>JAGFNQ010000869.1:203779-324041 GCA_024364735.1 Boesenbergia rotunda | reverse complement strand
CCAAACCCTAGATACCTGCCTTGGCCGAAATCCATAAGGCCCATGGGGGTATGGAAAAATTCCATTAAAATCCCCAATCAATCATAAGACACTAATCACATTTTACCATAGAGCCACTGAAGCCCTTACTTGAAATAAATCATAACTTTTTCCTTATTATTCCTTCTTGGCCGAAACTTATAGAGTCTCTAGACCGTGTGGAAATTTACATAATCACCCTCCATCACCCTTATATCATGACAACATATCAAATGTATACTTGAAGTTTAGAACTCACCCTAATCCTTGGGTCCTTGAGGTTGGCCGAAACATATAGGGTCTCTAGGGTACCCCAAAAATTCTCAAAAATTGTATTTAATCTCTAACATCATCAGAGAACATTTAAACAACATTATCAAGGTTTTTAGCATAGTTATAGACACATAAATCATGGTGGCCGAAACCCTCAAGCTTAGGGTTCTTGGTTTTGTTTCTTTCATGTTGGCCGAAACCCTAGAGTGTCCTAGGGTACTCCAAAAATTCCCAAAAATTATACATAACCTCTACACATCATAAGGGAACATAAATAATATTATAAATATTTTTAACATATTTATAGACATTTAAATCATGGTGGCCGAAACCCATAAACATAGGGACCTTGGTTTTTGTCCCTTTCATGTTGGCCGAAACCCTAGAGTGTCCTAGGGTACTCCAAAAATTCCCAAAAATTATACTTAACCTCTAAACATCATAAGGGAACATTAAATAACATTATAAAGATTTTTAACATATTTATTGGCATTTAAATCATGGTGGCCGAAACCCATAAACATAGGGACCTTGGTTTTTGTCCCTTTCATGTTGGCCGAAAACCTAGAGTGCCCTAGGGTACTCCAAAAATTCCCAAAAATTATACTTAACCTCTACAAATCATAAGGGAACATTAAATAACATTATAAAGATTTTTAACATATTTATAGGCATTTAAATCATGGTCTCCGGAACCCATAAACATAGGGACCTTGGTTTTTGTCCCTTTCATGTTCAAATCCAAAAACTAACCCATATATCATGCTAAAAATCATGGAAATCAGGGAACTATTATACCACAGGTGAGGGAGTCTTACCTTAGATTCTCTTGATTTTTTGAACCTTGAAAGAGGAGGAAATGGTAAGATCTTTGGACCCTTGCACACCCTTGTCCTTGTATCCTTGAAAAACTCTTAGACCTTGGAGATAAGACCCCTTGTGGAGCTTTTCCAAGGGAGAACCTTTCCTTGGGTGTTCGGCTAGGATGAGGGGAGAATGAGTTTCGAAAATGCAAGGAATGAGAAGAAGAAGTAACTCCCAAACCCCCCTATTTATCACCCATTAAAGAGGTAAATGAAAAGTCTCTCCATGGCCCTTCATCTTCTTCTACTCCTTAACCACCATCCACTTCATTTCCTCATAAGAATTCCTTGCTAGGTGAGTTGGTTAAAGCATTCATGGTTGTACAAGAGGTCCAAGGTTCAATCCTTGGCCCATGCACCTTTATTTTTATTTTATTTAAATCCTTTTTCTTATTTTCGAAAATTCCCCTTTATTTCGAAAATTCTCCTAAAATCACCCATAATTATGCTAATATTCCTAAATAAAATCCTTTTATATTTATATTAATTTTTACCTAATTAAGACCTATTTTTGGGACCCATTTAAGGCCCATTAATACCTAATGTCTCCATTTACATAGGAAAATTAAGCTAAGACTTACCCATAATCATGCTAATATGTCTAATTAAATTCTACTTATATTTATACTAATCTCTACCTAAAATCCCCCTATAGTTATGGTACTAAAAAGCCCATATAAGACCCATTAGTGCTGAGTTTTCTCAATTTAAATGAGAAAACATGGGTTTTTTAGGCCAAAGTTGGTATTAATACCTCTAGGTCCTTCGGAAAATTATTTAAATATGCTCAATATTTTCATAAAATATTAAGAGAATTTTCCGGGTCATTACAATCCCCCATACCTCGTGAAAGTTCGTCCTCGAACTTAGAATAACTCCGGGTACTTGCGCCTCATTTCGTCCTCGCGTTCCCAGGTAGCTTCCTCAAACCGCTAGCTTTGCCATAAGATCTTGACTAGAGGTACCTCTTTATTCCTCAGCTTCTTGACCTCCCTATCCAAAATCTGGATGGGTCTGCTCTCATAACTTAGGTCCTCTTGTACTTGTACTGTCTGCGGCTCGATCACTTGGTCCATATTCGAGATACACTTTTTAAGCAGGGATACGTGGAATACGTTATGGATGGCTGACATCTCTGGAGGCAGCTCTAATTCATATGCCACTTTACCGACTCTCTTCAGAATCAGGTACGGCCCCACATAGCGCGGACTTAGTTTCCCTTTCTTCCCAAATCTGGTCACCCCCTTCATAGGGGCCACTTTGAGAAACACCAAATCTCCAACATTAAATTCCAGTGGTCTACGCCGGACATCGGCATAACTCTTCTGCCGGCTCTGAGCAGTTTCTATCCGTTGTCGAATATTCTGTATAGCTTGGGTGGCGCCGTCAATAACATCCGTTGTGAGCCCCATCTCTTTCTTTTCACCACCCTCGTACCAACATATCGGAGAACTACATCTCCTCCCATACAAGGCTTCATAAGGTGCCATTCCGATTGTAGCTTGGTAGCTATTATTGTAAGCGAATTCCGCCAAGCATAGATATCGACACCAACTTCCCATGAAATCCAGGGCACAAGCTCTCAACATATCTTCTAGCACTTGATTTACCCGCTCAGTTTGCCCGTCAGTCTGCGGGTGAAAGACGGTGCTAAATCGTAATTTAGTGCCGAGAGACTTCTGAACGCTTTCCCAAAAATGTGAAGTAAAACGACCATCCCTATCTGAGATAATGGTCTTGGGAACTCCATGAAGTCAGATTACTTCCTTAACATATAATTGAGCCAGTTGCTCAATCGAATAAGTCATCTTGATCGCCAAGAAGTGAGCAGACTTCGTCAGCCTGTCCACGATCACCCATATTGCATCATACCCATTAGTAGTCCTGGGAAGCCCTGAAATGAAATCCATAGAGATGTCTTCCCATTTCCACTCCGGAATCGCTAGTGGCTGCAGAACTCCCCCGGGTCACTGGTGTTCCGCCTTTACTTGCTGGCAAGTCATGCAAGTACTAACATGCTGAGCCACATCCCTCTTCATACCGGACCACCAGAACTTCTCCTTCAGATCTTGATACATCTTGGTGGATCCGGGATGCATCGAATAAGGGGTCTCGTGAGCTTCCGTCAGTATTTTTCTTCGAAGCTCCGGATCATTAGGGATACATAGACGATCCCTAAGGTATAATACCCCCCCTTTGGCGATATGAAAACCATCGCCCTTTCCTTCTAGGATCTCCCATTTTATTTTCTGAAGACTCAAATCACCATCTTGTTTTTCCAATATATCCTCAAATAGTGCGGGTGATATTGTCATGGTGGAAAGTCGCTCGGAGATGACCTCGACCCCGAAATTCATAATTTCTCTTTCAAGTGGTCAGGGTAATTTAGATATGGACATCAAGGTGGCACTTGACTTCTGGCTGAGTGCATCGGCCACTTTGTTTGCCTTCCCTGGATGATAGAGGATCTCACAGTCATAGTCCTTTACCAACTCAAGCCATCGGCGTTGTCTCATATTCAGATCTTTCTGAGTGAAGAAATATCGCAGACTCTGATGGTCTGTATAAATTCGACACTGTGCTCTGTACAGATAATGTCTCCATATCTTAAGAGCGAAGACCACCGCGGCCAATTCCAGATCATGAGTGGGGTAATTCTGTTCATATTCCTTGAGTTGTCTAGAGGCATAGGCAATAACCTTCCCACTCTGCATAAGTACAGCTCCAAGTCCTAATTTGGAGGCATCGCTGTACATGTCAAAAACCTGATTACCTTCTGGAAGGGTAAGGATGGGTGCACTTGTGAGTCTCCTTTTTAGTTCCAAGAAACTCCTTTCACAGTCTTCCGTCCATTCATATTTCTTGTCCTTCCGGGTGAGAGCTGTTAAAGGGGCTGCAATCCTCGAGAAATCCTCCACAAATTTTCTATAATAGCCTGCCAACCCAAGAAAACTTCTGATCTTGCTGGCGTTCTTCGGCCGACTCCGGTTATTCACCGCTTCAACCTTCATTGGATCCACCATAACTCCGTCTTTAGAGATAATATGGCCCAAAAAGCCCACTTGGTCGAGCCAGAACTCACATTTGGAAAATTTCGCATATAGTTGCTTTTCCCCAAGAATCTCTAATACTTTCTCCAGGTGCTCAGCGTGCTCTTCTTGGGTCCTCGAATAAATAAGAATATCGTCGATGAAGACAATCACAAATTTGTCGAGGAACGACGAGAACACCCAATTCATCAGGTCCATAAACATAGCAGGGGCATTCGTCATGCCAAAAGGCATAACAACAAATTCAAAGTGCCCGTACCTCGTTCGGAAAGCAGTCTTTGGAATATCCTCCTGTTTTACTCTAACTTGATGATACCCAGACCTCAAATCAATCTTGGAGAAAACAGTGGCTCCCTTTAATTGGTCAAACAGGTCATCTATCCTCGGAAGAGGATACCTGTTCTTGATAGTTACATTGTTCAATGCTCGATAATCTATGCACATTCGCATAGATCCATCTTTCTTCTTCACAAACAGTATCGGAGCTCCCCAGGGGGAATGGCTAGGGCGAATAAATCCCTTATGCAGCAACTCCTGTAGCTGTTCCTGAAGTTCCTTTAATTCAGCCGCCGCCATACGGTAAGGTGCCTTGGAGATCGGGTTAGTACCAGGAATTAATTCAATCTCAAATTCCACTTCTCTATCAGGAGCTAATCCTGGTAATTCCTCTGGGAAAACCCCTGGGTAGTCACACACCACCCGGACATCTTCCAGCTTCCGATTCTTCACTTGACTGGCATCAACTGCATATGCTAGAAATCCAGTACATCCTTGCTCTAACATCCTCTGAGCTTGAAGAGTTGATAAACATTTCCTGGTCCTTTTCCTTGGCTCTCCGATAAATTCGAACATAGAACATGCCTCTGGTCGAAAGACCACCTTTCGTTTACGGCACTCAATAAAAGCACCGTATTTACCCAGGAAATCCATTCCCATTATAACATCATAATCTTTCATGTCGAGTACTATCAGATCGCAGTAAAGTTCCCTTCCTGCAATTCTGACCGGCACCGCACACAGCACATGAGTGGATGTCATTATTTCCTCCGAGGGTAGGGTCGTTAAGAACTTGTCGTCTAACACTTGCGGAAACCTATCTATCTTCTTGGTAAAGGGTACCGAAATGAACGAGTGCGTTGCCCCAGTATCAAATAGTACAGTAGCATACTGACTGGAAATAAGTATCTGACCTGTGACAACCGTAGAAGCTTCCGCAGCGTCTTCCTTGGTAACCGAGAAAACCCTGGCATTTGTCATTGTTGGGGAGGCCTCCAACATCGGGGTCCCTTCCAATTCGGCTGGCAAATAGTGCAACTTCGCTGGTGCGCCCTGGTATTGAGCCAGTGGTTGGGGAAGGGCCTGATTCTTGGTAGGACAGTGAGCCGCCATATGTCCTTCCACACCACAGGTGAAACACCGGTTCGTACCCTTGCGGCATTCCCCGGAGTGGTTCTTCCCGCATGTCACGCATGGTGAAAACTTGGTCTGTTTATTTGCTAGGCCCTCTTGAGAGTTGTTCCATGGCTTCCGTTTACCACCCTGATCCCCCTTCCCGCTAGCGTGGTTGCTCTGGGACTTCTGTCCTCCTAAGCGATTATTAACGGAAAGAACATTAGGGTTAATGAGAGAAAGAATCGAGGATTCCGGTATGAACTTGATTCTTACTTTCATTCATCGCCTTCTGTTGCTGTTTGATATTGTTCAGATAGTGCTCAGTGAGTAGGGCACTACTGAACAGTTCCTCGGCGGTCTGAGGTCTGTTAACTCCGCCAGCCACATTCAAAGCTATTTCAGGCCGCAACATCCTTAGCATAAGTCGGACCCTCTCTTTCTCAGTACGGACCAACTCAGGGCACAGTCGAGCCAGTCGATTAAATTTCTTCATGGCCTCATCGACCGAGAAATCGCCCTGCCGGAATTCCGTGAATTCGTCATAGTGTTTGTTCGTAACTCGCATGTTGAAGAACTCTTCGAAGAACTCTGATTCAAAATCTGCCCACGCCATCTGGTCCACCGGTCTCTTGGCCTTAACCCTTTCCCACCACATCCTGGCATCTCCAGACAGGCAGAATGACGCACACTTGATCTTCTCATGCTCAGGCCAGTCCAACAGCTCCAAGGTAATTTCCATCGTCTTGAACCATGCCTGCGCGTCCCAAGGTTCGCCAGCACCCGAGAAATTCTCCGGTTTCAGCCTTAACCACTGAATCAGGTAAGCTTCCTGTCGTGCCACAGTGGTCGAGCCCGACGGAGGAGTGTGCGGAACCGTAGGTGCCAAAGGTACAGCAGTCTGGTTCGCTGGTGGGGTGGTGGAATTTTCCTGTTGGTTCATCAAGGTATTAATGGTCTGCTGCTGCTCGCTGACTTGGCGTTGAAGTTCAGTCACTAATTGCATCAGATCAGGCGATGGGGTTGCCTCGTTAAGTCGGTTACTCTGTCTTCTAGCCATGTTCCTCTTCACCAAAGACAAATATGGCCAATATCAGTTTTTTTTCTACCCCTATATTCTTCTAAATATCTAATTCCTAAAATAAGATAAAGCATCATTCGTCGTTACCTATCGTAACGTACTTTTCATCATAAATACCGTTCATACTTGCATATCTTAATACCGTTCATACATGCATATCTTAAGATCATACAGCATCTTAATACTATCAGATATGTAAAGAGGTACTTACTTGGAAGCTGCAGGAGAGGGCTTGATGTGTGTGTAGTGAGATGGTAACCGCTCTGATACCAACCTGTAACGCCCGCTTTTTTTTTTTCCTAAAGCGGCGTTACGCTAACATACTTAAGGCATGTAACATCATACTGCAGCGGAATAACTTAAACTTTACATGCCCCTACTACCATTTCTAACATAGTGACATGGACACTAGACATATAGACTTCATACTTAAACATCATGTCATAACAAGCTTAACATCATATCATGAGGTTCATTTCATATCATGCATAACATCATATCATAAGTTTCCATAAGTCACTAATCGAGCATATACTTAACAAAAGTAAAGTTCTTAGCATAACGACAAACGTTTGATTTCATGGGCCAAGTCACTATCACACACATATAATCTTGCCCTCCTACTGCTTCCTCATGGTCCCCTTGCATGATCTGCGGTATAAGGAAAAAGACTATAAGCACACAGGCTTAGTAAGACTCTTTCCTACTCACTAAAATCATTCGTCATTCATTCATAATCATGTGGAACATAAGTATCATAAACATTTCTATCATAGCATAAATCATAAACATATGCATAAATCTAATTAAACATTCTTATCATGGCATAAAGTATAAACATAGGCATAAACATAATTAAACATTCTAAGCATGGCATCATACATGGCATGAACATAAGCATAAGATGTAAATCAACCATAGGCATACTTTCTAGCATATCAAGCATAGACATCGTAAACATTCTAAGCATGGCATGATACACGGCATAGCATAACTTAATAAACTTTCCTAGCATGGCAGGAGACATGGCATAAATATAAACATAAGATATAAACCAACCTATATGGCATAAACATAGGCATACATTCTAGCATATCATAAGAGCATCTTCTTACCATAATCATAACATGGATCATTCATTCTCATACATATCTTTTAACATGGAGCATAAGCATAACACATCATTATCATAACATAATGCATAACATGTATGAATGCATGGGTGGAATACACATACATAGGGATGCTTAACTTTTAAAATCATACTTTTAAAATGCTTAAACATAATCATCATAACATTTGGGGTCCCCGGCTTGTACCACATACATACATCATAGCGTGCATCCCTAGTAAGTCCGAGGTAGCGAGCCCCGACCTACTAGGGTAAGGACAGCATAGTCGGTAGTCCCCGAACCGAGGCGTTCTCAAGGAGCCCATCCCTGTTGCACAGCTCCGGTAGTGCCAGAACCGTGGACAGCTCCGGTAGTCCAGAACCGGGGCGTTCTTAAGGTGCCCATCCCTTGGACCCATACTTGGGTCCGGTACAAGCCCATTCATAAAGTAAAATACTTTGCATGCTTCATCATTCATAAGACATTCATAGCATACTTATCGTGGCATCATTCTTATCATGAACATGATCATAACATATTTATCATGGCATCCTTCTTATCATGAACATAGACATAACATACTTGTCGTGACATCATTCTTATCATGAACATAAACGTAACATACTTATCATGGCATCATTCTTATCATGAACATAAACATAAGATACTTATCATGGCATCATTCTTATCATGAACATAAACATAAGATACTTATCATGGCATCATTCTTATCATAACATACAAACATAAAGTATGGTGCTTAAGGTTAGGGTTATGGGTAACTTAATTTCCATCATATGCTTGAACCTTTACGTATACTTTATAATGAGCATAAACCATCATTCTTTGGGTCCTAACTCCATCCCAAACCCTAGATACTTGCCTTGGCAGAAATCCATAAGGCCCATGGGGGTATGAAAAAATTCCCTTAAAATCTCCAATCAATCATAAGACACTAATCACATTTTTACCATAGAGCCACTGGAGCCCTTACTTGAAATAAATCATAAATTTTTCCTTATTATTCCTTCTTGGCTGAAACTTATAGAGTCTCTAGACCGTGTGGAAATTTACATAATCACCCTCCATCACCCTTATATCATGACAACATATCAAATGTATACTTGAAGTTTAGAACTCACCCTAATCCTTGGGTCCTTGAGGTTGGCCGAAACATATAGGGTCTCTAGGGTGCCCCAAAAATTCTCAAAAATTGTATTTAATCTCTAACATCATCAGAGAACATTTAAACATCATTATCAAGGTTTTTATCATAGTTATAGACACATAAATCATGGTGGCCGAAACCCTCAAGCTTAGGGTTCTTGGTTTTGTTTCTTTCATGTTGGCCGAAACCCTAGAGTGTCCTAGGGTACTCCAAAAATTCCCAAAAATTATACTTAACCTCTACACATCATAAGGGAACATTAAATAACATTATAAAGATTTTTAACATATTTATAGACATTTAAATCATGGTGGACGAAACCCATAAACATAGGGACCTTGGTTTTTGTCCCTTTCATGTTGGCCGAAACCCTAGAGTGTCCTAGGGTACTCCAAAAATTCCCAAAAATTATACTTAACCTCTACACCTCATAAGAGAACATTAAAAAACATTATAAAGATTTTTAACATATTTATTGGCATTTAAATCATGGTGGCCGAGACCCATAAACATAGGGACCTTGGTTTTTGTCCCTTTCATGTTGGCCGAAACCCTAGAGTGTCCTAGGGTACTCAAAAAATTCCCAAAAATTATACTTAACCTCTACACATCATAAGGGATCATTAAATAACATTATAAAGATTTTTAACATATTTATAGGCATTTAAATCATGGTGACCGGAACCCATAAACATAGGGACCTTGGTTTTTGTCCCTTTCATGTTCAAATCCAAAAACTAACCCATATATCATGCTAAAAATCATGGAAATCAGGGAACAATTATACCACAGGTGAGGGAGTCTTACCTTAGGTTCTCTTGATTTTTTGAACCTTGAAAGAGGAGGAAATGGTAAGATCTTTGGACCCTTGCACACCCTTGTCCTTGTATCCTTGAAAAACTCTTAGACCTTGGAGATAAGACCCCTTGTGGAGCTTTTCCAAGGGAGAACCTTTCCTTGGGTGTTCGGCTAGGATGAGGGGAGAATGAGTATCGAAAATGCAAGGAATGAGAAGAAGAGGTAACTCCCAAACCCCCCTATTTATCACCCATTAAAGAGGTAAATGAAAAGTCTCTCCATGGCCCTTCATCTTCTTCTACTCCATAAGCACCATCCACTTCATTTCCTCATAAGAATTCCTTGCTAGGTGAGTTGGTTAAAGCATTCATGGTTGTACAAGAGGTCCAAGGTTCAATCCTTGGCCCATGCACCTTTATTTTTATTTTATTTTTATTTTATTTAAATCCTTTTTCTTATTTTTGAAAATTCTCCTTTATTTCGAAAATTCTCCTAAAATCACTCATAATTATGCTAATATTCCTAAATAAAATCCTTTTATATTTATATTAATTTTTACCTAATTAAGACCTATTTTTGGGACCCATTTAAGGCCCATTAATACCTAATGTCTCCATTTACATAGGAAAATTAAGCTAAGACTTACCCATAATCATGCTAATATGTCTAATTAAATCCTACTTATATTTATACTAATCTCTACCTAAAATCCCCCTATAGTTATGGTACTAAAAAGCCCATATAAGACCCATTAGTGCTGAATTTTCTCAATTTAAATGAGAAAACATGGGTTTTCTAGGCCAAAGTTGGTATTAATACCTCTAGGTCCTTCGGAAAATTATTTAAATATGCTCAATATTTTCATAAAATATTAAGAGAATTTTCCGGGTCGTTACACTGTATTGCAAAGTTTGGGTTGCCTTTTCATCGGCCTCGATTTTCTTATTTAGTGACGCGTCCCATTCGGTATAATGTTGCACCACACCTTTTGCGTTCTTGGGAATTTCTAGCCTAGACTAGATGATTATCCACAGTCCACCTGAGTTTTCAGGTGGACTTCCATCTTGCTTTTCTAGTAGGAGAAATCTTCTCCACTGAAAAGAGGAGGTCTGGCAGTGTTGTACCCCTCTTGCATGGCCATAGAATTTACTGAAAAAGAAATAACAAAAAACTTGTTCCAAGACTGAGTCTTGGATTAGTAGTGCGGGTAGAAATTAATAATAACGGAAAAAGATCGAGTGGTGTTGCACCAACCTCGATTAACGAGAAAATTCGAGCGAAAAGAATTTAAAAATTCGTAAATCCGAAAAAAAAATCTCAAACTGGTGGTTGCACCAAGTTTGAGCCACCCACTCTGATACCACTTGTTGGATCGGAGTAAATCGATAGAGGGGGGGTGAATATCGATCTAAAATTTTCGGACAATTTAAGAGAAATACACAGCGGAAATAGTAAAGCAAAGTCGCTAACACGATTCGTTTTACTTGGTTCAGAGTCGCGGTCGGCTCTTACTCCAAGGCCCACGGTCATTGACCGTTTACGTTGGACAATTCTATATTCGTAGAAATGATTACAGTTTCGAGTACAAATATAGAATCGAAAAAAGAAGTTACAACACTTAAGAATATTAATGGTTTTATCGACGATCGAGGTGGATGGAATTTCGGAATAGCGGGTCGTCGTCTGCACTTGAATCGCGAATGCAGAGCGTGTTGGAGCGTAGCGCTTGAGCGAAAGTGTTGAAAGCGAAATTTGCAAGTTGTGTTGAAGCCTTGGGGGTGAACCCCCTTTTATGGTCGTCTCCTGGGTGCCTATGTTGAAGGGGGCGCCTACACGTGGCCTCTCCTGCACGAACTCTAATCCGCAGGCTCGGTCAGCGCTTATCCCCTTCATTGAGGCGCCCGAGCTATCTGGGGCACCTGTGTTAACACAAGCGCCTAGCTTGACATTGTCCAAAGGCTTTCGTGGTAGTTTGCTTCGACGGTCTTGGTTTGGCCTTGCACTAGGGCGCCTGTATCCTTACAGGCGCCTAGCCCAGTGAGGCGCCTCCTTCCAATGAGGCGCCTGAGCTGCAGAAACACCGTCCCTTCGTTTTCTGCAATTAGGGTTAGTTCCAAAACACAAGAAGCAAATGTATGATATGTTAGACATTATTTACAGCCTAAGCTGTCTTGGTTCTGACTTTGGGTCTTCCAAATGGAACCCTAGGTCGAACCGACGCCTAATGTTCCCTCCTACGGGGAATGCGTCCTCATCTACTCCTCTCGGGAGAATTTACCTTTTTGCCAACCGGCTCTTCCGGTTGGACTTTTGCCCAACTTCACTCACCAGGTCTTCGGTGCCCAGTCCTCGACCAGGTCTTAGTGCCCCGCTTCACTCACCAGGTCTTTGGTGCCCAGTCCTCGACCATGTCTTATTGCCCAACTTTACGTCAGGACTTAGTTACCCAGCTCGCGGCTAGGACTTAGTGCCCAATTCAAAGAACTAGGACTTAGTGCGTAGTGTACCCAGGACTTTCCTGCACACTTAGTAACTTTGTTAGATCACAACCAAATCTTATCTTCTGAACTCTTTGTCATTATCAAAATATAGGTTCGACTTTGGTGCTTCCGGCACCAACAGAAGGGTTTAGCTCTTTGTGCAGGAAAAGTCCCTACAAAGTAAAAGAAGAAGAAGAAGCAACCGATACCCGAGTCAGATTCTGACTCAGAGTCTGACGACGACCGAATCGATCACCCAGAGCTGGTTTGAATGGCCCAGAGCTACTATAAGATGATCAAGGATCAAAGAAAGAAGAAGAAGATGAACCGACAAAAGGATGATCCACCTGAACCTTCTACCAGTCAAAAATAAAAAAGTGAGGTAACCTGTTATGGGTGCAACAAGAAGGGTCACTACAAATCGGAGTATCCCAACTTAAAGGAAAACAAGAAGAACCGGAGGAAGAAGGTGCTCAAAGCTACGTGAGACGAGTCAATTTTAGAAGAAGAAGAAGAAGTACCACATGCCAACCTCCTCGCACTGACAACATCGGAAAATCTCGACACCGAATCGGAATCGGAACCAGAAGAAAGTGTCAGAACCAAAAGGCTATCAATTTCGGAAGACGGGCAAATAACGATAAGAGGTTATCCCAAATCTCAGCTTTATGACCTAATTTCCTATCTGTCTTGTAAGTTGTCCAAAGCCAACATTCGGGTCGAAACCCTCTGACAAGAAGTCAAATCCTGATAGAGAGAGTCAACTATAGCTCCTTAACTGAACAAGTTCAGGAAGGAACCTCCACTCAAGTCCAAAAACTTGAGGAGGAGAATTCCTCCTTGAAATCTCAAGTAATGGAACTTAAGTTGCATTAGAACGATTTACCTTGGCTTCCATGGGTCTTGTCATGATTCTTGGAAAACAAAAATCAGTTCTAAATCAATCCGGACTTGGTTATCGAACCAACTCACGGTACAAATCTTACTACTCTATTTTGAACCCAAGTAGAACCCAAGTCCAAGCATGAGTCCCAAAATTATGCTTGATAAATCAAGCTGGATCAAACCAATATTGGATTCCCAAGGATAAGATTTACATCTTACCTAGCCCATACCGATGCTTTAGTCTAGGGGGAGCCAATATGAAAACCCACTACAAGAAAAAAGTTAAACAACAACGCTTTTTCCGCGTTGTTGTTAATGCTTAAAAAGCGTTGTTGATGAAGCCGTTGTAGAAAGTATATCTACGACAACGCTTTTTCCGCGTTGTGGTTTGGAGCAAAGACAACGCTTTTTTCGCGTTGTCTATTGGTTTTTAAAAAGCGTTGTCTTTTTAATAATAATCACAATTTTGTCTTTTTAATAATAATCACAATTTTAGAGCAAAGACAACGCTTTTGTTTATTGTTACTTAAAAAACGTTGTCTTTTTAATAGGCAGTGTTTTTCACAATTTATAATAATCATAATTTATAAACATTTTTATTCACAATTGATAATATTCACAATTTACAATATTCACAATTTACAAGCATTTTTATTCACAATTGATAATATTCACAATTTACACTGATAATAGTTTACAAAATTCACTTATAATACAGTGCATTATTTACAAAAGTGTTTGTATTCCATATTAAATACAAAAAATATCTCAATTCACAAGTTCTATAAAACTTCATCATTCACAAGTTCTTTGGGGCTGCTTGTTAACTCGATCTGCTTTAACACTGCATAAACATAATAAATTGGGATAAGAGATTATATACACACAAATAAGACTGCTTCAATATGTGACAACTAAAAAGAATATAAAGCATACCCAGATGAACTATTAGAGATTATGATAAACAGAATCAATGTAACACTGACCTTTTGTTAACTGAAAAATATGCAGAGCACAACGCTCAACGGCAAGTCTTACTGGGCCACTCCCATTCTTTAACTGAAAAGATCTATGTCTAATGAACTAGGTTGCAGATTCAGTCATATCCATAAGTACTTGTAGCAGATCCTGAAAATATCTTCTAGTCTTTTTTTTTTGGGAGGAAGGTAAATAATTTAATATATCACATAAGAAGGTTACATATTAGAGACACAAAAAGCAAAGTGAAAATATCTTCTAGTCTCAACTATAGTGAATATCAATATAGAATGTTAAAAATTTATCACTCTCAAATCAATTAGCTGATCACGAATGTGGATGAAATAAAGAATTGGGCTACAAGTTCTTCTCAGAAGGATATAGCATCAGAATAAGTCCCAAGTATTCTACATGCAATTCTAGGAAAAAGTTAGTATAGCAATAGAAGTAGGAAAAGAATGATTCACGGGAAGAATAAAAAAACAATATAACACAGAAAAAGGATAAATCCTTTTCTCTTACTGATTAAAATCAGTAACAGGTTTTGTTCCATCCAACATTGGCAGAAATTGGCTTATTACTTAATTCAAAAAACATACTTTTGGATCCTACAAAGTAACAACAAACAAGAGTATAGAAAAAGTATGCAACCATATTCAGAAATACTGAGTGATCAAGCCTTAAGCATTCCACACTACAATATCCTAAAATATAAAAAACGAAGTCAAGTGCAGGAAAAAATCATAATGAGAAGATTCCTTACACCGAATTCAGTGATCAAAAATGATTGGACAAAATCTATGAGTTGAATCCTTGCCCACATGATAGATGAAACAGGGTCATTAGTGCGAGGCGGATGCCTCCAAGGTGCGCCAAAATGCAATCGATCTTCAGAAACTTTACCATTATATGCATCAAAAGCAAATTTTTGTACAATGAGTAAAGCTGATTCCATGGCTGGGTTCACTACAGTAACCTGTCATAGCAGACCAGAAACTATGGATAATAATCTACGGCAAGACTGTGTAATAGTAGAAGCATAATAGCTCAGATATAATACTTTTATCACACTTAAAAGAAAATTTATTATTATCTAACCAAATCATGAATGTGTTTTGAGTATATATCAATGTACAAAAAGAGAGTAAATTGCACCTTTTTGCATCTTTATAGATAAAATCATTATAATAGCAGTTGAATATTGAGGCTAAGCATTTTAACCAAAAGTTAAAAAAAAAATTGTTTTTTGAGGAGCTACAAATGCCATGTCATGCTGCTGTTTGACAAAGGTTACATGGCAAGCTCAACAGTGTAATAGCACACGAGGGATCACTGTCAATTGAGAAATAAATCCAAATTTAGCACAAAATAAATAAATAAGAGAAATGTTTAAGATGAAAATATCCACTAGGATAGGAACTGAATTCTAGTTAATTTCACTATTATTGCAATAGTTGTTTTATTAATAGAAACAAGTTGTAATTTTGCAACTTATATATTGCACTATAGTACAGTATATCACAAACCTCAAAGAAACAGGATTGAACCAGAAAATCCATAAACAAGATATGCACTAGTCAAAGATTAATTGATGGCGTTTTCAATGCTTATTCAATAACCATGGTCAAGAGAAATAAAATATTAAAAATGTTATACTAATTTTTGATAAAGCAACAAATAGCTTGAATGGAGTTATTTCTTTCACCGGACAATAAAATGAGAACTTACTTGTAGATACGATAAGTATGCATCCACAATATCCTCAAAATTACTCTTGTCACCCTGATATGCCCTAAACAAAGGTACTGATCAGTCCCATGTAAACATGACTAATAGAAAACAATTCACCAAGCAGGTGAAATATTTCAAAAAATTTTAAAATGGTGTGAACACTAATTCCATCTTAACTTAAATAACCTTACCAACCACATAAAAAGACATGTTAAACTCAGCAATATATCTTTCAACATTACAGTTGGTGCTCCAGATGTTGGGGGAATAGACTGGTATGGGGAATAGACTGGTAGACCTCGACATCTAGATTTACAACAACAATCTCCATTGTTCTAACACATCAAAGGCTAAAGGAAACAACTATCGAACAATTTATCATTAGAATGTTGCAATGAAACCAAAGTTGGCACCGTAAGCAAAGTGCTGACTAGAAGGATTGTGAGAGAAACTTCTTTAAACCTTTTGCATGTTCCCTTAAGATCCTTTTACTCAAAATTAGTTCATAAGCATCCTCTGATAATAAAACATGAAATTAGGATAAAGGAAAATGGAGGTTTATTCAGCCAGAAGAAAGCTAGTTGACTAGTTACTTACTCTGGGTGATAACCACTTTGTTTGAGCACATAAAGTTCGTAAAGTTGTCGAGGATTTGAACCAAGTACTTCATCAATCACTTTCCACTATCACTTCATAAAAGATATATTCAGTATATTACATGAAATAGGAGGAGGTAAAATATCAATGAAGAAATAGAAGTCAAAGGGAAAAGGTTACAGAATGATCGAGATAGCAATACTACCTCGGACTCTTTGAAGAAATCAGGAACCATATGCAGCATAGCTTCTTGAGGCGTCCACCCAAAAGTCTACCAAGCATTGTAATTAATCACTTGCCAAAAGAAGGTCATGAAATGCCAAGGTTCAACAAAAAAACATAGGTAGCATACCTCGCGTGAGATAAAAATGTTAGGAAATCCGAAGTCGATAAAGGCTCGGTATGAATAGTAACTAAGAGAAAATAGAGACAGTTAAGTACTTCCAAATTTAAGAAAGAAAGCAAAATATCATCAAGTTATCAAACCAACAGTAACTAAAAATCTTCTTCTGATAAAAAGAATAGACTAACATCTTTCTAAAAGTGATCAAATCAAAAATAACAAGAGCCACCTACAACAATTATGTGAAGAAATGTACTTATATAATGGTAAAACAAAATTGTGTAATAGCTTCCTCAGAGCATTGCCATAATACAGTTGACTGGTCAGCTTGAAGCCTTGAACCAAAGAGATTAAGTGATAGCATGCATTAAGTGATAGCATGTATCAAGTAGATGATCCTAAAGAATTAAACAAAAGGAGTAACTGCTCAATTCAATTTTTGGCTAATATAGGACACCTTTTTGCCCAGCTAGCTACACAAGTATATCAAAGGCAGGCCTAAGACAAGAAAAAATCCCTAGAACTAGCAATGGCAACGGTGTTAGAGTAATGATAATAAACAGAACATGCAAAGCAATCAAACGAAACTTTCCAACTAACCTCAAGTATCAAAATCTTGTGACTAGATGGAAATTAGTTTCTGTACATAATAAAGAACCCAACTAGAGTTTTCAGATAACTTAGCATTCTTGACCGCTGCATCAACATAAACAAAAGTGTTTTAAATAATCTTAAATCAAGACTCTATTGTGAAAGAGGGATTTCATTATAGTAAATAGATATTTAACTAATTTTAATTTGGCAAAAATTCACTGGGCTTTGTTTCTCGTATCATTTTCTAACTGATTGTATAATCAAACAAGAGATGCATGCAGGCTAAGTAACAAGAACGGTAGTATCTGCAATCCAAATTTGTAAATCAAGTAATAATAATGATATAATGTGGTTATATTCAATCAAAAATATTGGTTATCTAGGAGTGAAATGTAAATAAAAATAAGTGCTATTTCAGAATAAACACTCGAAAACCAAAAATACTCTTAAATATTGATCAACAACAAGGACTTGCAGTTATGATTCTGCTGTCTCAGACAGCTATGGTTGAAATTCATAAAAAAACATTAATTCGAAAAAGAAACCACAGGTTCCTAGTTGTTGCACTCAAATCCAGGAATGACCAGTTATGTGGAAGTCACATAGACTCCTCAAAATATGTTACACGTTATTAGAACATAAAGTATCATGGATTGAACTTAAGAACAAGCACATAGCACTAGATTCCTAAGGGTAATGCTATGATCCTTTTCAACTAACCTGCTCTTTGGCAACAAGATTTGCTCTGACATCTCGCCAATTAGACAATGTAAACTGGGGCTTCCTGGAGTAATCATTGGTTTTTGATTTGTCGTTGTATTGTGGAGTAGTTACATCAAGACCATCTTCTTCAGGAATCGAAGGATCATTTTCCACTGCTAACCAAAAGGCTTAAGTCAGAAATGATACAAACATCAACCAAAGATGATGACATATTAATGGATTTGCTTCTCACCTCATCAAAGTACACTGAAAATCTATAAAATGGTATTGAGGCCACCAATTGACAATGCCGCTAAGGAAAAAGGAAAAAGGGAAAGGGAAATGAAACATAAAAACAACCATCCTGGAAAAGACTAGTTCACCCCAGTACCTGGATTCCCAAATGGCACAAGACAAAACAGCTATACAATTGTCTTGTGCCATTTTTGCTAGAAAATTTAATCGGTCCATTTCCGATTAAATATTGTAAGATCACATCTTGCTCCATATTAACAACAATGATATGAATATTGGACCTTTATTTGTGGTTGGAGATACACTTGAGTCTTATGTTATGCATAAAAGCAGGTTTAATTCTATTTTGACATAATACAGTGATAGAAACTTGAATTGATGCAAGTGCCTTGTATTTACCATCGGCACATTATCAATTAAATCAACATTTCATTCAATTTACTCTCAGAAGAAATCCACTAGATGCCAATTTAAATATTTGAATAATGAGAGTCTGAACAAGTTAACTCTCATCAAAATGATAATGAAATTAAGATCTCTTTTAGTATGTATTTGCATAATAAAACAAAGCTATGAGACCAGAACAAGAAAAATAATTCAAAATGGGATAGAACACTTGCCAATTCTTATTGATAAAGCCCCAGCAGCCTGCAGTTAAATAAATATGCATTGTCAGTTGATCTGCATATAGATTGAAAGGGAATAGAACAAACATTTATGCATATAGTGTGCAAAATGAAGACAAATTCAAGTAATGTGTAATATACACTTACTTTATGATCCACTTATCATAATACTTCTGTAATATAAAATATAATTTCCATTTTTCACTCACATCTTGGAGGATCATTAAACAGTGACTTGCCAAAACATTAGAAGAAGAACCATCACCGAAGGAACTCGCCTATAATCAAATTATGCTCCAATAAAATATAAAAGTTAATAAGATAAATTTGAAAAAAGATATTGCTATCAAAATTGTTTTAGTCGATTTATACACTAGATGCTACAATTGTTTCCTTTTTTTCTTTAATGTGTTGTATAAATTGTCACAAACAATTTTGATATGCAGTAGCATCAAGGGAATTCTAGTCTCAACTGCTAACTCATGTTTTTTCATTGTAACAAAACAAGACTCTAAAATATTGAAAGTCGGAAAGGATGGTCATCAAATAGAATCACAATAGAAGCCTCACATCCAAGTTTCTTCTCGGCTTCCGCATGTACAAGAAGATTGCCAGTTTCTAACCAGTGAAGGAATGCAATGAGTGATACTGATGTCTGTGTCTCACTCCTCCAATCACCGTGATACCTAATATTAAATTAAAGATCCATTGTAGGGGTTCAAATGAGAAACGAAAGAGCAATGCTGAAGCCAAAAAGAATTTTCTCACCTGTAATACTGTCCGGGGCAATCACGCAGAATATCAGTAAGCTTATGGAATACTCCCTTCAACACTTCGATCTGAGCCCTAGCCTTGTCCAATGCTTCTGCAACTCGGCATAGCCATTAAAAAAATAAATAAATAAATAAATAATAAATCTTCAGAAACACTTCCAAATCCTACAAGGAAAAAGAGAAGAAAAAAAAACAAACAGAAGAAAGGAAACGATTGAAGCACACAGTGGATAAAGGGAACCTGAGTTGGGAACTGCGTGATGGACGAGGAGAAGACTGGAATGGATTAGCCGGACAGCGGCCTCGACCTCCATCACGACCGCGCGGATGCGTTCCCGAACGTTGCCCGACTCCTCGAGCTGGACGCGGAAATCATCGAACTGCTTCTCAAACGAGAAAGACTCTAGAAGGGAAACGCCATCGGAGGAAGGAGGCGCTGCCGGCGAGTGATTCGACATCGGCGGCAAGGCCGAAAGCAAGCGGCAGAGAGGGGAGGGACGGTTTCGTGGCAGGAAAGGAGCAAGAGCTGGTGACAGACGGGAGGAAGCGGCGGCAGAAGCGGAAAAGAGCGGAGTGACGACGCGGAACGCCCCTCGCATTGACCTAATTAAAAGTGGAAACGTTACTTCAGCCGCCGTGTGTGTTCTTTAACTCATCGCCGTGTTAAACTGCAGTTTGTTTTCTTGTGTCAACTCATCGTGAGTAGTGGAGCAGACTACTCCCCGAGCGTCACCAGCAGAAGTGTGATTCGAAGAGGATGTACCTTGGTGTAGTAATTTACAACCCTCTTCTCCCCGAGCGTCACCAGCAGAAGCTTGAAATCTGACCGCCACAGAGTCAGAACGTCGGCGACTGCGAGAGAGAGAGATGGAGAGGGTAGTGGCGAGCGTCGTGATGCTGCCGCTGGGGTTCAGTTTCCACTCGACGGACGAAGAGCTCGTGGAGGATACTTCTTGGTGGTGGCAATGAGGGAGAGGACGAGGAGAGGACGAGGACGAGGGAGGTGGAGGACGAGGAGAGGAGAGGACGAGGGAGGTGGAGGGAGATATTTCGCGGAGAAAAGAAGCGCGGAGAGATTTTTCGCGAGCCGCCGAGGGTTGGCAATGAGCGAGGGATGTGTTTTTTATTTTAGCGGGAAATACGACAACGCTTTTAAAAAACGCTTTTGTAACAGCGTTGTCTTTCATCCGAAACCACAACACTAAGCACATCGCATCATTATAAAACGTTGTCGTTATTAAAAAGTAAAACACATAGACAACGCTTTTCAATAAAAACGTTGTAAAACAAAAAAAGACAACGTTTTTTTTAAAAAACGTTGTCGATTGGGCGTTGTTGATTGCAAAAATTCTTGTAGTGACCCTTTTTATAGTTAGTTAAATTATTTCTTTCTCTTGTTGTTTGATGCTTGTTTATTTTTGTTTTTGCAAAAATATTATGCTTAGACTTAGGAACGGTTACAAAAAGATAAGGATCTAAATTAATTGAAACTTGCACAACCTAATATTAGGGTAGGGCGAGATGATAGTACATTAGGGAAGTTTGTCTAAAAAGTCAGGTAGGGTAAGGCGTACCCTATATGGTCCTATTAGTCAGGTGGAACTAACCGAAGCTATCTCGCCAAATCCTCAACTAGTTAGACCAGGGCTTCTCAAAAAGTAGTTTGAGAATAAAATTTCTTTAAAAGACTTTGTTTAGGAAAGGGTTGATGATCTAATAAGGCTACGACCAAAGAAGGCCTTTGTGCCTCGCCAAGACCTAGAAGCCGATTATCGAAATTTATTTTTAACTTATTAATTGTTAAACCTAAATTTAACATAAGTTTCAATTAAATCATAGTGTTAACATAAAACCAAGATAAAATTAATACATCTCACAAAACAGATAAGGATACCTGTTTTGTCACTTAGAAATGGGTGAGATGCTTAGGACCTAATAATTTAGTCCAACCCAACCAATTCAATTAATTTTTAATATACCTTCAATTCAACTTAATTAAAGCTTAAAATTCAATCTAATATTTTCAAAAACTAACTTAAAATTCAATTTACCATTTTTTAAAAAAAATTAATTTAAAATTTAATTTAACATTTTTCAAATTTTAACTTAATATTTTCAAAACTCCAACTTAATATTTTCAAAAATCCAATTTAATACATTTAAAAATTAAACTTAATATTTTTAAAAATTTAACTTAATATTTTCAAAATTCAATCTAACAAGATTCAAAATCAAGTTGAAAAACCTGTCTCACAAAACTACTCATAGGAATAACATGACTGATAACCCAGACTGGCTGAGACAGGCTAGGATGTGAAATGCAATCAATCTATCCTTACACATCTACATAAATGGATCTAAATTTGAATACTTTATGTGTAGGAACATAATGGTTTAGACCAGTGGATGTTGGATAGTGGATGCTCCAAACATATGACCGGGGATAAATTGAAGTTCACTAAAATCAAGTAGAAAAACCTAGGCTCAGTGGCATTTAGCAACAATGCCACACTTAAGGTAATTGGGGTCAGGTAACATTGAATTAAATTCTGATTTTATTATCAAAAAGGTTTTATTGGTTGATAATTTTAAGTTTAACTTGCTTCACATTAGTCAATTATGTGATATTGGTTATGTAGTCACCTTCACCAACTCTGACTGCCTTATTAGGAACTTACACGACTCAAAAATAACCCTTAAGGGAGAAAGAAAGGATAATATCTCTATTATTAATCTACCATCAACACCTAAGTGTCTTCTGACCCAACTAGAAGAAACTAACTTATGACATAGAAGACTAGGTCACACTCAAACAAAATTAATTTCTAAATTAAGTCAAAATAGACTAGTTAAGGGAATCTCTAAAATTAAAAACCTTGAAAATTCAATCTGCAACCCATGTCAACAAGGTAAACAAACAAAATCAACTCACAAATCTACCCAATCAGACTTAACCCAAGCTACACTTGAGCTCTTACACCTAGACCTATTTGATTCTCATGGAGCCAAGTCACTAAGCGAAAATCGATACTGCTTAGTAATTATTGATAATTATTCTAGATATATCTGGGTTAGGTTTTAAAAACCAAAGAGTAAACATTTGAATCATTTAACAATTTATGTAAAATACTAGAAAATCAAAAAGATACTCAAATTAAAAGAATAAGAAGTGATCATGGGGGAGAATTTAAAAACCAAAAGTTTAATGAGTTATGTAAAATAAATGGCTATATTCATGCCCCAACAAAACGGGATAGTTGAAAGGAAAAATAGAACCTTTTAGGAAGCCGCCAGGACCATGCTCAACGAGTATAGCTTATCTAATCAATTCTGGGCAGAGGCAATTAACACCACCTGTTATATTCAAATTAGGGTTCAAATAAATAAAAGGTATAAGAAAACACCTTATGAAATTTATTACCATAGAATACCTAACTTATATTATCTAAGGGAGTTTGGTTGTAAGGTACATATCCTAAATACAAAAGACTACCTAGGAAAATTTCAATCAAAATCAACCCTAGGAATTTTTGTAGGGTACTCAACCATGAGTCGGGCTTATAGGGTCTATAACAAACATACCCTGAAAATTAAAAAAACCATGAATGTTATATTTGACGAAGAAATAACAAAACCCAACACAATCAACTTAACCAATTCATCAAATCTAACTACTTCGAATCAAGATCAAGATGAAACTGAACCAACAATTGAACCGATAATTGAACCGACAATTGAATCAACAATTGAACCAACAATTGAACCAATAGCTGAGCCAACTCAAATTGTTGAACCTGTTCCAACTCAAAGCCTACCAGCTGGACCTGAGGCTGAACCAAGTTCTAGGAGATCTAAGAAACTAAGACTAAATCACCCAACTGACCAAATTATGGGTGATCCAACCTTAGGGGTTAGAACAAGGTCTTCCTATAGGAACATAAGTCAGGTTCCTCTGATTTAAAAAATAGAACCAAAAACTATAGAAGAGACCTTACCTGACCCAGACTGGATCATTGTTATGCAGGAGGAATTAGCACAATTTGATAGAAACCAAGTCTGTGACTTAGTACCTAAACCAGAAGGTAAGTCTGTTATAGACACTAAGTGGGTATTTAGGAATAAGTTGAACGACCAAGGTGAAATAGTAAGAAACAAAGGTCGCTTAGTAGCTAAAGGATTTAGTCAAGTTGAGGGGTTAGACTATGATGAAACCTATGCCCCTGTAGCTAGACTTGAGTCAATTAGGATGCTACTAGCCTTTGCAGCCTATAAGGGATTCAAGTTATACCAAATGGATGTCAAGTCTGCCTTCCTGAATGGTTTTATAAAAGAGGAAGTTTATGTAGGGCAACCCCCAGGTTTTGAGGACCTTGACTACCTTAATTATGTATTCAAACATAGGAAAGCCCTTTTATGGATTAAAACAAGCACCTAGGGCTTGGTATGAAAGATTATCCACCTATCTAATTTCAAAAGGTTTTAACTAAGGTTAAATTGACTCAACCTTATTTGTTAAGACTTTAGAAAAAGACATTTTTGTAGCCCAAGTCTACGTAGATGATATAAATTTTGGATCAACTAACACTAATTTCTTAAAAGACTTTATTAAAATCATGGAAAACGAATTTGAAATGAGCCTAGTAGGAGAATTAACCTTCTTTTTAGGTTTACAAATTAAACAAACCAAGGATGGAAACTACATTCACCAATCAAAATACACAAAAGAATTAATTAAGAAATTTAAAATGGATAGTTCAAAGAATTTAAGTATTCCTATGGCCACAAATGCCAAGATAGATAACGATTCTGATGGTAAACCAGTTGATTTAAAATACTATAGAAGTGCTATAGGAAGTTTGCTTTACCTAACTGCTAGTAGACTTGATATTCTTTTTGTAGTAGGTATTTGTACTAGGTACCAAACTTGTGTTAAGGAGTCCCATTTAACTGTAGTTAAATGGATCCTTAGATATATTAAAGACACAATAAATATAAGTATTTGGTATCCTAGAACGTCCAATTTTGA
The DNA here is from genome assembly GCA_024364735.1 of Boesenbergia rotunda. Taxonomy (NCBI): domain Eukaryota; kingdom Viridiplantae; phylum Streptophyta; class Magnoliopsida; order Zingiberales; family Zingiberaceae; genus Boesenbergia; species Boesenbergia rotunda. Next base: position 299,299 of record JAGFNQ010000869.1, on the reverse strand, counting down.
ATTGTTAGGATTTTCTGACTCAGATTATGCAGGGTGTAAGTCAGACAGAAAAAGTACGAGTGGGAGCTGTCAGTTACTAGGATAAAGTCTAGTTAGTTGATGTAGTAGAAAGCAACATTGTGTTGCCTTATCCACAACTGAAGCATAATATGATGCTCTAGGAGAATGTGTGACCCAACTTTATGAATGATGCATACCCTTAAGGACATCAACCTAGACTATACCCAAACTAAAGTGTTCATTGACAATATAAGTTCAATCAACCTTACAAGAATCCTATTCATAATTCCAGAACTAAGCATATTGAAGTCAGACACCACATTGTTAGGGATCACGTAGCTAAGGGCGAAACCGTACTTACACATATAGACTCAAATCTAACCTAGCCGATATTTTCACTAAACCACTACCTGAGTTAGAGTTTAGTTCACTAAGAAGGCATTTAGGAATGTGCTTAGTCGAATAGAACTATTTTTTAAAAAAAATTTTATTATCTTATAAATTTGTTTTTAAAATCATATTGTTTTAAAAAATGTTTTCCGACTTAGTTTTTTATAAAAAATTACCCCTTCAAAAACTAGGGGTTTTCTATGAAATGGACTTAGCTTAGGACATAACCCTAGCATTGCATGCTCCTATAGATCTAGAAGTCGACATTTCACAAGCACATTAGGGTACTTTGATTGATAACCTAGATCGGGTTGAGATGTTTAGGTATATGCCTTGACTCAAGAAGCTTTAAGTCAGTGCATCAAGAGTAGTTGGGGTGATAAATACAATTGAACAACAATCAAGTTAGTATTCAAGCTTAGAAAGTCTAACTTGATTAGACTACTTAACTTGACTAACCCAAGTGAAAACTGTTGTTATATAACAGTTAGTGAGTAACAAACTGGGTTAGACAGGGACCGAAAGAAATTAATTTAATCCATTTTTTATAAAATATTTTTTCATGCTTGGACTCACTAGAATGATAACTGAGGTCAAAACTTATTTGGGTCAAACTTAGTTCATTTCAATTACTTGCTGCCGGTCAATTTCTTTTATTATTTTTACAAGGCAAGTAGGCTCTGATACACAACTATTTTTTTTTGCCAAACATAGTTTTCATTTTTTTTTTGATATATGGCAAAGGGGGAGAGTAGAAAAAGTAAAGTTAAAAAATGTTTTTTCCCTCAAACAAAAGTTTTTCCCCCAGTAAAGTTAGAAAAAAAATGTTTTTCCCTTCAAAATCCTTTTTTTCGAAAAAGTAAAGAAAGAAGTCCTAGTTTACCTAATTTAAAAGAAAACTTAATTTTTTCCTCAGTAAACTTAATTTTCTCGTTCTTTTTCTAAAAAGTAAAATTTAAAAGAAAACTTTTTTTAAGAAAATGTTTCCTAAATTAAAAACTTTTCAGAAAATTCTTTTTGAGAGCTTTGAGAAAAACTTTATGTTAGAAGCAGACAATAATTATTTTTGTCAAGAATTTCTTCTACTCAGAAGTTTTCAAAAATTTGAAATTATTTTTACTTTGAAACTTTTAAAATTGCATATTTTCAAAAGCTATAGGGGGAGAGTTTCAATCAAAAGGAGCTTTATGCAATATGTCAAATTTTTGCTAAGTTTTTTCAAAAATATTGAAAATATTCTAAGGAAAAAGGGGGAGATTAGAAAATTGTTTTTCCTTCCTTCCGGTACATAACTATGATGTATCTTTTTCATGTTTGTTTTTTAACTTAACTTTTGAACTGTGTTGCCATAAAACAAAAAGGGAAGATTGTCGGTGCCAGAAGCACCAGATCAAACCTGGTTTTGATAATGGCAAAGGATTCAAAGTTAAGTTTATATTGTGATCTAATGGATTTACCAAGTGTGCAGGAAAGTCCTAGTCTACCTAGGCACGAAGTCATGACCTGCAGGGTTGAGCAAGAAGACCTGTCCGAGGGTTGGGCAAGAATTCCTGGTCGTGGACTGGGAACCGAAGTCTTGATCTGGAAGATTGGGCAGGATTCGTAGCCGAGCGAGGATTGCGGACAAAAGTAGAGGCGGGTCGAGGTACGGACATCTTGAGTTCCGGTAGTCTTGGAGGCCGAGCAAATGTCCAATCGAAGGAGCCGCTTGGCAAAAGGTAATTTCTCCTAAGAGGAGTAGGTGAGGACGCGTTCCCCGGAAGAGGGAACAGTAGGTGTCGGTTCGACCTAGAGTTTCATTTTGAAATCCAAAGTTAGAACCAAGACAGCTCCGACTATTATTCATACACTTATTATCTATGTTATACTGTTCTTGGACTAACCCTGGTTACAGGAGTGAAAGGAAGTAATTGCTGCATCCCAGGCACCTGAATGGCTTTAGGCGCCCGAGATACCAGGCGCCTGACAGGTATCAGGCGCCTGTGTTGAGGCATTTCCAGCGGGTGAGTGGCTGAGCTGGCAGGTTGTCACATCAGCAACTCAAGCACCCGTGAGCCATAAGGCGCCTCAAAGGTCCCAGGCACCCAAGATCGAAGGATAGAGCTTTGGCCAAGTCTATGGATACGCACGCGCCCGATTCGCTACATGTGGCAGGCGCCCAATAAGCCTCAGGCGCCCGAGAACAGGCTATATAAGGGGCTTCACCCCTTGCTTTCCACAACATCTCAGATCAACTCAGAATAGATTTCTTGCGACTTAAGCACTCCAATCCTCTCCGAATCTCTTCTGTACTTGAGTTTCCTGTGGCGCCAATGATCAAGATCGACGATACGCTGCCTAAGATACTCTGCAACCTTTCTTGTGTCGTCGGTATAATTTAAATTCACTGTTTAATTATGTACTCGAATTATATATTTGTAACTCTTATTCGAATTATAGAATTGCCCAACGAAAATGGTCAAGGACTGTGGGCCTTGGTGTAGGAGTTATTGAAGACTCCAAACCAAGTAAAAAGAAACTTGTTAGCATTGATTCGTTATTCTTCCACTGTGTTTTCTGTTGTTCCGAAAATTTTTAGTAATCTCTATTCACCCCCTCTCTATCGATTACGACGATCCCACAGTTTATTTATTTTTTGCAATAATGCTATGCTAAGGTTTAGAAATGGTTGAATAAGGACCTGACTTAATTGAAACTTGAACAACCTAGTATTAGGGTGGGGCGAGATGATAGTATGTTAGGGAAGTTTATCTAAAGAGTCAGGTAGGATAAGGCATACCCTATTTGGTCTTTTTAGTCAGATGGAACTAGCTGAAGCTACCTCGCCACATCCTCGACTAGTTAGACCAGGGTTTCTCAAAGAGTAACTTGAAAATAATTTTTTTTAAAAAGGCTTTGTCTAGGAAAGGGTCATTGCTCCGATAACCAAGAAGGCCCCTGTGCCTCGCCAAGACCTGGAAACCGATTATTGAAATTTATTTTCAATTTACTTATTGTTAAACTTGAATCTAACACAAGGTTCAATCGAATCATAGTTTTAACCTAAATTTAAAAGATAAAATTAATGTATCTCACAAAACAGATAAGGATTCCCTATTTTGTCACTTAGAAATGGGTGAGATACTTAGGACCTAAAAAATTAGTCCAACCCAACTAACCTTACAAACTTAATCAATTTAACATTTAATTTATTAAACTTAACTGATTCTCAAAATCCAACTCAATTAATTTTTTAAAATCCAACTCAATTAATTTCTCAAAATTCAACTTAAACAAATTTTTAAATTAATCTAAACTAATTTCTAACCAAACTAGAAGAAACTAATTTATGGCATAGAAGACTAGGTCACACTTACACGAAATTAATTTCAAAACTATGCCAAAATGGACTAGTTAAGGGTATCCTTAAACATAGAAATTTTGAAAATTCAATTTGTAACCCATGTCAACAAGAAAAACAAACAAATCAACTCACAAACATGTCCAGTCAGACTTAACCCAAGCTACACTTGAGCTCCTACACGTAGACCTATTTGATTCTCATGGAGCAAAGTCACTAAGCGAAAATCGATACTGCTTAGTAATTATCGATGATTATTCTAGATTTACTTGGGTTAAGTTTTTGAAAACCAAAGATGAAACGTTTGAAACATTTAACAATTTATGTAAAATACTTGAAAATAAAAAAGATACAAAAATCCAAAGAATTAGAAGTGACCGTGGGGGGGGGGAATTTGAAAACCAAAAATTTAATGAATTCTATAAAATTAATGGATATGTCCATGAATTTTCCTGCCCTAGAACCCCCGAACAAAATGGGATAGTTGAAAGAAAAAATAGAACCCTTCAAGAAGCTTCTAGGACCATGCTCAACGAATATAACTTATCTAATCAATTTTGGGTTGAGGCGATAAACACAACTTGTTACATTCAAAATAGGGGTATAATTAATAAAAGACACAATAAAACACCTTATGAAATCTATTACCACAGAATACCTAATTTATATTATCTAAAGATTTTTGGGTGTAATGTACATATCTTAAATACTAAAGATTACATTGGAAAATTTCAATCAAAATCAACTCCAGGAATCTTTGTAGGATACTCAACCACAAGTAGGGCATATGAGGTCTATAATAAACATACCCTTAAGATTGAAGAAACCACAAATGTAATATTTGATGAAAAAATTGTAACAACATCAACTAATTTGCCTAACCCAATCAATTCACCAAATGTTCAACCAAGCCTATATACTTCAGATCAAGACCTAGAAGAATGTGAACCGGTAAAGATAATTGAACCAGTAATTAAACCATCTCAACTAGTTGAACTAGTAATTGAACCAACTCTAATAATTGAACCTGAACAACCTGAACCATCTTCTAGGACTAGGTCAAATCATCCAACTGTTCAAATCTTAGGTGACCCAACCTTAGGTGTTAGAACACGGTCATCCTATAGAAACCTAAGTCAAGTTGTCCTGATTTCTATGATTGAACCCAAGACAATAGAAGAAGCATTACCTAACCTAGAATAGATTATAGCTATGTAGGAGGAGTTAGCTCAGTTTGAAAGAAATCAAGTCTGGAACTTAGTACCAAAATCATAAGGTAAGACTGTGATAGATACTAAGTGGGTTATTAGGAATAAGTTGGATGACAAAGGAGAAATAGTACGAAATAAAGTTTTCTTAGTGGCTAAAGGATTTAGTCAAGTTGAAGGATTGGATTATGATGAAACCTATGCACCTGTAGCTAGACTAGAGTCAATTAGGATGCTTCTAGCTTATTTAGCCCATAAGGGATTCAAATTATATCAAATGGATGTTAAGTGTAACGCCCGCTTTTTTTTTCCATAAAGCGGCGTTACGTTAACATACTTAGGGCATGTAGACATCATACTGCAGCGGAATAACTTTAATACTTACACATACATGCTCTACTACCATTCCTAACATAATGACATGGGAACTTGGCATATTAACTTCATACTTAGCATTATATCATACTTAGCATCATGTCATACTTAGCATCATGTCATATAGTCGCATAAGTCATTATTCAAACACATAAGTAGCAAACATAAGGTTCTAGCATAAGACCGGTAAACATATTGTTTTCGTGGCCAAGTCACTACCACACACACACATTCTTGTCTTCCTGCTGCTTCCTCATTATCCCCTGGCATGATTTGCGGTATAAGGAAATAAGACTATAAGCACATCGGCTTAGTAAGACTCTTTCCTACTCACTAAACCATTCGTCATATCATACATGAACATATGAAACATTCAACATAGCATACATAATTATCATTGCATAATTCTTAACATGAACGTAAGCATATAACATGGCTTTCTTTGACATAACATAAGCATATAACATGGTTCTTAACACAACATAAGCATAGCATGGTTCTTATCATAACATAAGCATGACATGGTTCTTAACATAACATGAGCATAGCATGGTTCTTATCATAACATAAGCATAGCATGGTTCTTATCATAACATAAGCATAGCCTAATACATGACATAGACATAAACATAATTCAACCTAACATGACATAATACATGACATAAACATAAACATAAATAAACATTCTTAACATGGCATGATACATGGCATAAACATAAACATAAAGAATATTCTTAACATGCATGATACATGGCATAAACATAAACGTAAAGAACATTCTTAACATGCATGATACATGGCATAAACATAAACTTAAAGCATGAACTAACCTGTATGGCATAAACATAGGCATGCTTTCTATCATATCATATGGGCATCTTCTTAACATAACCATAAGCATAAATCGTTTACTATCATGCATATTTCTTGACATGAGACATAAGTATAAGACATTTCTATCATAGCATAATGTATAACATGAATGCATGAGTCTAATGCTTATACATAAGGATGCTTAACTTTTAAAATCATACTTTTAAATACTTAAACATCATCATAACATCATTGGGGGTCCCCGACTTGTACCACATACATACATCATAAGCGCGCATCCCTAAGTAAATACGAGGTAGCGAGCCCCGACCTACTAGGGTAAGGACAGCATAGTCGGTAGTCCCAGAACCGGGGCGTTCTTAAGGTGCCCATCCCTGTTGCACAGCTTCGGTAGTGCCAAAACCGTGGACAGCATAGTCGGTAGTCCAGAACCAGGGCGTTCTTAAGGTGCCCATCCCTTGGACCCATACTCCGGTCCGGTACAAGCCCATTCATAAAGTAAAATACTTTACATGCTTTATCATCCATATGGGATACATCTTCATTCATAAACGTGGCATGCATTTTCATTCATAAACATGGCATGCATTTTCATTCATAACCATGGCATGCATTTTCCTTCATAAACATGGCATGCATCTTCATTCATAACATAGCATGTGTAACGACCCGGCCCGTCTACCGGCCCATTTACCGGTCTCACGACCGTCGTACTGTCGTACCGTCAACCGTCGACCATGTCGTCATTCATAACATGGCATGCATCTTTATTCATACAACATGGCATGCACTTTCATTCATAAACATAACATGCATCTTCATTAATAAACATAACATGCATCTTCATTGATAGAACGTGGCCTACTTTCATAAACATCATTCTTATTCCTAGAGCTTGCATGATCATGGCATATAAGGTAAACTTTGCATTACATTCATTGAACTTGTCATGTTTGCTTAGACATTTATCCTAATCCATAGAACTTGCATGATCATGATACATAAGGTAAACATTGCATTTCATACATAAGCATGGTATCTATCTCAAGCATGCATGGGTAGGACTTCCATAAACCTACTACCTACCATTCAAGTACATGGCATAGGACATAAGACATTCATAAATAAACCCTATTAAGCATGGCATCCAATCATAAACATACAACATGAAACATAGTGCTTGGAATTAGGGTTATAGGTAACTTCATTTCTACCACATGCTTGAACCTTTATATAAACTTCATCATAAAGCATAAACCATCATTCTCCATACCCTAACATTCCCCAAACCCTAATTACCTTACTTGGCCAAAACCCATAAGGGGAAAAGTTCCATCATTCAATTACATGTAAGGTAGCATAAGGAGAAGTAACAACCATACAATACCTATAGGGTCACAAGAAGCCATTTAGGCTCATGATTAGGGTTCACCCTAACCCCAAACCCTACTTTCTAGGGTTGGCCGAAATGTATAAGGGCCATGGGTGCATGAATAAATTCATAGAATTTTCCAATTAAACATCTAACATCTTTCATACCATACCATAGGAGCCCTTAGGACCCTTACTTGAAGGAAACCCTAACTCTTTACCCTAACCCTCTACTTGGCCGAAAGTTGTAGGGTCACAAGGCCTTGTGAAAATTCACATAAGTCACCCTCAATCTCCCTTATAGCATGATAATGTTAGTAATATGAGAGAAGTGTCCTAAGGCAATCGCCTTATGATTGTAAACATTTATTCTAATAAATGATAATTCACTATTTGAGTATACATGTTTGTGTATTTGATTGAGATCTTAAACTCATCTACTGAATGTCTGCAATATAATTCACAGCATAAGAGAATTTGTGATGGGATCACAACTAGTGATTATCTCTAAATGTGCAATTGTGAAGTATTGAAATTATCCCTAGTCGATGAATTGATAAAAACGGACACTATCAATTCTGTTGAGACTAGCATGGGTTATTCTCTAATCAGCTGATTCTCACTGGCTGGTGACATTGGGATGTCCGGAGATAAACATGGATGCTAGTTAAGGGAACTAGTTCATTGCAGTGACTAGCTGTAAGACTTCATATGGGAATCTACATGTAGATATGTCAATGAAGTTCTTACTGCAGCTTAAGTGCGATGTTCCTTTGACTTGCGGTGTTCAAGTCATCTTGGTCATGGAGACTTATACTTTAACATCTTAAGCAAGCATCTCCAAGGAGGTGTGGACCCAGGATGATTGGGTATAAGCCGAAGTGCCCGAAGATGTTTGAACAGCCTACAAAGGATTCACCACTCCTTGCGAGGAGATGTATACCCAGGCCTATCGTCGGATTGTTACTCAAAACCTCTGGCCAGAGTATATCATGTTTAGAGTGCGAGTCTCTTAAATACATTAGAGTAATTAGAAATCCAAAGGACGAGAAAGACACTACTTGGGCTAGGTGTGACGTAGTCAGTCTAGTGGGGACTGACACAAACAGACCATGTCCTGAACCAAGTGGGTATAAGGTGGTGAAGGGATGGGGCACGATTCATTAGAGCTGCTGAAGGGTTTCAGAATTACTTCTGAGGTCAAACCGTTGATCTTTCAATTAATTGGGGGTCATGATGTACTACTAGGTGTCACTCATGATCGTTCTATAATTAGTTGATTATAGACGGCCAACATAAATCGAAAGCCTATTTAGTCACATGCACTACGAGTAATCCGAGGGATTTAAAACGAGTTGATAATTGGATTTTCCGATCAAGAGAAATAAGTCGAAACTGAGTTAATCAGAGGCGCAACGGAAGCTAGAATTGGCTAAGTCTTTTGAAGGATTATTGGGCGAATTAAATGAGTTTAATTCGCGATGGAAACGGCTTGGTTTGGCCGGCCAAAGAGGGTGTCCACCCTCTTGGTTTGGCCGTCCATTAAAATGGGGATAAAACCAATTTATTTGGTTTAATTAATAAAATAAATCTAGCGCGATTTGTTTTATAAATTATGGATAAATAAATTTGTATAAAGAAATTTATATAAATAAATTTATAGAAATTTATTCTTTTTATGGAAATTAAAATGATCCATGAAATGGTTTATTTTAATTTTATAAAATCAATTATGAATTGATTTTTTTCATAATAAGAAAGTTTATAAATTTCTTATAAAATTTATTCCATAATTAAAGGAGAGAATTATTTGTTTTATTATAAAGTTAGTTATAATAAAACTAGGCATAACGGAATTATTCATAAGAAAATTTATAAGATAAATTTCTTATGAAAATTAATTTCGTTATTTCCGTTAAAGAGGAGACTTAGTAAGGGAGAGGTTACTATATAAAGGAACCAAAGGCTAGCCTTGAATTCCAATCAATTGAGTAATCAAGAGATTAGTAGCTTCCTCTCTCTCTCTCTCTTATTCTCTTCTTCCCTCTCCCAAGCTAGGGCCGGCGCCCATCTTCCAAGCTAGGGTCGGCGCCCCTTGTCCAAGCTAGGGCCGGCGCAACCTCAACCTCCCTTGAGGTTGCCGTGAGCCATCAAGAAGAAGGAGAAGCCAACCAAGAAGAAGAAGAAGCGGATCACCTCTCCTTCCTTCTCGGAATTTGGATTCCGACTCTTGGTGGTGAGTTTCCTATCTTTTCTCTTGAACTTCTAGTTGTGCCTTTAGAGAATCTAGTAGTTCTCGTCGGCACAAAACTCGTGACTTTGCGAAGTCATCCCGAAGAGAACTCGGCGTGGACGCGAATAGAGGCGGAGCTTCCAAGGGACGCTACGGTTGGATCTCGTCCCTTACATCGAGTTACGAGAGGTACTTAGTAAATTAGTTTACTTTTTCGCAAAGTTTTAATTTATGATTATGTCAACACATCATAAGGTTGCATGCTAGATACGTGGTTAAAATAATTTAGGAAATTATTTTATGCTAATTCTTCCGCTGCACGTAAAAATTTAAAATTTTACGAACACGTATCCTTGTCGACATGCACCCGGTCCCAACAGATAATACACAAAACACATACTTGAAGGTTTAGATTCAACCCTACCCATGGGTTCTTGAGGTTGGCCGAAACCCTAGGAGGTCCTAGGGTACCCCAAAATTTCCCCAAATCTCATTTTAGCTTATATTCATCATGGACAAACATTAGGAAGCATGAGAAATATTTTTTAACATCATTTTGGACCTTAAAACCCTAGTGGCCGAAAGTTTAGGGTCCCATATCATGATTTCTCCAATGTAAATCTCAAAACCAACTTGATATCATGCTAAAAATCATAAGGAAACTATTATACCACAGGTGAGGGAGTCTTACCTTGGTTGATCTTGAGTATAAACCTTAGATTTGAAAGAAAGATGGAGATCTCGTTGCCTCTTGACCACCCCTAGCCTTTGTATCCTTGTAGAAGCCTTGGATCTTGGGGATGAAGCCTAAGTGAACTTTTTCCAAGGGAGAACCCTCTCCTTGGGTTTCGGCTAGAATGAGGAAGGAGGGAGGAAGAATGGTGACTTGATGGAAGAAGAGAAGTAACCCCCCATGCCTCTCTTTATAACTCATCAAGGAGGGTAAGTGAAGAGTCATGGTGTCTCTTCATTTCCCCCTAAGCCTTAACCATAATCCACTTCATTTCCTCATAGCACTCCCTTGCTAGGTGAATTGGTTAGAGCATGCATGGTTGTACATGAGGTCCAAGGTTCAATCCTTGGTGCATGCACAATTTTTTTCCACTTATTTTTATTTTATCTTCCTAGTATTTTCGAAAATCCCTTAAAAATTCCCCCATAATCATGTTAATATTTCTTATTAAAATCCCTTTATATTTCTATAAATTTTTACCTAAAATTCACCAATAATCATGGTACTAGAAAGCCCATATAAAGCCCATTAGTGCCTATTTCCCCAATTTACATGGAAAAATCATGGATTTCTAGGTAAAAATTCGTGTTAATATCTCTAGATCCCTTGGAAAATTATCTAGTCATGCTCAATATTTTAAAGAAATATTAAGAAAATTTTCCGGGTCGTTACATTAAGTCTGTATTTTTAAATAGATTTATAAAAGAGGAAGTCTATGTAAGTCAACCTCCAGGGTTTGACGACATAGATCATCCCAATTATGTGTTTAGACTTTAAAAGTCCATGTATGGACTTAGACAAGCACCTAGAGTCTGGTATGAAAGACTATCCAATTACATAGTTTCAAAGGGGTTTAACCAAGGTCGGATTGACCCAACACGGTTTGTTAAATCCTTAGAAAATGACATCTTCATTGCCCAAATCTATGTAGATGATATAATTTTTGGCTCAACTAATACAAATTTCTTAAAAGAATTTGTAAAAGTAATGGAGAGTGAATTTGAAATAAGCCTTGTACGTGAACTAACCTTTTTCTTAGGACTTCAAATTAAACAAACTAGAGATGGAAATTATATCCATCAATTTAAATATGTAAAAGAACTAATTAAAAAATTCGGAATGGAAAACTCTAAAGTCATAAATACCCCTATGGCAACAAACATTAAAATAGATAGTGACTTAGAAGGAAAACCAGTGGACTTAAAGCATTTTAGAAGTGCTATAAGTAGCCTACTTTACCTAACTGCTAGTAGATCTGACATCTTATTTGTAGTAGGTATTAGTGTTAGATACTAAATTTGTACTAAGGAATCTCACCTAAGTGTTGTCGAGAGAATCTTTAGGTACATTAAAGGTACTCTAAATGTAGGAATTTGGTATCCTAGATTTTCAAATTTTGACCTACTAGGCTACTCTGACTCAGTTTATGCAGGGTGTAAGCTAGATAGAAAAACATACTAGTGAAAGTTGCCAAATGTTATGTCACAGCTTAGTTAGTTGGTGCAGTAGAAAGCAACATTGTGTTGGATTATACACAACTGAGACTGAATATATAGCCCTAGGAGAATGTGTAGCTCAATTATTATGGATGATGCATACCCTTAAGGACTTCCATTTGACCTACACCAACACTAAAATATATATTGATAATATTAGTTTAATTAATCTTACAAAAAATCCTATTCACCATTCTAGAACTAAACATATTGAAATTAAACATCACTTTGTTAGGGATCATGTAGCCAGGGGCAAAATTGTACTTATACATATAGATTCAAAATCTAATCCAGCTGATATTTTCACTAAACCACTACCTGAGTATGGGTTTAGTTCACTAAGAAGACAGCTAGGAATGTGCTCAGTAAAATAGGATTAGTTTTCATTTATATATATTTGGATTTCTATCATTTCTTTTTAAAATCATTTTTAAAACTATTAATTGCTTTTCAAAAATCATAGTTTAAAAAAATATATATTGTTTTAAACTTTTTATTAATTTTCTGACTTAGTTTTCCAAAAATTACCCCTTTAAAACTAGGGATTTTCTTCATTATGGACTTAGCTTAGGACTTAACCCTAGTTTACATGTTCCTATAGATTTAGAAGCCAACATCTCACAAGCATATTAGGATGCTTTGATTGATAACCTAGACTGGGTTGAGATGCTTAGGTTTATGCCTTGACTCAAGATGCTTTAAGTTAGTACAGCAAGAGTAGTTGGGGAAATAAATACAGTTGAACAATAATCAAGTTAAGTAATCAAGCTTAGAAAGTCTAACTTGATCAAACTATTTAACTTGACTAACCCAAGTAAAAGTAGTTGTTTTATAACAGTTAGTAAATAACAAACTGGACTAGACAGGGACCCAAGGAATTATGATTTGATTATTTTTCAAATTTCTTAATTGCATGATTTTTTTATTCATACTTGGGCTCACTAACAACATCTACTTGGTTCAAATCTTATCACTTTTAATTCTTGCTTACTTGGTTCTTTATTGCTAACTCTTGCTTAATTCATAATTCATTACTTGTTGCATATCAGTTTTTTCCTTGATATTTTTTTTAAAAAAAATCTTATGATTTTTGCAAAACTAATAGGCTTTGATACTTAATTTTTCCCTTAATCAATTTTTTTTCAAATATAATTTTTAAAAAGAATATCTACTATTTTTTTGATATATGGAAAAGGGGGAGAGTATAAAAAGTGAAGTTTAAAATTAAATTTCTATTTAAAATTTTCCCTTTCAAAAAGAAATAAACATTCAAAAAAAAATTTTCCCTTAACTTAAAGTTTTTTAGGAATTTCTTTAGTGATACTCAGAAGCTTTTCAAAATACTTTTTCAAAATAGAACTTAGAATTATTCTATGAACGTTTCCATATTAGAATTCTTTTCAAAAATTAGAAAAACTTTTAAAATAGAAATTGCATGTTTTCAAAAGCTTCGAGGGGAGGATTTCAAATCAAGGGGAGCCTTATGCAATTTTCCAAGGTTTTTCAAAAATTGGAAATGTCCTAAAGGGGGAAAATTACTAATCAAGGGGGAGAATGAAAAGAATTTGTTTTAGACTTGTTATGTCTTATCTTTCTAGTGCTTAACTGTGATTTATTTCTTATTCATGTTTTTTTAACTTAACTTTTGAACTGGGATGCCATAAATCAAAATGGGGGAGATTGTTGGTGCCAGAAGCACCAGATCGAACCTAGTTTTGATAATGACAAAGGGTTCAAAGTTAAGTTTATATTGTGATCTGATAATTTTACTAAGTGTGCAGGAAAGTCCTATTTAAGCTAGTCATGAAGTCTTGACCTACAGAGTTGAGCACGAAGACTTGGTTCGAGAAATTGGGCAAGAAGACATGGTTGAGGATTGGGCACCGAAGACCTAATTCAGAAGATCGGGCAGGAGACTTAGCTGAGCGAGGACTGCGGATAGAAGTAGAGACTGAAGGATCGATGTAGGCGTGCAGAGGGAGGGGGGGTGAATGCACTTTCTTTGATCGTTTTGATCTCTACAAAGATGTTAGCGCAGCGGAAATAATATGCAAATGAAATAACAATGCTAACAAAGTTCTTTTACTTGGTATCCACCCAGATGGGTGACTAATCCAAGGATCCATGCTACGAGCACCACTTTTCACTATCGAAAAGTCTCCTTGAGGTGGAGAAACCTTTACAGCAAAAGCTTCATCTTTACAGATGCAGAAATATGATGGAGGAAGCAAAGATCACTCTACAATTGGGCAGCACTTCGTTACTGTACGGAACTGTACGTGCACGTGTAACGAGGAGCTCCTTTTATAGGTGAAAAGGACAGATTCGCAGTCTGTCCAGGCCCGTACCAGTCGACTGCCCGGCATTAAATGTCGTCCAATGGCTAGCCAACGGCTAGCAAACAGCTAGCTAACGGCTAGTTTCGGGGTATACCAGTCGACTTCCCCTTGGCCAGTCGACTGGTCCGATGCTGCGAACTTTCTGTGGGTTTTGGCAGTCGACTGCATCTGGGCCAGTCGACTGCCCTGCCTCCCAGCTCAGCTCCAGCCACTCCGAACCTTCTCCTTCGCATGTGCCTTTAGGTCTGCTCCCTTGGCTCGCCCCTTGAAGTCCTCTTCCTCTGGCTATTGTCCCTCGGATGCACACGCAAGCCTTCCCTTGGCTTGCCTCCATGCCACCCTTCACGTGTGCCCTTTGAAGTCCACTTCCCGACTTGCCCTTGGAGCTCTCCACCCTTGGCTCTCGTCCCTCGGATAGGTCCACCAAGTGTGATTCTCCAAGTCCTGCAAACTCAATCACACAAATCAAATACAACATAACACTCTAACTTTAAACCTATTCGCCCACACATCAAAACCATGATCTTCCAATCATTTAAGGGCTGATTGTCTCAACAATCTCCCCCTTTTTGATGTGTGGCAATATGTTTAAGTTAGAGATAAATAACAGCAGAAGCAATAGCAAGAGATAGCAATTGAAAAAGCATGAGACATAGTAAACCTAAGAGGCAACCTCCCCCTTAATCTATGTCTTCTCCCCATTTTCAATTCTAATCTAAATCCAAGTTAAGTTACCACTTAACAACAACAATATGTAAAAATATAAGACATATCAGAACCTTAGAGGTACCTCCCCCTTAATCCATGTCTTCTTCATTTCTATACATTCAATTTCTAAGTTAGAAATAAAACCCTAAACCCTCCATTCTAGGTTAAAATTCTAACTTAAACCACCTATTCTCCCCCTTTGACACCATCAAAATGATTGTCTCAAGAAATCAAACCCTATTGCATCAAATGCGAGAATTATTGATTTCTGAAATTTCTCACAGTTGCTGAAAAACAGGCGTGCCAGTCGACTGCCCATAGGGCAGTCAACTGATACGCTATCAGTCTGATTTTTCAGGTTTTCTGTCGAATTTCAGAAACTCCTAGAAAATTCCAGAAAATTCCAAAAATTATAAAATTTTGCATACATGTTTGAAATGTTATACTCTATCAGGGAAAAATATTAAACCATATAAAATTTCAAACATGCATGACTTTTGATAAAAATCCAAAAGTTTTGAAAAACATTACAGTTTGTATCAAACTTTGAAACCAAATTTGCAATCATATGACTTTGAAAGACATGGCAAAGTATGTAAAACATAAAAAGGTTTTCAAAGTTTAAAATATCCAACTATGATCTTTGGGAAAGTGTCCATTGATTAAACACTTGCCTCCCCCATAGTTAGTCTAGTTTTGATATTTTGATACTTTTAATGGTTCAACAATGTGCCACAAGCACAAGTGAGCCAAATGTATCACCCTAATGGATCAAGCACCCTTTTTCAAAGCTAATGTCTTCAAGTTCATTCTATACTTCCACAAAACACATTCCAAGGCCTCTTCTTAAGGATGTAAACTCCGATTCGGGAAGAGGCTTGGTAAAGATGTCGGCTAGGTTCGACATTGATTCAACATAGTGTAATTCTATATCTCCCCTTGCCACATGGTCTCTAATGAAGTGATGTTTCACTTCAATGTGTTTTGTCCTAGAATGATGAATCGGATTTTTAGTTAAGTTGATTGTGCTTACATTATCACATAAGACTTTGACCTTGGTGTAATGTAGCTCATAGTCCTCTAAGGTGTGCATGATCCAAAGGAGTTGGGAAACACACCCACCCATTGCCACATATTCAGCTTCCGTTGTTGATAGGGCAACGCATGGTTGTTTCCTACTACTCCAACTAACTAAAGAAGACCCAAGGAATTGACACCCTCCACTTGTACTCTTCCTATCTAACTTACAACCCGCATAGTCTGAGTCGATGTATCCAATTAGATCAACACTAGGGGTTCTAGGATACCATAGTCCGACATTTAGGGTCCCTTTCACATACCTTAGGATGCTCTTGACTACAATCAAATGGGACTCTTTGGCACACAATTGGTACCTTGCACACATACCTACCGCAAAAAGTATGTCGGGTCTACTAGCGGTTAGGTATAGGAGGCTACCAATCATGCTCCTATATTGTTTAGAGTCTACTATTTTCCCTTCAATGTCACTGTCCATTTTCACATTGGTTCCTATGGGTGTAGATGCTTCCTTAGCATGTTCTAAACCAAATTTCTTTAACATTTCTTTAGCATATTTGGTTTGAAAGACATGTGTACCTTCATTAGTTTGCTTAACTTGAAGGCCTAAGAAAAAGGTTAACTCTCCTACAAGACTCATCTCAAATTCATCTTCCATACACTTGATGAATTCTTGTAGGAAGTCATTATTTGTTGACCCAAAAATAATATCGTCTATATAGACTTGGGCAACAAATATGTCGTCCTTATCCTTAGTTTTTAGGAACAATGTCGGGTCAATTGTTCCTCTCCTAAACCCCTTAGACACTAAAAATGAGGAAAGCCTCTCATACCAAGCCTGGGGAGCTTGTTTCAATCCATATAAGGCTTTCCTTAATTTGAACACGTGTCTTGGATAGTTAGGGTCCTCCAACCGGGGGGTTGTTCTACATAGTGTTGGGACCGGGTGCATGTTGACAAGGATACGAGTTCGTAAATTTTAAAATATTTACGTGCAGAGGAAGAATTAGCATAAATAATTTTTTAAATTATTTTTAACCACGTATCTAGCATGCAACCTTATGGTGTGTGGACATGATCATAAATTAAAATTTTGCAGAAAGTAAACTAATTTACTCAATACCTCGCGTAACTCGAAGTAAGGGACGAGATCCAACCGTACCGTCCCTTGGAAGCTCCGCCTCTATTTGCGTCCACGCCGAGTTCTCTTCGGGATGACTTCGCAAAGCAACGAGTTTTGTGCCGACGAGAACTACTAGATTCTCCAAAGGCACAACTAGAATATCAAGAGAGAAAAGATAGAAACTAACCACCGAATAACGGAATCAAGATTCCGTGAAGGGAGGAAGGAGTCGCGACCTGCTTCGTCTTGGTGGTGGCTCACGGCAAGGGAGATGGCGCCGGCCCTAGAGGGAGAAAGGTGGGCGCCGGCCCTAGAGAGAGAGAGGTGGGCGCCGGCACTAGAGAGAGAGAGAGAGAGAATTAGAGAGAGAGAGGGAGCTACTTAATCTCTTGATAATTTAATTGAGGAATTCAAGCCTAGCCTTGGTTCCTTTATATAGTAGCCTCTCCATCGCCAAGTCTCCTCTTTTAACGGAATAAATTTTCATAAGAAATTTATCCTATAAATTTTCTTATGAATTATTCCGTTATGCCAAGTTTTATTATAACTAAATTTATAATAAAACAAATACATCTCTCCTTTATTATGGAATAAAATTTACAAGAAATTTATAAATTTTTCTTATCATGGAAAAATCAATTCATAATTGATTTTATAAAATTAAAATAAACCGATCCATGGTTCATTTTAATTTCCGTAAAAGGAATAAATTTCTATAAATTTCTTTATATAAATTTCTTTATATAAATCTCTTTATATAAATTTCTTTATATATAGATTTATTTATCCATAATTTTATAAAACAAATCACGATTGATTTATTTTATAAAATAAACCAAATAAATTGGTTTTCTCTCCTTGTAGTGGCCGGCCAAACCAAAGAGGGTGGGTACCCTCTTTGGCTGGCCACATCAAGCCAAACCTTCGCGAACTAAACTCATTTAATTCTCCCAATAAGCCTTCAAAAGACTTAGCCATTTTAAGTTTCCGTTGCGCCTCTGATTAATTCAGATTCGACTTATTTCTCTTGATCGGAAAATCTAATTTTCAACTCGTTTTAAATCCCTCGGATTACTCGTAGTGCGTGTGACTAAATAGGCTTTCGATTTATGTTGGCCGTCTATAATCAACCAATTATAGAACGATCATGAGTGGCACCTAGTAGTACATCATGACCCCCAATTAATCGAAAGATCAACGGTTGACCTCAGAAATAATTCTGAAACCCTTCAGCAGCTCTAATGAATCGTGCCTCATTCCCTTCACCATCTTATACCCACTTGGTTCAGGACATGGTCTGTGTGTGTCAGTCCCCACTAGGCTGACTACGTCACACCTAGCCCAAGTAACGTTCTCTCGTCCTTTAGATTTCTAATTACTCTCATGTATTTAAGAGACTTATACTCTAAACATGACATGCTCTGGCCGGAGGCTTTGAGTAACAATCCGACGATAGGCCTGGGTATACATCTCCTTGCAAGGAGTGGTGAATCCTTTGTAGGCTGTTCAAACATCTTCAGGCACTTCGGCTTATACCCAACCATCCTGGGTCCACACCTCCTTGGAGATGCTTGCTTAAGATGTTAAAGTATAAGTCTCCATGACCAAAATGACTTGAACACCGCAAGTCAAAGGAACATCGCACTTAAGCTGCAGTAAGAACTTCACTGACATGTCTATATATAGACTACCATGTGAAGTTTTACAGTCAGTCACTCCAATGAACTAGTTCCCTTAACTAGCATTCATGTTTATCTCCGGACATCCCAATGTCACCAGCCAGTGAGAATCAGCTGATTAGAGAATAACCCATGCTAGTCTCAACAGAATTGATAGTGTCCGTGTTTATCAATTCATCGACTAGGGATATTTTCAATACTTCACAATTGCACATGTAGAGATAATCACTAGTTGTGAATTCATCACAAATTCTCTCATGCTATGAATTATATTGCGGACATTCAGTAAATGAGTTTAAGATCCCAATCAAATACACAAACATGTATACTCAAATATTGAATTTTCATTTATTAAAATAAATGTTTACAATCATAAGGCGATTGCCTTAGGACACTTCTCTCATATTACTAACACATAGACCTCTTCCTTAATGAACCCATTCAGGAATGCCGACTTCACATCCATTTGGTGGAGTGTGAAACCCATGTGAGCGGCATAGGCTAGTAGAATTCTAATTGATTCCAACCTAGCTACAGGGGCATAGGTCTCATCATAATCTAATCCCTCAACTTGGTTAAACCCCCTAGCCACTAATCTAACCTTGTTCCTAGTAATTTTACCTTGGTCATCTAATTTGTTCCTAAAGACCCATCTAGTGGTTACAATAGTACAATCATTGGGCCTAGGAACTAACTTCTAAACTTCACTCCTCTCAAATTGATTTAGCTCTTCTTGCATGGTCAAAACCCAATCAGCATCTCCCAATGCTTCATCAATGGTCTTGGGTTTTAATTGGGAGATTAGAGCTATTTGACTAGTTTGATCCCTAAAGTAGGACCTAGTCCTTACTCCTTGAGTGACATCACCCACGATTTGGTCAATAGGATGATCATGGTGATGTCTCAAGGGTCTAGAGGTTGTAGGTTCATTTACTCCTTCTTCCTCATCATCTAGGGTACTTCTTACTCCCCCTTGATCATTGCCCTTCAAATGTAGGTCTTGGATTCTTTGGGTAAGGGGTTGGGCTTCTTCTATATCCTTATCAATAGAAGCTTTTCTAAGGTAAGTACTAGTGGTTTCATCAAATTTGATATTTGAGGACTCCTCAATCACTTTTGTCCTCTTGTTGTACACTCTATAACCCCTACTAGTCAATGAATGCCCTACTAAGATCCCTTCATCGGCTTTTGACTCAAATTTTCTTAGATCGTCTTTGGTGTTTAAGATGTAGACTTTACATCCAAAGACCCTAAAATAGTGGACTTGGGGTACCCTTCCATTCCAAAGTTCAAAGGGTGTTTTTCCTAAAAACCTATGTATCAACACCCAGTTCTGGATATAGCAAGCGGTGTTAACCGCTTCGGCCCAAAAGTAGCTAGGAAGAGAGTATGCATTAAGCATAGTCCTTGCAGCTTCTTGTAGAGCTCGATTTTTCCTCTCAACTACCCCCATTTTGTTGAGGAGTCCTTGGGCATGAAAACTCATGCTTGTACCCATTTTCAACACAAAATTGTGTGAAACTAGCATTTTGGAACTCCCCACCATGGTCACTCCTAATTCGGTTTATTTTGATGTTCTTTTCGTTTTCTACCCTTTTACTAAATCCTATAAAGATATCTTGGGTATCATCCTTATGTTTCAAGAAATAGACCAAAGTAAACCTAGAAAAGTCATCTACTATTACTAGGCAATACTTACACCCTACAAGTGATGGAGTACTATGGCAATCAAACAAGTCTATGTGCAAAAGTTATAAAGGTAAGGAAGTGGTGATTAGAGTTTTACCTTTGTGTGATGCTTTGGATTGCTTACCCTCTTGGCATGCATCACACAACTTGGTCTTCTCATACTTGATCATTGAAAGCCCCTTCACCAATTCTTCCTTTGCCACTCTTGCAATGTTCCTCATGTTGACGTGTCCAAGTCTTCGGTGCCACAACCACCCTTCTTCTTCTTTAGCCATGAGACACTTAACAACATTGTTAGTAGCATAAGATAGATCAAGATAATATAAATTTGTCTCTCTAAACCCTTCTAATATGATAGTGTTTGATTCACTTTGCCTTATTACACATTTCTTAGCATGAAATTCTACTCTAAACCCGGCATCACATAGTTGACTTACACTTAATAAATTAAACTTCATATCCTTAATTAAAAGTACTTTATGAATCGAAATAGTGGGAGATACCTCAATTGTGCCCCTACCAATGATCCTCAACTTTCCACTATTCCCAAAGGAGACGGTCCCTTCTCTTAGGTAGCTAATAGTGGTGAACTTGCTCACATCCCCGGTCATGTGTCTTAAGCATCTACTATCTACTATCCACAAAGTTGGGGCCTCCTTCACCTTTACCTAGACAACATGGAAAACATACTCTTTTGGTACCCATATCTTTGATCCATAAGCATCATTTAAAAATTTCTTAGGTACCCATGCCTTCTTTGTAGTTCCCTTTGCCCTTAGTCTCCTAGATGCACCAATCCTATCGGTGAGTGAAACTAATGATACTTCCTTAGTCTTAGGCCTATAACCCAATCCGGCCTTGTTATATACAGCCCTTTGACTGTTTATGATCATGTCTAGGTTACTAGATCCTACTTAGAATTTCCTTAGGGCCTTTGTGAGGTCATCTACTTGTTTCCTTAACTCCTTATTTTCATTTTCAATATGTGAAACATGTGAAGAGGTAGAGCTAGCATGCAAATCTTTAAGTTTAATAGCTTCTACTCTAAGCATGACAATTTCTTCCTTAAGATCCTTAATTTTACTTCTAGCCTTAGCTAAGTCCATGTTAGTGCTAGTAATTATTTTCACTAAAGTAGAGGAGGGTAAGTGGTATACCTCATTTACCGAAGCTTCTGACTCTGATGATGATGAGGTGGAGGAGCTCTCATCTTCACTGCTTGAGCTTCGTTCATCGTCTGATGAGTCTGATTCATCTTGTGCCATAAGAGCGAAGTGGGAGACTTGCTCTTCTTCTTCCTCTGATGATGAGGGATCATCCCAAGTCGCCTTGAGGTTCGTGGCACTCTTCTCCTTTCCCTTTGACTTCTTCTTGTCATTCTTCTTCTTCTCTTCCTTCTTGTCCTCCCTTTTCTTTAACTGGGGACACTCGTTCTTCATATGTCCCTCTTGATGACAGTTGTAGCAGATTATCTCCTTGGCCTTACCCTTACCTTTGGCCCCTTTCCTAGCATATGACTTGTTAGAAAAACTTTTAAATGCTTTACGAAATTTCCTTACCATAAAGGCCTCTTGGTCACTGTCCATAGAGGCACTTGACTCCTCTGAGTCCGAAGATGATGAGTAGATCACCTTCTTCTTCTCCTTTCTCCTCTTCTTCTCCTTTTCTGCAACAAAAGCAATACCTTTCTCTTTTGCCGAAATGTTAGCTTGCTCGTGCAGTTCAAATTCACAAAATAGGTCGTCTAATTTAACTAAGGATAAGTCCCTTGATACCTTGTAAGCATCAACCATGGATGCCCACAGGGTGGTTCTCGGGAATGCTTGCAGAACGTACCTGACGATGTCTCGGTTCTCTATTTTCTCTCCAATTACATGGAGCTCGTTGATTACTTCCTTTACCCTTCCATGCAGCTGGCTGACGGTCTCGTTGCTCTTCATGGAGAGGGATTACAGTTGGGCCACCAACAAGTCCTTCTTGGCTCTTCTGGACTCGTTTGACCCCTCGTTCAGTTCTACCAACTTGTCCCATAGTTCTTTGGCGCTCTTGAACGACCCCACCTTATTCAGTTGCTCCTTTGAGAGCCCGCATTGCAGTGTGGTGGTGGCCTTGGCATTTGACTGTGCCCTCTTTATCACCTCCTTAGACCATGTTCTCATAGATGTTGGGTCTCCTCTTTCATCGACGGGCGCTTCGAAGCCATCTGCAACACTTATCCAAGTTTCTATGTCATTCATAAGATAGTACTGCATCCTACCTTTCCAGTACGCGAAGTCGTTGCCGTTGAAGAATGGTGGTTTTGCGGTGGAGTATCCCTCTTGAAACGTCATTACAATTGCTCCGGTTGACTATTAGATCTTCCGAAACGCACCTGCTCTGATACCAACTGAAGGATCGATATAGGCGTGCAGAGGGGGGGGGGTGAATGCACTGTCTTTGATCGTTTTGATCTCTACAAAGATGTTAGCGCAGCGGAAATAATATGCAAATGAAATAACAATGCTAACAAAGTTCTTTTACTTGGTATCCACCCAGATGAGTGACTAATCCAAGGATCCACGCTACGAGCACCACTTTTCACTATCGAAAAGTCTCCTTGAGGTGGAGAAACCTTTACAGCAAAAGCTTCCTCTTTACAGATGCAGAAATATGATGGAGGAAGCAAAGATCACTCTACAATTGGGCAGCACTTCGTTACTGTACGGAACTGTATGTGCACGTGTAATGAGGAGCTCCTTTTATAGGTGAAAAGGACAGATTCGCAGTCTGTCCAGCCCCGTACCAGTCGACTTTCCCGAGGGAAGTCGACTGGCCCGGCATTAAAAGTCGTCCAACGGCTAGCAAACAGCTAGCCAATGGCTAGTTTCGGGGTATACCAGTCGACTACCCCTTGGCCAGTCGACTGGTCCGATGCTGCGAACTTTCTGTGAGTTTTGGCAGTCGACTGCATCTGGGTCAATCGACTGCCCTGCCTCCCAGCTCAGTTCCAGCCACTTCGAATCTTCTCCTTCGCGTGTGCCTTCAGGTCTGCTCCCTTGGCTCTCCCCTTGAAGTCCTCTTCCTCTGGCTATCGTCCCTCGGATGCACACGCAAGCCTTCCCTTAGCTTGCCTCCATGCCACCTTTCACATGTGCCCTTTGAAGTCCACTTCCCGGCTTGCTCTTGGAGCTCTCCTCCCTCGGCTCTCGTCCCTCGGATAGGTCCACCAAGTGTGATTCTCCAAGTCCTACAAACTCAATCACACAAATCAAATACAACATAACACTCTAACTTTAAACCTATTCGCCCACATATCAAAACCATGATCTTCCAATCATTTAAGGGTCGATTGCCTCAACAATAGAGACGGGTTGAGGTATTAATGACTTGAGATCTGGGAGTCTCGGAGGCCGAGCAAATGTCCAACCGGAGGAGCAGGTTGGCAAAAGGTAACTTCTCCAGTGTGGAGTAGGTGAGGACGCATTCCCTGAAAGAGGGAACAGTAGGCGTCGGTTCGACCTAGGATTTCATTTGAAATCCAAAGTCAGAACCAAGATAGCTCTGGTTGTTATTCATGCATATTTATCATATTATATTGTGTTCTTGGACTAACCTTGGTTGTAGGCTGATAGGAGTTGACTGCTGTGATCCCAGGCGCCTTAATGGGATTAGGCATCCCAGAAGGGGTTCTTCCACTAGTTGTGTCACGTCAGCTCCCAGGCGCCCGTGAGCTACCAAGCTCCCCAGTAGTCCCAGGGGCCCAAGAATGTAGATAAACGCTGGCTAAGTCTACGAATAAGGATGTGGCGAATTCGAGTGACGTGGAAGGCGCCCCATAAGCTATCAGGCGCCCGAGAAGCAGTATAAAAGGGGCTTCACCCCTTTACTTCAAAATATCAACTCAAGCACTTAAACACGCTACGACAAGCTTTCGTGCTCTAGTTTTCTACGTCGACAACGTTCAAGATCGATAACACACCACTCCAACAAAGCTTGGTTAAAATAAATCATAAGAGATTGTATAAGAGATATGAATAATTTGTGTTATCACAACAAACAATTCAAGTATTCTTTTGATTAGTGTGTTGTTTGTAAAACAAAAGCACGAAAAAAATGAGTAACGTTGGGAAGACATTGCATATCAACAAGAGCATGTTGCGAATACATTTTAGAACAATGAATATATTATTCCAATGTTATGAGATCCTAGCATAGTAGTGATAAATGTGGATGTAAGTGAAATTTATGATGATGATGATAAGGAGGAGGAGGAGGACGATGACCAGGATGAGGATGAGAATGAAAATGACAACGATGACTTTGATTTTTGATGATGGGTAAGTTTGTTATCTTAATATAACAAAAATTATAATATTTTATATTCATATATAATTCTTTTTTTTATGAGTAAATTTAGTTTTAATATGCAAATTTACAAAACTTATAGCTCAATTAGTTGACTATATAGTGTCTCATTCTTAAATTTTTATATTTTATATCTTAATGCTCTGTATTTTTTTCTATAGGTTATTAGAGGTGACATTTTATCATCGCAAGATTCGTGCACTCTCTCATATCTTAGCAAAAATGAAAAGTTTTTTCATATTCTTCATTATGCTTAAAATTTTTATTTACTTTATCCTATTTTTGAATTTTTAGAACATCTTTTGATGGGGTGGCCATAAATGGAGTTCTCATGAATAGTCCGATTCAACACCTAGCACAGTACCTACGCCCCCCGANTGTGAGTGTGAAAACCCATGTGAGCGGCATAGGCTAGTAGAATTCTAATTGATTCTAACCTAGCTACGGGGCATAGGTCTCATCATAATCTAATCCCTCAACTTGGTTAAACCCCCTAGCTACAATCTAGCCTTGTTCCTAGTGATTTTACCTTGGTCATCTAATTTGTTCCTAAAGACCCATCTAGTGGTTACAATAGTACAATCATTGGGCCTAGGAACTAACTCCCAAACTTCACTCCTCTCAAATTGGTTTAGCTCTTCTTGCATGGCCAAAACCCAATCAGCATCTCCCAATGCTTCATCAATGGTCTTGGGTTCTAATTGGGAGATTAGAGCTATTTGACTAGTTTGATCCCTAAAGTATTGACCTAGTCCTTACTCCTTGAGTGACATCACCCATGATTTGGTCAATAGGATGATCATGGTGATGTCTCAAGGGTCTAGAGGTTGTAGGTTCATTTACTCCTTCTTCCTCATCCTCTAGGGTACTTCTTACTCCCCCTTGATCATTGCCCTCCAAATGTAGGTCTTGGATTCTTTGGGCAAGGGGTTGGGCTTCTTCTATATCCTTATCAATAGAAGCCTTTCTAGGATAAGTACTAGTGGTTTCATCAAATTTGACATTTGAGGACTCCTCAATCATTTTTGTCCTCTTGTTGTACACTCTATAACCCCTACTAGTCAATGAATACCCTACTAAAATCCCTTCATCAGCTTTTGACTCAAATTTTCTTAGATCGTCTTTGGTGTTTAAGATGTAGACTTTACATCCAAAGACCCTAAAATAGTAGACTTGGGGTACCCTTCCATTCCAAAGTTCAAAGGGTGTTTTTCCTAAAAACCTATGTATCAACACCTGGTTCTAGATATAGCAAGCGGTGTTAACCGCTTCGGCCCAAAAGTAGCTAGGAAGAGAGTATGCATTAAGCATAGTCCTAGCAGCTTCTTGTAGAGCTCGGTTTTTCCTCTCAACTACCCCATTTTGTTGAGGAGTCATTGGGCATGAAAACTCATGCTTGTACCCATTTTCAACACAAATTGTGTGAAACTAGCGTTTTGGAACTCCCCACCATGGTCACTCCTAATTCGGTTTATTTTGATGTTCTTTTCGTTTTCTACCCTTTTACTAAATCCTATAAAGATATCTAGGGTATCATCCTTATGTTTCAAGAAATAGACCCAAGTAAATCTAGAAAAGTCATCTACTATTACTAGGCAATACTTACTCCCTACAAGTGATGGAGTACTATGGCAATCAAACAAGTCTATGTGCAAAAGTTCTAAAGGTAAGGAAGTGGTGATTAGAGTTTTACCTTTGTGTGATGCTTTGGATTGCTTACCCTCTTGGCATGCATCACACAACTTGGTCTTCTCATACTTGATCATTGGAAGCCCCTTTACCAATTCTTCCTTTGCCACTCTTGCAATGTTCCTCATGTTGACGTGTCCAAGTCTTCGGTGCCACAACCACCCTTCTTCTTCTTTAGACATGAGACACTTAACAACATTGTTAGTAGCATAAGATAGATCAAGATAATATAAATTTACCTCTCTAAACCCTTCTAATATGATAGTGTTTGATTCACTTTGCCTTATTACACATTTCTTAGCATGAAATTCTACTCTAAACCCGGCATCACATAGTTGACTTACACTTAATAAATTAAATTTCATATCCTTAATTAAAAGTACTTTATGAATCAAAATAGTGGGAGATACCTCAATTGTGTCCCTACTAATGATCCTCAACTTTCCACTATTCCCAAAGGAGACGGTCCCTTCTCTTAGGTAGCTAATAGTGGTGAACTTGCTCACATCCCCAGTCATGTGTCTTGAGCATCCACTATCTACTATCCACAAAGATGGGGCCTTCTTCACCTTTACCTAGACAACATGGAAAACATACTCTTTTGGTACCCATATCTTTGATCCATAAGCATCATTTAAAAATTTCTTAGGTACCCATGCCTTCTTTGTAGTTCCCTTTGCCCTTAGTCTCCTAGATGCACCAATCCTATCGGTGAGTGAAACAAATGCTACTTCCTTAGTCTTAGGCCTATAACCAATTCGGCCTTGTTATATACAGTCCTTTGACTGTTTATGATCATGTCTAGGTTACTAGATCCTACTTGGAATTTCCTTAGGGCCTTTGTGAGGTCATCTACTTGTTTCCTTAACTCCTTATTTTCATTTTCAATATGTAAAACATGTGAAGAGGTAGAGCTAGCATGCAAATTTTTAAGTTTAATAGCTTCTACTCTAAGCATGACAATTTCTTCCTTAAGATCCTTAATTTTACTTCTAGCCTTAGCTAAGTCCATGTTAGTGCTAGTAATTATTTTCACTAGAGTAGAGGAGGGTAAGTGGTATACCTCACTTACTGAAGCTTCTGACTCTGATGATGATGAGGTGGAGGAGCTCTCATCTTCACTGCTTGAGCTTCGTTCATCGTCTGATGAGTCTGATTCATCTTGTGCCATAAGAGCGAAGTGGGAGACTTGCTCTTCTTCTTCCTCTGATGATGAGGGATCGTCCCAAGTTGCCTTGAGGTTCGTGGCACTCTTCTCCTTTCCCTTTGACTTCTTCTTGTCATTCTTCTTCTTCTCTTCCTTCTTGTCCTCCCTTTTCTTCAACTGGGGACACTCGTTCTTCATATGTCCCTCTTGATGACAGTTGTAACAGATTATCTCCTTGGCCTTACCCTTACCTTTGGCCCCTTTCCTAGCATATGACTTGTTAGAAAAACTTTTAAATGCTTTACGAAATTTCCTTACCATAAAGGCCTCTTGGTCACTATCCATAGAGGCACTTAACTCCTCTGAGTCCGAGGATGATGAGTAGATCACCTTCTTCTTCTCCTTTCTCCTCTTCTTCTCCTTTTCTGCAACAAAAGCAATACCTTTCTCTTTTGCCGAAATGTTAGCTTGCTCGTGCAGTTCAAATTCACAAAATAGGTCGTCTAATTTAACTAAGGATAAGTCCCTTGATACCTTGTAAGCATCAATCATGGATGCCCACAGGGTGGTTCTCGGGAATGCTTGTAGAACGTACCTGATGATGTCCCGGTTCTCTATTTTCTCTCCAATTACATGGAGCTCGTTGATTACTTCCTTTACCCTTCCATGCAGCTGGCTGACAGTCTCGTTGCTCTTCATGGAGAGGGATTGCAGTTGGGCCACCAACAAGTCCTTCTTGGCTCTTCTGGACTCGTTTGACCCATCGTTCAGTTCTACCAACTTGTCCCATAGTTCTTTGGCGCTCTTGAACGGCCCCACCTTGTTCAGTTGCTCCTTCGAGAGCTCACATTGCAGTGTGGTGGTGGCCTTGGCATTTGACTACGCCCTCTTCATCACCTCCTTAGACCATGTTCTCATAGGTGTTGGGTCTCCTCTTTCATCGACAGGCGCATCGAAGCTATCTGCAACACTTATCCAAGTTTCTATGTCATTTATAAGATAGTACTGCATCCTACCTTTCCAGTACGCGAAGTCGTTGCCGTCGAAGAATGGTGGTCGTGCGGTGGAGTATCCCTCTTGAAACGCCATTACAATTGCTCCGGTTGACTGTTAGATCTTCCGAAACGCACCGGCTCTGATACTAACTGAAGGATCGATGTAGGCGTGCAGAGGGGGGGTGAATGCACTTTCTTTGATCGTTTTGATCTCTACAAAGATGTTAGCGCAGCGGAAATAATATGCAAATGAAATAACAATGCTAACAAAGTTCTTTTACTTGGTATCCACCCAGATGGGTGACTAATCCAATGATCCACGCTACAAGCACCACTTTTCACTATCGAAAAGTCTCCTTGAGGTGAAGAAACCTTTACAGCAAAAGCTTCCTCTTTATAGATGCAGAAATATGATGGAGGAAGCAAAGATCACTCTACAATTGGGCAGCACTTCGTTACTGTACGGAACTGTACGTGCACGTGTAACGAGGAGCTCCTTTTATAGGTAAAAAGGACAGATTCGCAGTCTGTCCAGCCCCGTACCAGTCGACTGCCCCGTACCAGTCGACTGCCCCGTACCTTTACAGCAAAAGCTTCCTCTTTACAGATGTAGAAATATGATGGAGAAAGCAAAGATCACTCTACAATTGGGCAGCACTTCGTTACTGTACAGAACTGTACGTGCACGTGTATCGAGGAGCTCCTTTTATAGGTGAAAAGGACAGATTCACAATCTGTCCAGCCCCGTACCACTTCGTTACTGTATGGAACTGTACGTGCACGTGTAACGAGGAGCTCCTTTTATAGGTGAAAAGGACAGATTCGCAGTCTGTCCAGTCCCGTACCAGTCGACTGCCCCGAGGGCAGTCGACTGGCCCGGCATTAAATGTCGTCCAACGGATAGCCAACAGCTAGCCAACGGCTAGTTTCGGGGTATACCAGTCGACTGCCCCTTGGCCAGCCGACTGGTCCGATGCTGCAAACTTTCTGTGGGTTTTGGCAGTCGACTGCATCTGGGCCAGTCAACTGCCCTGCCTCCTAGCTCAGCTCCAGCCACTCCGAACCTTCTCCTTCGCGTGTGCCTTCAGGTCTGCTCCCTTAGCTCGCCTCTTGAAGTCCTCTTCCTCTGGCTATCGTCCCTCGGATGCGCACGCAAGCCTTCCCTTGGCTTGCCTCCATGCCACCCTTCACGTGTGCCCTTTGAAGTCCACTTCCCGGCTTGCCCTTGGAGCTCTCCTCCCTTGGCTCACGTCCCTCGAATAGGTCCACCAAGTGTGATTCTCCAAGTCCTGCAAACTCAATCACACAAATCAAATACAACATTACACTCTAACTTTAAACCTATTCGCCCACACATCAAAACCATGATCTTCCAATCATTTAAGGGTCGATTGCCTCAACACAGTAAACTTAAAAGGACAGCTCTTCGTTATCGACGTCCGGTGTGGAATGTATCTCGGAGCAGAGGGACGTCGTCGGCGCTTGTATCTCGAGTTGGGAGGTTTCCGGAGCAAAGCGCTTGAGTAGAGGAGCGTATTGGCGTTGGAAGCAGTGTGTTGTGAAGCCTTGGGGTCGAGGGGCTTTTTATAGCCTCCTGGGGCGCCCTGAACGTTAGGGGCGCCCCCCCCCCCCACGTGTCACCCGATCCGAGCAACTCTCGGTCAGCCCTTATCCCACTCGAATAGGGTTGAGAGTTGACTGTGGGGCGCCCTGGACGCTGGGGGCACCCTGGTT
Organism: Boesenbergia rotunda; assembly: GCA_024364735.1. Lineage (NCBI taxonomy): Eukaryota > Viridiplantae > Streptophyta > Magnoliopsida > Zingiberales > Zingiberaceae > Boesenbergia > Boesenbergia rotunda. The sequence goes on along the minus strand of JAGFNQ010000869.1, from coordinate 268,834 downwards.
GACTCTTTCAGCAGGCTTCTCGGCTGGATGATCTTTATCTGCTTCGTTGGCTCAAGCCCGGGCGCCCTGGGCACTGGGGGCGCCCGGGACGCTGGGGGCGCCCGGGACGCTGGGGGCGCTCCGCCCAGTATGCTTCCGAAGTGTACTTTTGCTAAACTCATGTTTGGCTTTACTTAGGGCGTCCGGGTCCTTCCAGGCACCCAACCCAGCTGCTGCCTCACTCCTTTGAGGCTTTCTGAGCTGCAGACACTCGTTCCTTCGGTCCTGCATCCAGGGTTAGTACCAAACAAGATAAAGCAACAATGTTAGTGATTCTTACAGCCGTAGCTGTCTTGGTTCTGACTTTGGGTCTCCAAAATAGAGTCCTAGGTCGAACCGACGCCTACTGTTCCCTCGACGGGGAACGCGTCCTCACCTACTCCTCTAAGGAGAATTTACCAGTTGCCAACCGGCTCCTCCGGTTGGACTTTTGCCCAGCAGTCCTTCGCCAGGTCTTCAGTACCAAGCAATCCTTTGCCTGGTGCCCAGCAGTCCTTCGCCAAGTCTTCGTGTCCTGGCATTCCTTCGCCAGGTGCCTAGCAGTCCTTTGCTAGGGCTTTGTATCCTGGCATTCCTTCGCCAGGTGCCTAGCAGTCCTTCGCTAGGGCTTTGTATCCTGGCATTCCTTCGCCAGGTGCCTAGCAGTCCTTCGCTAGAGCTTTGTATCCTGCACACTTAATGAGCATGTTAGATAAACATTACCTCTTAACTTTTGAACCCTTTGCCATTATCAAAACACAGGTTTGACTTGGGTGCTGTCTGCACCAACAATCTCCCCCTTTTTGATTTATGGCAACCCGATTCAAAAAGTTAAGTTAATCAAGACATTTGATATAACAGTTTTAGTTCCCTCCCCCTGGAAGGAATCTCCCCCTAGGTTTTTCAAAGGTTCGTGGGGTTATGAAAAAATTTCTAAGTTAACATGATGGAATTTATTTTTCAGAAACTTAGAACATTTTTCAAAAGATGTTTTTAGAAAACTTAAACCAATTTTGGTTGAGTACTTTGGAAAAAAATTTCCAGTCAATAATTTAGAAAATTTTCTAAAGAATTTTCAATCTCTTTAGTACTTTAGAGGCTTTATACTTAGAAACTTTTCTATTAGAGAAGTTTAGAAATAAGTACTTAGAGAATTTTTGAACATAGCTTAAATACTTAGAAAATACTTTTGAAAACTGCTTGGGTCAAGTACTTAGAATCAATTTTGAAAACTATTTTGATCAAGTACTTTTGAACCAGTTTTGAGAAAACTAACTTAAGTATTTTAAAAACAACTTTAGAAAAAAATTTAGCTTAAGTACTTTGAAAGCAGTTTTTAACAGACTTAGCTTAAATATTGAAAACAGCTTTGAAAAAACTTAGCTTATGTTTTTTGAAGAAAGGATAAAGTTTTGAATTTTGAAAAAAAAATTTAAACAAAGATTTGAATTTTGGAAAAAAATTTAAACAAAGTTTTAAAGCTTCTCTCCTTTCCAATCTCTCCCCCTTTGCCATAGATCAAAAACAAGGCAATATAGCAGAAAAAAATAAACTGCATAAGTATATAACAGAATAACGTGCTGTACTGAACCAATTCAAGATATAAACTGAACCAAAGCAATTTCAATTATCTCTGTAGGGTCCTGTCTAACCCAATTAGCTACTTACTAACTGTTATAAATAGTAGTTTTCGCTAGGGTTAGTCAAGTTAAGTGCTCTGTTCAAGTTAGATTTTCTAAACTTGACACTTAACCTGATTACTGTTTAATTTGTATTTAGTGCCCCAATTACTGTAGATGCACTGATATACATCTTGAATTAAGGCAAAGACCTAAGCATCTCAACCCATTCTAGATTATCAGTCAAAAGTACCCTAAGGTGCTTGTGAGATGCTGGCTTCTAAATCTATAGGTGCATGCAGTTCTAGGGTTAGGGCCTAGGCTAAGTTCATTTACGAAAAAGCCCTAGTTTTGAAGGGGGTAGTTTTTGAAAAAAAAACTAAGTCGAAAAATTACCAAAAAAAAAGAAAAAGCTAAAAGGATTTTTCAAACTAAGTAAAATTTGATTTGAAATCAGGTAAGCAGTTTTAAAATTATTTTAGAACCTGGTTTTCAAATCCAATAAAGCAGTAAGAAAATCAAAAGTAGAGTTAACCTATTCTACTAAGCAATAAAGATCAGATAATCATGGAAAAGCAAATAGTCAACTCCATAAGTCAGTTGGTATGAGAGAACCAGCACAGTCATACAAGTCAAACGTGAGTCAACCCTACTGAGTAGGGGCAGTCAAACAGTCACTAGTACAATGCTAATCAAATCTAGGAGGAGGGACCGGGATGATCAGAAGAGCCTGGCTGCCAGGATCGAAACAGCGTCATCATCTCGTGATATCGTGCGTCGCTCGTCTCCCTCTCGGCTCTGAGGGCATTCATATACTCAGTATAATAGCCCTGATTTGCTTCCATTTCTTCGGCATGATTTGCTTCCACTTCCTCCCGGAGGCTCTGGAATTGTGTCTCAAGTCGTGTCACTCTCTCGTAGAGTGTCGGTGGTGGAGGCTCATCTATGTGCTCTCGAACCTCGGCTGCCAGATCTCCGACATTGACCTCAACATCCTCATCAGAGTCGATCGGTGGTCCGGCTCGCTGGCGTCTCCACGACAAAACCCCGGTAGCCGAGACCTCTATACCAGCTAGGGAAAAGTTCCTAAATCCTATCTCGTCGAAATCGGTCATCGCGGTCATTTCACCTACGGTAATGTTACGACTGTGGTGATGAAGGATAGAGGTGATGATGTGACAGAAGGGGGTGTGTACCCGACCCTGAGTGGTGACACTGGAGGCATGTAGGATGACGTGGAACATGTGAAGGCCAATGTCAATGTCTAGGTGGTGGATCAACGCATACAATAAGAATGTGTGAAATGGTCGCATGGTCACGACGTCCCTGGTGGATAAAGGCAGGATGCAGCGGACCAGAACTCTATACAGGGCGTAGTCCTGGACCTGAAGGTCAACGGACTGAAATCATCTAGGTACGGGATTTCTAGCTTCCCTATAGAAGTAGGAGTGGAGAGTGTCTAGGGTAATGTGAGAGTAGGGAGCATCAAATGGAGGATCCCTAGGAGGATAGCAACAAAAGGTGCACTGAGAGAATCGTAGTCCAAGAAATCGATTAAGTAAGGAGGGTGTGATGGATAGAGGCATCCCTTGGACTGTGGTGACAAAGCTGAGCTGATCTTGTCTAACTATATTATTATAGAATTCTGCACATAAGGTTGTATTAATAGGATGAGTGCAGAATACTAGGTTATCGAGTTGGTAAAAGTTTATAACATTCATTGCCAAGGGACAAGATTGGGTGAAGAATTGTCTATTAAGATAACTAGTTTTTATGGGCTTATATGTTGTTTGAGCAAACTTATTACAAAGTTCTAAAGTTGGGAACCTAGGTTCGGGACTAGGTTCGGTACCGGGGTTTGCTTGGTTTGCTCGGCGTTTTCTAACATTATAAAGGAATTGCATTTAAGGAAAATAAAATTAATTTAAATGCAAATAAGATTATACCGGGTGGCAGCTCGGGGAGGCATTGTCGAGGATGAGAGCTTGAGAAGGTTGCAAGGTCACCTTGGAAAGAAGGGAGTTGGAGAGTAGAAGAATTTTGGGTGTGGAGAGAAGAATGGGGGCATGGATCCCTTTTTTAGGCCATTACCGGGCGCCCTGGAGGGAGGGGGAGATAAAAAGGAAGAGGTGGGGCGCCCTAGGGTTCACGGGCACCCCGACTAGACCAGATTGACTTGTTTGACTGCTTTTGACCAGATTTGACTGGTTTTATCTAATTTGACCAGGTCAACTTAGTTCTATCTTACAAGGTTTAGTGTTTGTGCTTGACAAAAAAATATCATATGAGATTTAGTTAAATTAAACCTAGCTGTCTCATCCAATCTAGGGTTATCAATCACGTTTACCTTATGGGTTTTGTGAGACAGGTTTTGGTAGATTAAAAAAAATTATGGTTTATTTTGAAAAAGTTAACTTAATTTTGAAAACAGTTGATTTTGTATTTATTTAAAAACAAAGTTTGAATCTACCATTAACTGAAAATTTGTGTTAGATTCGAATTTGACAAAGAATAATTTGAATTTGAATTTCAAAAATCGGCTTCCAGGTCTTGGCGAGGCACTAGGCCTTCTTTGGTCGTAGCCTTATTGGATCATCAACCCTTTCCTTGACAAAGCCTTTTAATGAAATTTCATTTTCAAAATTACTTTTTGACAAAATCTGGTCTAACTAGTTTGGGTCTTGGATTGGTAGCTTCGGCTAGTTTCACCAGTCTAAAGAGACAAAGTAGAGTATACTTGACCTTATTAGAATTGGCTTCCCTAACGTACTATCATCTCACCGCCACCCAATACTATGTTGTTCAAATTTCAATTAATTGATTGAGTCCTTATTCTAACCATTCCTAAGTCTAAGTATGGTAAATTGCAGGAATTAAATAAACAATCAATCATGCAATTTGCAAACAAAAATTGAATTTTATCTAACAATAAATATTGTTTTTAATTTGGCTCCCCCTGGACTAAAGCCACGATAATGGTTTGGCAAGATGTGAATCTTGTCCTTGGGGATCCAATACTGATTTGATCCAGTTTGTTTGTTCAGGCACAGTTTGGGTACCCATGCCTGAACTTTAGGTCTGGACTGGTTCAGTACAGCATAGTAGGATCTTTGTCTAGACTTGGTTCGGTAGCCTAACCCGGATCGATTTAGAACCGACTTCTATTTTCCAAGAATCATGTCAAGACCCTTGGAACCAGAAGTGAATCTTTCTAAGGCAGCTCTAAGATCCTTAACTTGAGTTTTCAAGAAAGAGTTCTCTGATTCAAGTTTTTCAACTTGAGCAGAGATTCCTTCTTGAACCTTCTCAGTTAAGGGTTCAGAGTCTGCCTCCTCTTTCAGAGTTTTACTTCCTGTCTGAGAGACTCGACTCGGATTTTGGATTTCACCAAGTCTCGAGAAAGATAAGAAATTAATTCACATAATTGTAATCTATAAAACCCACTTACAGTGATTTCACCATTTTCTGAAAAACGTGAGTTTTCCGTCGTCCTGCTCTGATTCTGACTCGGTCTCGAGTTCTTCGGAGGCAGTCAGGGCTAGCAAGTTTGACTGGGGTGTCTCTTCTTCTTCTTCTTAGGAAGATTCGTCCCATGTTGCTTGGAGTGTTTTCTTCCTTCTTGTCTTCTTGGTCTCCTTTAGATTTGGACACTCCGTCTTGTAGTGACCCTTCTTCTTGCACTCGTAACAGGTCACGTTTGGTTTGTTCTTATCATTTGAGGGTTCAACTGGTTCTTCCTTTCTTCAGCTAGCTTTCCTTTTGTTGGTCTGGTTTTTTAGCTCCTTGTAATAGTCTCGGGCTAGCCGAACCAACTTAGGCCGATTTCCCTCGCTGTCTTCTGAGTCTGACTCTGAATCAGACTCGGGTGCAGGTTGAGGCTTCTTCTTGATTGTCTTTCCAGCTTTACCTGCAACAAAGGCAATGTCTTTCTCGACCAGATTGCAGTTAGTCTGCTCATGTAATTCAAGTTCAGAAAAAGTTCATCTAACTTGATTTTGGAAAGATCCCTAGAAACTTTGTAAGCATCTACCATAGATGCCCACAAGGTGTTTCTTGGGAAAGCATTAAGGGCATACCTTATTAGGTCACGGTTTTCTACCTTGTGACCAATGGTGTGTAGACCGTTCATCAGCTCCTGAATTCTGGCGTAGAGCTGAGCTGTTGATTCGCCGTCGTTCATCTTGATGGAGTATAGCTTGTTCAACAGAAGGTCCCTCTTGCTGATTCGGGTGTCGGAGGTTCCTTCGTGTAGTTCGATCAGCTTACCCCAGAGATCTTTGGCGCTGTTGAATGGACCCACCCGGTTCAGCTCCTCTTTGGTTAGGCCGCATTGGAGTGTTTGGGTCGCTTTGGCATCGGCTTCTATTTTCTTTTTGAGTGCAGTGTCCCATTCAGTGTAAGACTGTTGTACTCCGTCAGCATTCCTTGGTATTTCCAGTCCGGACTGGATGATTATCCACATGTCCACTTGATTTTTCAGGTGGACCTCCATTCTGCTCTTCCAGTAGGAGAAGTCCTCCCCACTGAAGAGCTGTGGTCTTGCGGTACTGAAACCTTCTTGCATGGCCATTAAGGAATTTATCAGAAAAAGAGAGAAAAGAAAGGAAAATTCTGTCCCAAGACATGGTCTTGGATTAGTAGTGCGGGATAAAGAAAAATAATTATCGAGGGGTGTTGCACCGGTCTCGATTAACGATAAAAATTCAGAAAAAAAGAAGAAAAGAAATAACTCGAAGAAAAATCTGAAAAATTCTCAAACTGGTGGTTGCACCAAATTTGAGCTTCCCCGCTCTGATACCACTTGTTGGATCGAGAGAATACGATAGAGGGGGGGTGAATATCGTAAATTGTTTCGGATTGAAAAAGAGAATACGCAGCAGAAAAATTAAAACTAAACAACACACAAACACCAAGATTTTACTTGGTTCGAAGTCGCGGTCGGCTCCTACTCCAAGGCCCACGGTCGTTGACCGTTTACTGCGGGTAATTCTATATGTGCGCAAAACGTTTACAAACAGATATTACAATTGCAGTACAGTAAACTTAAAAGGACAGCTCTTCATTACCGACGTCCGATGTGGAATGTATCTCGGAGCAGAGGGACGTCGTCGGCGCTTGTATCTCGAGTTGGGAGGTTTCCGGAGTAAAGCGCTTGAGTAGCGGAGCGTATTGGTGTTGGAAGCAGTGTGTTGTGAAGCCTTGGGGTCGAGGGGCTTTTTATAGCCTCCTGGGGCACCCTGAACGTTGGGGGCGCCCCCCCCCCTCCACATGTCACCCGATCCGAGCAACTCTCGGTCAGCCCTTATCCCACTCGAATAGGGCTGAGAGTTGACTGTGGGGGCGCCTGGGACGCTGGGGGTGCCCTGGTTGTCTCTTTCAGCGGGCTTCTCGGCTGGATGATTTTTATCCGCTTCGTTGGCTCAAGCCCGGGGCGCCTTGGGCACTGGGGGCGCCCGGGACGCTGGGGGCGCCCCGCCCAGTATGCTTCCGAAGCGTACTTTTGCTGAACTCATGTTTGGCTTTACTTAGGGCGCTCGGGTCCTTCCGGGCGCCCAACCCAGCTGCTGCCTCACTCCTTTGAGGCTTTCTGAGCTGCAGACACTCGTTCCTTCGGTCCTGCATCCAGGGTTAGTACCAAACAAGATAAAGCAACAATGTTAGTGATTCTTATAGCCGTAGCTGTCTTGGTTCTGACTTTGGGTCTCCAAAATGGAGCCCTAGGTCGAACTGACGCCTACTGTTCCCTCGACGGGGAACGCGTCCTCACCTACTCCTCTAAGGAGAATTTACCTGTTGCCAACTGGCTCCTCCGGTTGGACTTTTGCCCAGCAGTCCTTCGCCAGGTCTTCAGTACCAAGCAATCCTTCGCCTGGTGCCCAGCAATCCTTCGCCAGGTCTTCGTGTCCTGGCATTCCTTCGCCAGGTGCCTAGCAGTCTTTCGCTAGGGCTTTGTATCCTGGCATTCCTTCGCCAGGTGCCTAGCAGTCCTTCGCTAGGGCTTTGTATCCTGGTATTCCTTCGCCAGGTGCCTAGCAGTCCTTCACTAGGGCTTTGTATCCTGGCATTTCTTCGCCAGGTGCCTAGCAGTCCTTCGCTAGAGCTTTGTATCCTGCACACTTAATGAGCATGTTAGATAAACATTACCTCTTAACCTTTGAACCCTTTGCCATTATCAAAACACAGGTTCGACTTGGGTGCTGTCTGCACTAACACACCTTACACCCAAACACCCGGAGCTGTTTAACCGTAGGTGGTTTTCCAAACCAAAGTTCGTGTGGAGTCTTCCCTAAAAATCTATGAATGAGGACTCAATTTTGCACATAGTAAGCTGTGTTTACAGCTTCAGCCCACAAGTAACTCGGTAAAGAGTACTCATTAAGCATGCTTCATGCAGCCTCTTGTGAGACTCGGTTCTTCCTCTCTACCACATCATTTTGCTATGATGTTCTAGGAGTAGAGAACTCATGTCGATACCCTTTCTCTTGACAAAATTCTAAAAACCTATGATTTTGAAATTCTCCTCCATGATCACTCCTAATTATTTTAATTGTTGTAGATTTTTCATTTTCAATTCTTCTACAAAAAGAAATAAAAATATCTAAGGTTTGATCCTTATGTTTTAGAAAATAAGTCCAAGTATATCTAGTATAGTCATCAATGATTATAAAGCAATACCTACTACCATTCAATGAGACAATTGTACTACAATCAAACAAATCCATATGTAATAAATCTAAAGCGGTAGAGGTACTTACAGCGCTTTTACCTTTGTGAGAAGCTTTTGTTTACTTACCCATTTGACATGCATCACATAGCTTTTTCTTTTCGTATTTGATGCTTGGTAAGCCTCGTACGAGTCCATTGTTGGCCAATTTTCGGATATTCTTCATGTTCAAATGCGCCAACCTCCGGTGCCAAAGCCTAGATTCTTCTTCTTTAGACATGAAACACTTAATAGATGCATTAATAGCACTTTTAAAAGACACTTGATAAATATTGTCTATTCTTGTGTCTACTAGTACCGTGTCAAGTGTGTCGTTATGTCTAACTAGACATTGACTTGGATGAAATTCAATTGTGTTGGTGCAGGCAGCACCTAAGTCGAACTTGTGTTTTGATATTGGCAAAGGGTTCAAAAGTTAAGTATTATTTATGTTCTAATGTGTTCATTAAGTGTGCAGAAAGAAGGACTGCTAGGCATCAAATCCTAAAGACCCGGCGAAAGGCTGCTAGGCACCTGGCAAAGGGCTTCCAGGAGTCTAAGACCTGGCGAAGGACTGCTAGGCACCTGGCGAAGGGCTGCTGGGAATCGAAGACCTGACGAAGGACTGCTAGGCACCTGACGAAGGGCTGTTGGGAATCCAAGACCTGGCGAAGGACTGCTAGGCACCTGGTGAAGGATTGCTTGGTATCGAAGACCTGGCGAAAGGCTGCTAGGCACCTGGTGAAGGACTGCTGGGCAAAAGTCCAACTGAAGGAGCCAGTTGGCATAAGGTAAATTCTCCTAAGAGGAGTAGGTGAGGACGCGTTCCCCGTCGAGGGAACAGTAGGCGTCGGTTCGACCTAGGGTTCCATTTGGGAGACCCGAAGTCAGAACCAAGACAGCTAAGGTTGTATAAACCTAATATTCTTGCTTTATTATGTTTGGTACTAACCCTGGATGCAGGACCAAAGGAACGAGTTTCTGCAGCTCAGAACGCCCCAAAGGAGAGGGGAAGCAGCTGGGCTGGGCGCCTGGGAGGTCCCAGGCGCCCAAGGTCAAAGCAAACGAACAAGCTAAGCAAGAATTGCTTCGGAAGCTCACTGGGCCAGGCGCCCTTAAGCTCCCGGGCGCCCCCGTGGTCCCGGGCGCCCCGGATGCCTCGGCGCCCTGGATCCAAGCCAACAAAGCGATCGAATTCAAGACAGCCGAGAAGCCTGTTGAACAAGTCAAGTAGGGCGCCCCTGTGTCCCGGGCGCCCCTGTCAAACTCCGAGCCCGATCCTGGAGGGATAAGGGCTGACCGAGTTCCGAATAGGGGTTTGCGGATCAAGGGGCACGTGGAGGGTGCCCCCAACGTCCAGGGCACCCCCAGGTGCACTATAAAAGGGGTTCGACCCCCAAGGCTTCTGAACACACTTTTCCAACGCCTCAACGCTCTTCGCTCAAGCGCTCTGCTCCGGAAACGTCTGATCTCGAGATACTAGCGCCGACGACAACCCTCCGCACCGAAGTACGATCCATACCGGGTGTCGGTAACGAAGAGTTTAATTATTGTTTTTACTGCACTATTATTGTACACATCGTTGTAAAAACTTTGGGTATTATAGAATTGCCCGCAATAAATGGTCAAGGACCGTGGGCCTTGGAGTAGTAGCCGACTGCGACTCCGAACCAAGTAAAAATCCTTGTGTTCGTGTCTGTTTTCGTTTTAATTTCCGCTGCGCATTCTCTTTTCTAATCCGAAACGATTTACGATATTCACCCCCCCCTATCGTATTTTCTCGATCCAACAAGTGGTATCAGAGCGGGAAGCTCAAATTTGGTGCAACCACCAATTTGAGAGTTTTTTGGATTTTTCGAATTTTTTTTTATTTTTTTCGATCGAATTTTTATCATTAATCGAGTTTGGTGCAACATCACTCGATAACTTTTCTTTCTTCCCGCACTGCTAATTCAAGACCAAGTCTTGGGACGTGTTTTTTTTCTCTCTCTCTTTCAGTAAAATTCTAAATGGTCATGCAAGAGGGCTTCAGTACCGCAGACCACCACTCTTCAGTGGGGTGGATTTGTCCTACTGGAAGAGTCGGATGGAGGTCCACCTGAAAACTCAGGTGGACATGTGGATAATAATCCAGTCTGGTCTGGAAATCCCTAAAAATGCTGACGGAGTACCACAATCCTACACCGAATGGGATACCACCCTAAAAAGGAAAATTGAAGCCGATGCTAAAGCAACCCAAACCCTCCAATGCGGCCTAACCAAAGAAGAGCTGAACCTGGTGGGTCCATTCAACAGTGCAAAGGAACTCTGTGGTAAGCTAATTGAGTTGCACGAAGGAACCTCCGACACCCGAATCAGCAAGAGGGACCTACTACTAAACAAGCTGTATACAATCAAGATGAACGACAGTGAATCTGCAGTTCAGCTCCACGCCAGAATTCAGGAGCTAATGAACGGTCTACACACAATCGGTCACAAGGTAGAAAACCGTGACCTGATCAGGTATGCTCTTAACGCTTTCCCGAGAAACACTTTGTGGGCATCTATGGTAGATGCGTACAAAGTTTCAAGGGATTTATCTAAAATTAAATTAAATGAGTTATTTTCTGAACTAGAATTCCATGAGCAGACTAACTGCACCCTAGCCGAGAAAGGCATCGCTTTTGTTGCATGTAAAACTGGAAAGATACCCAAGAAGAAGCCCTAACCTGCACCCGAGTCTGATTCAGACTCAGACTTAGAAGACAGCGAAGGAAATCGACCTAAGTTGGTTCGGCTAGCCTGGGATTACTACAAGGAACTAAAAAACCAGACCAACAGAAGGAAAGCCAGCCGAAGAAAGGAAGAACCAGCTGATCCTTCAAATGAAAAGTCCAAACCAAATGTGACCTATTACGAATGCAAAAAGAAGGGTCACTACAAGACGGAATGCCCCAATCTGAAGGAAACGAAGAAGGCAAGAAAGAAGAAGGCCCTTCAGGCAATGTGGGAAGAATCTTCGTCCGAAGAAGAAGAAGAGGCCCCACAATCAAACCTGCTCGCTCTAACGGCCTCGGAAGAGATCGAAACCGAATCAGAATCGGAGCCGAAAGACGGAAAGCTCACATTTTCAGAGGATGGCGAAATCACTGTAAGTGGGTTTTCTAGAAATCAATTAACCGAATTAATTGCCTATCTTTCTCGAGACTTGGCGAAAGCCAAAATCCGAGTTGAATCTCTCCGACAGGAAGTAAAACTCCTGAAAGAGGGAGCTAACTCTAGATCCTTAACTGAGAAAGTTCAAGAAGGAACCTCTACTCAAGTTGAAAAACTTGAGAAAGAGAACTCCTCCTTGAAAACTCAAGTCAAGGACCTTAGAGCAGCCTTAGAACGATTCACTTCTGGTTCCAAGGGTCTTGACATGATCCTTGGAAAACAGAAGTCGGTTCTAAATCAATCCGGGTTAGGCTATCGAACCAAGTCTAGACAAAGATCATACTATACTGTACTGAATCAGTCCAGACCTAAAATTCAGGCATGGGTACCCAAACTGTGCCTGAACAAACAAACTGGGTCAAATCAATATTGGATTCCCAAGGACAAGATTCACATCTTGCCGAATCATTATCGTGGCTTTAGTTCAGGGGGAGCCAAATTAAAAATAATTTTTATAATTAAATAAATTCTTTTTCGTATTGTAAAATTGCATGATTGCTTGTTTATTTATTTTCTGCAATTTATCATGCTTAGACTTAGGACTAGTTAGAGTAAGGACTGAACCAATTAACTGAAATTTGAACAACCTAATATTGGGTGGCGGTGAGATGATAGTACGTTAGGGAAGCCTCTTCTAATAAGGTCAAGTATACACTACTTGGTCTTTTTAGACTGGTGAAACTAGCCGAAGCTACCGATCCAAGACCCAAACTAGTTAGACCAGAATTTTTCAAAAAGTAATTTTGAAAATGAAATTTCATTAAAAGGCTTTGTCAAGGAAAGGATTGATGATCCAATAAGGCTACGGCCAAAGAAGGCCTAGTGCCTCGCCAAGACCTGGAAGCCAATTTTTGAAATTCAAATTCAAATTATTCTTTGTCAAATTCGAATCTAACACAAATTTTCAGTTAATTGTAGATTCAAACACACCTTTTCAACATAAATTCAAAACAAATTGCTTTCAAAATTAATTCAACTTTTTTTAAAAAATAAATCATGATTTTTCAAAGTAATTCTGTCTCACAAAAACCCATAGGACAAACGTGATTGACAACTCTAGAACGGGTGAGATGGTTAGATTTAACTTAACTAAAATTTATCTGATCCATGCACTTTCGGTTAGTACGAACATCAAAGCTTGTAAGTTAGAACTGAGGTGACCCGATTATCGCTTGATTAAATCTAGTCAAAGTAGTCAAACCATGGTCCAAATAGTCAAATCATGGTAAAAGTAGTCAAAACCATGGTCAAAGTAGTCAAACCATGGTCAAAATATAGTCAAATGGTCAAACCAGTCAACAATACATGAAAATTGTCAAATCCAACAAAGCCCGGGCACCCGTGACACCTCAAGCGCCCCGCTCCTCCTTTACTTCGGTCAAAGGCAGGAAACCTACCATCTCTCCCTGACTTCGGGCGCCCGGGCCATCATGGGCGCCCCCGTCCAGCAGCAGGTCACTGCTAAAAGTAGTAACCATCTGTCCCGGGCGCCCGGGACATCTCGGGCGCCCTGGCTAAAACCCCTATATAAACCACCCGAAAGTCCTTCACTTTGCCACACCCAAAACACCACTCTTCTCTAACTCTTCCCCTTCCAAGGCGACCGAACGACCCTCTCATGCCTTCGACCATTTCACCACAATCATGCCTCCCCGGATGGCGACTCGGTATCATTTTTTGTTGCACTTAGATTTAATTTCATTACCATTTTTTTAAATGCATGTTTATTATTTTAGAAAACAACGTGCAAATCAATCAAACCCCGGGACCGAACCTAGCCCCGATCCTAGGCTTCCTACCTTGGAACTTTGTAATAAATTTGCTAGAACAATTTATAAACCCATCAAGACGAGCTTCCTGAATCGGTAATTTTTCACTTAATCTTGTCCATTGGCCATGAATGTTATCAACTTTTACCAACTAGACAACCTTGTCTTCTGTACCCATCCCATTAACACAACCCTTTGTGCAGAATTCTACAACAATATTGTTAGACAAGATAACCTTATGTTTGTCACCACAGTTCAAGGGATGCCCTTGACAATAACCCCTTCGTTGCTCAACTGATTTCTTGGACTACGACTCTCTCAGTCCACCTTCTGCTGCTATCCTCCTAGAGATCCTCCCTTTGATGCTCCCTACTCTCACATTGACCTAGATACTCTATACTCCTACTTTTATAGGGATGCTAGAAACCCTTTGGCTAGACGATTTCAGTCCGTTGATCTTCAGGTCTAGGACTACACTCTTTATAGAGTACTAGTCCGCTGCATTCTACCGTTGTCCACTAGGGGCGTCGCCACTATGCGACCATTCCACACCTTCCTACTGTACGCATTGATCCATCACCTAGATATCGACATTGGACTCCACATGTTCCACACGATTCTATATGCGTCCAGTATTACCACTCAGGGGCGGGTGCGCACCCCTTACTGCCATATCATCACCTCCATTCTTCATCATCACGGTCGTAACCTCACCGATGGAGAGATGACCGCGATGACTGAATTTGATGAGATGGGTTTTAGGAACTTTTCCCTAGCGGGCATAGATGTAAAATACGGTGATTCGAAAATCCGGATCAGAAAATTTCGGAAAAAATTTTATAAATGTTTTCGTGATTTAATTAGGGGTCCTAAGCTATTAGAGGAAGTGGAACCCTAATTTGGAGGGTTCATTTGTTTAAATCCTCGGGTGTTGGGAGGTGATTTGAGAAGAAACAAGAAGAGAGGGATTAAAATGGAAATTTACCTAAGTTGAGGACTTGGGTGGGATTTGTCAAATCCGAAGGGGGTTAGATGCAAAATAACCCTATTAAATCCCGCAACCCCTTCTCTTCTTTCCATTTCCGTGAAACCTAGCCGCAACTCCTCTTCGCTTCACTCGCCCATAGCCAACGCCCGATCATTCCTCTTCCCTTCTCCTTTGTGAACCCTAGCCTGCAGTGGAAGCCGAGCGGCCGTGTCTTCTCCGTTCGATCGCGAGCACGATTGCGACCTACTTCTTCCTCCTTCCCAATCTCCTCAGCAAACTTCTTTTTCCTCTCACGACTGAGATCTAAAGCCGGCGTCCCTCTTCCTTTACGATCATTGCGGGATCCGAATCTCTTCCTCCTCGTGATCCTTTCTCTTCGAGAGATCGAGTCGGCGACGAGGTTCTTTTGTGAGACGCTCATAAGGGATGCCATCCACATCCCTTGGCTGGACTTGGAGGCAGATGAAGCTAAGGTGGGGACTTGCAATCGTTTAAGGTAGGATCTATCTCTTTTAGGTTTTGTTTGGATGTAGATTCATGTGTATGGTGTGCCCTGAGTGGAGTTCGATTCCTTCACGATCGGGATTAATTGAGAGCCATTGGGTTTCTGTCAGGGATCTTGATTTCGGTTAGGTTCATGATTTTGTAGATTTCTGATTTGTTGCATTGGATTTGTGATTCTAGGATGAGGATAGACCTAAGTTGGAACTCTAAATCTCTGTATGATTGGTGTTTTCATTTTGTTTCTGTGTGGGTTGTAGTTCTCTGATCGTGGGATGAATGTTCATCTTTGGATCTACTCTTGGATTTTTGTTTTGATCAGACTTGAATCTGACTTGAGCTGATCCGTTCTGTTTTTTTTTTGTGCATTGATCGATTTTGGACTGTGGGTTGATCTGTGGTCGGGAGATCATGTTTTAACTTCATCCCTGTTTTGGTGTTGATTGGTGATCAAATGAGTGTTTGAATTGATGAGGGTTTGATTGTCCCTTTGTGTTGGAGGAGTGGCTCTGCGAATACTAGGGAAATGTTGATCTGACTTCTAGAATGAATCTGCTTGTTTCAGATTTTGGAGAGTTTCCCTCTGTTCTTGTTTGGATGTTTACTACGAGCATCCGGTTGGAAAAGAAGAGGGAATGAGCTGGGAGTGTTTGGTGGAAGATCTTGTGGTTTTGCTATGCTCTGCTATCTAGCCGTGAGCAATTTGTTGAATTGGTTTTGGAATTGGATTGTAAGTGGAATTAGGTGTTAAGCTTTAATTCGTTGATCTTGCTAATGATCTTGGTAATGCTTTGTTAGGGAAATTCATGTCGGACTTGGTGATCACTTGAGTTAAACCGGGATAAACTCTAACTTGGGTCATGATTCAACCTAAACAGAAATTAATCACTAATTAGGGTTAATTAGTGACAATCACTTTTAGGATGGTGATAATTGGGTTTGTATCGGGTTTAGCTAGTTATCAGTTGATTTGATAATTAATGAACTATATCCTTTGATACAGGATGCTGATTGGTTCAGACGTATAGACGCGGAGGTTCTTTCTTGGACACAGACTTCACGTTGAAGGCGGGTACCCTTTGACTTATCTTTATGATATTGTCATCTTGTTATGCATAGACTGTTATAGATAGCAGTAAGATTATACGCTATCCCTGTTTATTATGCCTGTTCTGGATACTTGTTGTTCATCTCTGAGTTATTGTGCCTGTTCTGGATACATGTAGTTTATCCCTGAGTTATGATGTTGTTTGTTCCATACAGTCTCGGATATTGTCATATCTATATATATGCTTAGAGATAGTGGTGTATCTCCTGCCTTTGACCTTGAGGGATTGGTAGTTTTCTGGTCAGTATACCTTGTAAGTTACCTGTATTTCCTGTTATAGGATTTCAGACTGAGACTTAGTATACTGAGGACTTGGGAGGGAGGTATGTGTATCTATCATACACCATCTCTGCATTATTGCATGCTGACCCACGCGGACGTTGTGGACGATGTCCTGACTGGGTACAGATTGTCACAGCTCTACCCACGCGGACGTTATGGACAATCCTGACTGGGACTAGGGGTGACACATGTCATTGCATCAGGGTGCTTTATATGTTTGGGGCATGCACCATCCTTGCATTGTTGCATGCTGACCCACGCGGACGTTGTGGAACATGTCCTGACTGGGTACAGTTTGTCACAGCTCCACCCACGCGGACATTATGGACAATCCTGACTGGGACTAGGGGGTGACACATGTCATTGCACCATGTGCATATTTTGCATTGTGCATTGTTTGCTGCACTTATTTGCTGCACTTGTTTGACATCGCATATTCTGGAGACTTGCTAACTGAGCTTATATGTCTATTGGTTTTCCTCTGGTATTTCTTACCCTCTATACAGGTTAGATGGATTCAGGTATATATCTACTTTGGTATGTTCAGTACTAGTTTTTCCCTACTATTGTTGTGAGACTGTATTAGCTGAACTCTTATTGTTGGTATAACCTTCTATGCATATCTATTGGGTATCCGCTGAGCTATGGACTCACCCCGTTGCCATATATATATTTATTTCAGGTTGATGTCTGAGAGGAGATCCCGAGCCGCCAGTCCCCAGCTCCCGAGGAGCCCCTTTTTGGTTTTCCTTGTTTTGTTATGGACCCTGTAGCATTCCTATGCTTCCGCTGTATGTTTTGAATATGTATGCACGTTCTGTTTGAAGGTATTGTACTTTTGAGTCCTATGTTGGACTTCGTTCGGTTTTGGCTTTGTTCCTGCCCCCTGGCAGCTCAGGTGAGTTCGGATTTGGTTTTTCGATAGTTATAACCATATAACTGTTGTTTTTGCATATATCTGAGGCCTGAGGCCCTTTAAACTGCGTGGTTGTGCTATATATATATTGTATACAGGTTATATTATCTGTGTGTATGTGTAAATTGTCCGCCGGACAGGGGAGGTGCTGTCCGATTTTATATTGGATCAGCGGCTCTTGGGTCTCGGGGCGTGACAATAGAGGTCTCGGGTACCAGGGTTTTATCGTCGAGATGTCAGCGAGCCGAACCCCAGATCGACTCTGAGGAGGAGGTAGAAGTCGACGTAGCTGATCTCGCGGCCGAAGCTCGGGAGCACATAGACGAACCCGCACCTCCGACGTTTGGCGAGAGACTAACACTGCTTGAGACTGAGATCCACAGCCTCCGGGACGAAGTGGAGGCAAATCATGCGGAAGAAATGGAAGCAAATCAGGCCCGACACATGGAGTATATGAACGCCCTTAGGGCCGATCGAGAGACCAACGAAGCGCGGTATAATGAGATGATGTCATTGTTCCACTCTTGGCAGCCCGGTCCATTCTTTCCTCTGGGCCCCTCCTCTTAGACACTAGTTGACTTATTGTACTATGTTTGACTCATGTTTGACTGTACTGGTCCTTGCTTTGACCAGTTGACTTTTATGCACTAATCATATCTAGTTGCTTGATGCTTACTTGATTATCTGTCATTTATCAGTTAGGCAGTTAGGACTATGCTTGGTAGAATAGGTTTACTCTACTTCTGTGTTTCTTTCAAAACTGTTTTATTACTTATCAGTTTCTACTTAATTTAAATTTTTTTCCTTTTCTTTTAAAACCAATTTTTTGACTTAGTTTTTTGTAAAAACTATCCCCTTCAAAACTAAGGTTTTTTCGAAAATGGACTTAGCCTAGGCCCTAACCCTAGAACTACATGCACCTATAGATCTAGAAGCCAGCATCTCACAAGCACCTTAGGGTTTTGATTGATAACCTAGAATGGGTTGAGATGCTTAGGTCTTTGCCTTAATTCAAGATGCTTTAAGTCAGTGCATCTGCAGTAATTGGGGCACTAAATACAAATTAAACAGTAATCAAGTTAAGTGTCAAGTTTAGAAAATCTAACTTGAATAGAACACTTAACTTGACTAACCCTAGCGAAAGCTACTATTTATAACAGTTAGTAAGTAGCTAATTGGGTTAGACAGGACCCGAAAGAGATAATTCAAACTGATTTGGTTCAGTTTATACCTTGAATTGGTTCAGTACAGCACCTTACTTCTTTTGCTATATTGTTTTGCTTACTTCTTTTGCTATATTCTTTTGCTATAATTTTTTTTGATATATGGCAAAGGGGGAGAGATTGGAAAAGGAGAGAAGGGTTAAAAAAATTTTAAAAATTTTCAAAACTTTGTTTATCCTTTCTTCAAAAAGTAAAATCACTTAAGCTGTTTTCAAAACTGTTTCTAAGTACTTGACCGAGCTGTTTTCAAAACTGTTTCTAAGTACTTGACCTAGCTGTTTTCAAAACTGTTTCTAAGTTGTTTTCAAAACTATTTCTAATTTGACTTAAGTCAATCTTCAAAAATTACTTAAGCTAGTTTTAAAAAGTTCTCTAAGTACTTATCTTGAATTTTACTAATAGAAAATTCTAAGTTTCATTTCAAATTTTTCTTGAAAACTTTCTAAAGTGCTAAAGAGATTAGTTTTTCTAAGTATTAAAAACTTCAGAAGAAGTTTAGAAAGGTTTTCTAAAGTGTGAAAACTAAGTCTTGACTTGAAAATCTTCTAAGTGTAAATTTTCTAAGTGCAAATTTTCCGAGTGCCCAACTTAAAAAAATTTTTTGGAAAATGTTTTCTAACTTACATTTCTTTGAAAAATGTTCTAAGTATTGAAAAATTAATTCTCTTTTAGACATAGAAACTTTTTCAAACCCCGCGAACCTTTGAAAAATCTAGGGGGAGATTTCTTCCAGGGGGAGGAAATGAAATTGGAATTCTTACCTGGTTTAAACTTAACTTTTTGAACCGGGTTGCTATAAATCAAAAAGGGGGAGATTGTTGGTGCAGACAGCACCTAAGTCGAACCTGGGTTTTGATATTGGCAAAGGGTTCAAAAGTTAACTATTATTTGCGTTCTAATGTGTTCATTAAGTGTGCAGAAAGAAGTCCTGGCGAAGGGCTGCTGGGCACCTAGCGAAGGACTGCTAGGCATCAAATCCTGAAGACCCGGCGAAGGGCTGCTGCGCACCTGGCAAAGGGCTGCCAGGAGTCTAAGACCTGGCGAAGGACTGCTAGGCACCTGGCGAAGGCCTGCTAGGAATCTAAGACCTGGCGAAGGACTGCTAGGCACCTGGCGAAGGGCTGCTGGGAATCCAAGACCTGGCGAAAGACTGCTAGGCACCTGGCGAAGTATTGCTTGGTACCGAAGACCTAGCGAAGGGCTGCTAGGCACCTGGCGAAGGACTGCTGGGCAAAAGTCCAACCGGAGGAGCCGGTTGGCATAAGGTAAATTCTCCTGAGAGGAGTAGGTGAGGACGCGTTCCCCGTCAAGGGAACAGTAGGCGTCGATTCGACCTAGGGTTCCATTTGGGAGACCCGAAGTCAAAACCAAGATAGCTAAGGCTGTATAAACCTAATATTCTTGCTTTATTATGTTTGGTACTAACCCTGGATGCATGACCGAAGGAACGAGTTTCTGCAGCTCAGAACGCCCCAAAGGAGAGGGGCAACAGCTGGGCTGGGCGCCCGGGAGGTCCCAGGCGCCCAAGGTCAAAGCCAAACGAACAAGCTAAGCAAGAATTGCTTCGGAAGCTCATTGGGCCAGGCGCCCTCAAGCTCCCGGGCGCCCCCGTGGTCCCGGGCGCCCCGGATGCCTCGGGCGCCCTAGGTCCAAGCCAATGAAGCGATCGAATTCAAGTCAACCGAGAAGCCTGTTGAACAAGTCAAGCAGGGCGCCCCCTGTGTCCCGGGCGCCCCCGTCAAACTCCGAGCCCGATCCTGGAGGGATAAGGCTGACCGAGTTCCGGATAGGGGTTTATGGATCAAGAGGCACGTGGAGGGTACCCCCAACGTCCAGGGCGCCCCCAGGTGCACTATAAAAGGGGTTCGACCCCCAAGGCTTCAGAATACACTTTTCCAAAGCCTCAACGCTCTTCGCTCAAGCGCTCTTCTCCGGAAACGTCTGATCTCGAGATACTAGCGTCGACGACAACCCTCCGCACCGAAGTACGATCCACACCGGGTGTCGGTAACGAAGAGTTTAATTATTGTTTTTACTGCACTATTATTGTACACATCGTTGTAAAAACTTTGCGTATTATAGAATTGCCCGCAGTAAACGGTCAAGGACCGTGGGCCTTGGAGTAGGAGCCGACTGCGACTCCGAACCAAGTAAAAATCCTTGTGTTCGTGTCTGTTTTCGTTTTAATTTCCGCTGCGCATTCTCTTTTCTAATCCGAAACGATTTACGATATTCACCCCTCCCCTCTATCGTATTTTCTCGATCCAACAAATTGTGTATCCCGCATCACACAATTGACTGACACTTAGGAGATTGAAAGTCATCCCCTTAACTAGAAGGACATTCTTGATCCTAAGATATTCGGATATTTGAATGTCTCCTATTCCTACAACCTTAAGACTACCATTGTTACCAAATGATACATTACCTCTACTTTTTCTTTGTAGGGTAGTGAACAATGATCTATCCCCGGTCATGTGTTTGGAGCACCCACTATCAACAAACCAAGTTGATAGATGCTCCCCCTCAATCAATGCCTACACAACACGAAAAATGGAAGATTTAGGTACCCAAACCTTGGGACCTAATGCACCTACAATGCAAGATTTAGGCACCCATGCCTTGATCACTTTCTTTCTAATTTCTTGAACCCTATGAGTTCTAGACATCAATGAGACAAAGCTAGGTTCTTTAGGTCGGTAACATATACCGGCCTTGTTGTAAACCACTCTTTGAGCGTTAAGAATCATGTCCAAGGTCTTAGAGCTAGTTGAGAATTTCTCAAGAATATTCTTGAGTTTCTCAACTTCACCCTTCAAGGCCTTGTTTTCATCCTCAAGGGCTTCAACCTGTATATCATCAATATCCTCATCCTTAGAGGTTTTTAATTGCTCTACTTCTATTTTTAAAGACTTCACCTTATCCTTAGACTTCTTAAGCAAATTAGTTAAGCATGCTATTGTTCTATAACACTTATCTAATTCGGGAGAGATTACCTCTTCATCATCCGAAGATGATGAAGCCGCGGTTGATGGCTCACTTGATTCGTCACTGCTCTCGATGACTTCTAAGGCCATGAGAGCTACATGGCGAGTGCTCTTCTCCTCCTTTTCCTCCTCGGATGAACTGGATGAAGACTCATCTCATGTGGCCTTCAATGCCTTCTTCTTCCTTTTTGATTTATCCTTCTTCTTCTTTAGTTTTGGACATTCATTCTTATAATGCCCCTTTTTGCTACATTCATAACACGTGACGTTAGATTTATCAACTTTAACCTCACTAGTGTGACCTTTCCCTTTGTAGCGCCGGCTCTCCCTCATCATCCTTTTTACGAAGTTGGCCATCTCAGTTGATGAGGACTCACTCCCCTTCTCATCGGATTCGGATGAAGAAGATGAGACCTCCTTCTTCTTTTCTTTCTTCTTCTTTGCCTTGTCCCCTGCCACAAGAGCAATACCCTTCTCCTTAGGGTCTTTGTTAGCGATCTTGTGTAATTCCATTTCACAAAAGAAGTCATCTAACTTAACAATGGACAAGTCCTTGGATACCTTGTCGGCATCCACCCTGGATGACCACAAGGCATTCCTAGGAAAGGATTTTAGTACGTACCTTACAAGGTCGTGATTCTCGACCTTCTCATCGATGGAATGCAAACCATTAAATATCACCTTGAATCTACCATGAAGTTCACTTACCGTTTCAGACTCCTTCATGGTGAGGTTTTGAAGTTGATTGAGGAAGAGATCCCTCTTTGCTATCCAGGAATCACGGGTGCCTTCATGAAGCTCAATGAGCTTGTTCCGTAGGTCCTTGACACTGGTGAAAGGACCAACATTGATCAGTTGCTCCTTGGTCATCCCACACTGCAGGGTGACCACAGCCTTAGCATCAGCCTCGCCCTTCCTGGTTTGCTCGGCTAACCATCTCGATGAGTCAAGTTCTTTGCCCTCAGCATCTTTTAGAGGGGTGAATCCCTCCTTCACTGAGAACCACATACCAATATCAGTCTTGAAGTAATACTCCATTCTTGACCTCCAATATTGGAAGTCGGCTCCATAGAAGAAAGGGGGTCTGTTGGTGCTGAAGTCTTCTCTCAAAGCCATCTTTGTATGCTCTTCGGGTGTTAGACCGTTGGAAAGAGCCCTAGGCTCTGATACCACTTGTTGGACCTTGGATGGCTAGAGAGGGGGGTGTGAATAGTCAGACACTTAAAAACTTGGCTTCTTTGATCTTTCTGCACTTAGGGTTAGCAGCGGAAGACACAAACAACCGAAAGACAGAAATACAAATAGAAATAAAAATGAACCAGTCGCTAACAAGGAGGATTTACAAGGTTCGGGGATAACTTGCCCCTACTCCTTGGCATGCCCGTGAGGTGGGCGATCCCTTGATCGTCGGCAGATCAAGTCCTGAAAATCCGGATAAAACAATCTCCTTCTTGGTGGAGAAACCTCTCCACAGATAGTCTCAGAAGAATATCAAACAAAGCACAGAGACACGAGAGAAATCTTATAGAGCGCGAGCACAGAAAGCACAAAGAAGAGAAAACTTCACAGAGCACAACACAGCATAACTAACACAAGAACCTTCACTCAGCTCTTCGTCCTCGTTGTGTCTGCTTGGTTTTTGATCGATTTAAACTTCTCCAAAGTTACTGTCTCTTCTTCGCCAGCCTCCTCTTAAGCTTCTGCTCATCACCAGGCGTGTCTGCAACCGCTGAACCATAACTCCGTCACCACTAACCCACTAGCGCTCAGTCCACTGAAGACCTCTTCAGCTGAGCCTCAGGTCAGTTGGCAGCCCGCTAGACAGTCGCCAGCCCGCGCTAGAAGCCGTTGAATCCTGCGAATGGAAAACAGACAAACCTGCCCGAAGTGAAAGTTGCCAATTGACCCTCATTCTTGGTTTGTGTCATCTCTGTATCACCTACACACTCATCAGAAGGATTAGCACAGCAAATCAAAGCGTATCAGCAGGTATCAGAAAGAAATCAAAGTGAAATCAGAAGTGATCAGGTAGTCTGACACCAATTCAAATTAAAGTGATCGGTCACTCGACCGATCAGTGAAGGGTTTGATCGATCAGGCTCCTGCCTGATCGATCTAGTGAAGCTCTGATCGATCACCTTGACCGATCAGAGAACAGGGATCGGTCCATCGACTGATCACTAGGAAGACCAGACCTTACTGGAAGTCAGCCAAGGCCTGACTTGGAACCCTGATCGGTCACTTGACCGATCAATCTCGAGCCCTGATCGGTCAAGATGACCGATCAGGCTAGAGCCTGACCAATCAGGCTCCTGCCTGATTGGTCCAGGCATGCCTTGATCGATCCAGTGAACGATCAGGGTCTTCTACCCAAACTCTTCTGTTCTCTTTCTGATCGTTCACCGGAACGATCAGAAACCAAACAGAAGGTTTCTGTTATCTTTCTGATCGTTCACCAGAATGATCAGACACCCTGGATTGGTCACCAGACCGATCTATTATCAAGGGAGTTCGTGCCAACTCCCTGATCGGACTCCAGATCGATCCACAACCATAGGAGTTAGTGCCAACTCCCTGATCGGACCACAGACCGATCCAGCTCCGTCTATTTCGACCCTAAGTCCAGAGAACAGGCTCCCTTGCCTTCTCTGACTCATTCTGGTCCCGGAGAAAGAGCTCATGTGCCCTCTCCGACCAGTACACTCAATGCTCAGTCCCCCGGACCAAGACTTCATGCCCAGCTTCACTCACCAGGACTTTGTTCAACCTAGCTTCCCTCGCTAGGACCTGGCTCCACTCACCAGGGTTTCCTTTACCTAGCTTCACTTGCTAGGACCCGACTTCACTCATCGGGGTTTCCGTCACCCAGCTTCAATCACCAGGACCCAGCTTCACTTGCCAGGATTTTCTTTCATATAGCTTCCCTCGCTAGGGTTTCTTTCACCTGGCTTCACTCACCAGGACCCGGCTTCACTTACCGGGGGATTTCTTCCACCTAGCTTCACTCACTAGGACCCCGCTTCACTCACCGGGATTTCCTTCGCCTAGTCCTCGACCAGGACTTAATCCGAACTTATCTTACTCAACTAAACTTAAATCGGTGTCAACACCAAAATAACAATCAGGTCAGACTACATCAACATGCCCTGCCTAGGTTTTCCTTCCCGAGTACAACTCTCTCAGCACTCGACCCCTAGGATTTCCCCGAGTACATTCCCTTAGCACTCGTACCCTCACAACTCAGTTGACTCTTCACTAGCAGCCTCGACTATTGCCTTCGCACCCTCTTCGTCTTCGACCCTCGTCCCTCGGATGCGCACACAAGCCTCCAGCTTGCCTCCATGCCATCCTTCACGTACGCCTCGAAGTTCACGCCCCTCAGCTCATCGTCCCTGCTATCCATGGTCTCTCGGGTGCACACAAGCCTCCAGCTTGTTTCCATGCCACCCTTCACCGTACCCGAAGCCGTCCAGCCAAGGTAATATGTGTAACCTGTAATCCTGCACACTCACATACACATATCAAATACACAAGGGTAGACCTAACTTAAACCCTTTGCCCAAACATCAAAACACATGGTCACTCCAGAACATAGATTGCCTCAACAATCTCCCCCTTTTTGATGTTTGGCAATACGTTTAAGTTAGGGAAAATAAATAACAATAAATAGCAACAACAATGCTAAACAACCATTTGGACTTACATTGCTAAGGCTCCACCTTGGACATACACCGCCAATGCATATGCAAATGCAAACATAGATCCTATCCCAAGGCATCCCACACCTAACCCTCCTAAGTTAGGACTTTTACCAAAACGGACTTTTTAAAACCTATCCTAAGGCTCCCTCTACATTGGACTTACAAAGGCTTTTTAAGAACCTCTCTAAGGTTCCCCTTACGCCAAGAATGGAGTAACAATGCTCCCCCTTCACCTAGGCTCCCGCTAGACCTAGGGTTTCTTGCAAAGGCGTGTTTGATTTCCTAAATTAAACCCAACACTTCTCCCCCTTTGCCTAACATCGAAAAGACTCCAACAATTCCCCCCTTATTGGATCTTTGGCCTCTAAATGATTATAAATATAGTGTACTAACCCCCCACAAGGTTCCACACTTGTTTTACATCAATTGAACACTTTTCAGCTACTGAACATCCAATTCAGCCTGTATCAGTCGACTGACCCCATGGGTAGTCGACTGGCACGCTGAAAAATAGTTTTTCAGCTTTCTGAATCCAAATTCAGAAATGCGCCAGAAATTCCATAAATCTTCAAAAATTCTCAAATTTTGTGAGAGGTTTGTGGTACCCATTCCTACTTGGGAAAAATACATCCAAAAATATATCTATCACAATTCCCAAGTTTGACACAAGACCGAAAACTACCTAATTAGTTCAATGAAACCTTGACCTAAAGTCCTAGTTTTGGTTTCCTCTTGATGTCTTTGCCCATACCAACCTACAATGCATCCCTAGCATTGATTTATATGACATTTACACATCAAAAACCAACCTTTATGCTATATGACCCTAATGTCATATTTCCATGCATGAAACTCAAACTCATCGTGCCAAAACCCAAGAATTGAGACTCAAGTCCGTCTCCAATTCTTTTGGCACACTCCACGGTCCATCTAGACCTCTAGGAGAACACCTCCTGAGATCCATTCACCATATATCCCAAAGGCTCCTAGAGTTCCCCCTTGAGCTCTTAGCCCTAGCCACCTCCCTAGGTGACTTAACCAACACTAGACCACACCAGTGTTCTCCCGGTGACTCTTGGCCTACAAACCTAACCTTCTTAACCTTAGACACCTTGTCCTTGGTTAAGTCATTCTTTTTACCTTTAAATGGCATCCCCTTCTTGACCTTGTCATTCTTGGACTTCTCCTTCTTGCCTTAATTATATGTATCCTAGCATACTTCTTTCCATTGGCATTGGAGACCTTAGATCGGTATCCTAGACCCGATCTATCATTGTTGGGTTTTAGGCTACCCAACATCATATCTAAACCCTTAGATCCAACTGTGAATCTTACTAGGGTCTTTTCTAATTTATCAAGTCTTGCCCTCAATGCTTGATTTTCCCTTTCTAGGCTTTTAATCCTAGAATCCACATGTCCACCTTGGACATCCCTAGACCTACCCATCTTCCTAGGCATATGTCTCCCCTTCTTGGGATTAACGCCTCGATCCTTAGGTCCTAAGGTCTTGGATTTTTCATGATGCATGCTTTTTCTAGGTTTTTAATCTATAATACAAACCATACTCCTATCATGATATTTAAATCCTAAGTTATTCATGGGTAAATAATTGACACTATCTTTATCATGCATGGAGGAACTTAAATTTGAATTGCATTTCAATCTAAAGTTAGGGATTACCTCCCTTACCCTTATAGCTCTCCCTTGATGTGAGCTTCTTTTCTTCTTTTCCTCTTTCTCCCATCTTCTCAAATGCCCCAATTTCTTGAGCTCTCCTTTTCTTGGACATGTGGTGTGATAGTGCCCTAGCTCTACACATGTGAAGCATCTAATTTTCTTTCTTTTCTCTTGAGCTTCTCCATTTCTACAACCCATGTTAGATTTAAAAGAAATTGAAATGGGTTTTGGATTTACCTCCTTTTTCTTACTCTTTGGACACTTGTCCTTGTAGTGTCCCTTTTCATTGCACCCAAAGCATATGATATCCTCTTTTGATTTGGCTTTGGTGGAGGTAGTGTTGGAAACCGGATGGCTAGAGAGGGCGGGGTGAATATAGTCAATCACTTTGACTTAGATACAAATCGAATTTCTGCACTTCACTTTGTTAGTAGCACAGCGGAAGTATGAACACAGAAAATGCAGAAACAGAAAATGAAGGGAAACAACTATAACTAGCAAGATCGCTAACAAGGAGGGTTTACAAGGTTCAGGGATAACTTGCCCCTACTCCTTGGCGTGCCCTTAAGGTGGGTGATCCCTTGATCGTCGGCAGATCAAGCCCCGGTGTTCACCGGATATAAAGCAACCTCCTTCTCGGTGGAGAAATCTCTCCACAGCGTTTCAATCACAGATAAATATTTAAGCTCAATGAAACAACAAGAAAGATCTTACTCAGCACTTAGCAAGGACAAGAACACAGCAAGCTTATCTCGAGCTCCACCCAGCGACGATCTCACGCAAGGACTCCCTCCTTCGTGTCTTCTCACTGTTGGACTCCAAGCTCCTTGTTCCTTCCTCCAAGCACTCACGTAAGAGTTGGTTGCTCCTCATATCTCAATGACTTGCTCAAAGAATCAACAGCACACGCACACAGCAAGTCAAGTGTGGAGAACACAAAATCGCAGCAAGAACTTCAGCAAGCTCGAACACTTGGAACTATCGAACTCTGCTTCAATCGAAGTCTCCTTCTCTCTTTTGTTTCTCCACCAAGCATCAGATGACACCATCCCTGCAGCTCCCAGCTGCTCATCTGCCAACGCCAGCTACCACTGAGCTATCCCTGGACTCCCTGAGCTTCCCTCAGCCAAGCTCCAGTCTCAGCTCCAGTCTGCAGCTCGGTCGTTGCAACCTGAGATGGAAAAACGGACAAACCTACTCCAAGGAAAGCCTCCATTGACTTCTCCTTGAGTGTTTGAATCCTCCCCTGTCACCTGCAGCTTAATCAGAGTGTTAGAGCAGCATATCAAACAGCATATCATGTATCAGACGTTAAGCGCAGAGAATCGGATACGTTCAGACGCGATCAGAGTGTCTGACAGTGCAATTTGAATTAAAGTGATCGGTCACCGGACCGATCGGAGAACCTCCTGATCGGTCACCAGACCGATCAGGCTGGGTCCAGACCGATCAAGCTCCGTCCTGATCGGTCCCCAACGCTCGATTAGAAATCGTGATTTCTTTGAGACTCTCCTGGATCAGTCACCAGACCGATCCCAGGTTGTGGGTCGATCACCCGACCGATCCACCTCTTTATCGGGCGATTTCTGAGCTTCGCAGTCCAGACCTCCTGATCGATCACCGGACCGATTAGGCAACCTCCTGATCGGTCACCAGACCGATCAGGCTGGGTCTAGACCGATCAGGCTCCGTCCTGATCGATCATAGAGAGGAACCTGCGACACTGGATCGTTCTCCCGAACGATCTGCACAGTGATCCTGATCGGTCACCAGACCGATCAGGAGCAGTTCAGCAAGGGAACTCAACCTCACTGTTTGCTCCCTGATCGGTCACCAGACCGATCAGGAGCCAATCAGTGGGTGAAACGAATACTCCGTGATCGGTCACCAGACCGATCAGTCATCGCTGGATCGGTCACCAGACCAATCCACGAAGGAGCACTATGCCAACTCCCTCACCAGACCAATCCACGAAGGAGCACTGTGCCAACTCCCTGATCGGTCACCAGACCGATCCAGGAGCTCCAATCACCTTAGCCCTCCAAGCTAAGGATTTTTCACCTAACCCTCCAAGTTGGGAATTTGCACCTAACCCTCCAAGTTAGGACTTTTCACCTAGCCCTCCAAGCTAGGACATTTCACCTAGCCCTCCAAGCTAGGACTTTTCACCCAACTCTTCCGGATTAGGACTTTTCCAAACCTAGCCCTCCAAGCTAGGACCTGACCCTCCAAGCCAGGACTTTTTCACCTAATTCTCCAAGATGGGAATTTGCACCTAACCCTCCAAGTTAGGACTTTTCACCTAGCCCTCCAAGCTAGGACTTTTCACCCACCTCTTCCGAATTAGGACTTTTCACATACCTAGCCCTCCAAGCTAGGATTTTCAACACCTAACCCTCCAGGTTAGGATTTTCCAACACCTAGCCCTCCAAGCTAGGATTTTCCATACCATGCCTGATCCCCGATCAGGACTTAATCATAATCAATAATCATCCACCTAAACTAAAATCGGTGTCAACACCAAAACAACAATCAGGGCCAGACTGCATCAACAATCTCCCCCTTTTTGTTGTTTGACAACCCGATTTTAAGTTTAGGGATTCTCAATCAAGTTTTTCAAATTTAGAATCATAGGGGAATCCAGATCCTCCCCCTACAACATGATCATCCCAAACTTAACCAACCAACACTCTCCCCCTTTGTCGAACACCGAAAAGGGGTCTAGAAGGGTTGTTAAGTTTAAATTATACTCCCCCTCAACCCTAGGGGTATCCCAAAACAACAAATTGATTCTTGATAAGCATATGAATACATATGACAAAAAGATATAGGCATGGCAAAATAGGCATATGTATCATATGAGCATGGCATCATAAGCATGAAGATAGCTACGGATCAAATATGTAGATAGTACTCATCATAGCATCAACAAGAAGCATACAAAAGTAGGATAAAACATGCATCAAAGTCAAAAAGGTCAAGCCATAAAACATCCAGAGAAATCACACGATGCAAGACAGATACATCAAAGTCAAAATACGTGTGGCACAAAACCACAACAGATAAGTCAAGGGGCATACAGCCCGAACGTCACACAAGTCAAACATCCAAATACGCATAACACCAGAAGAGACACTGGTCATCCAACCACAAACGGCAGTGGGGGGGTCGTCATCGTGCATGAGATCATCTATCGTGGCATCCGCAGATCCTGGTGCAGCACTACCTGAAGGAGCATCCCCTGGAAATGTACGGTGGTGCCACTCTGCGTACCAAGTCTGCTGCAATGCCTGGACCCCAGAAACGGTAGACTCTATGCCGGTCAATCGGCGATCAAAGGAACGGAAATCCGAGCGGTCCTCCTCTCGATGGAGCTCCCTCAAATGAATCTCCTCCTGGAGGGTACGATCTAGCTCGGAGATCTGCCATCGTAGATCTGGGTCAGGCTCATAGTCGTACTCAGCATCAACAGTAGAAGCCTCATGAGGTGCAGCAGCCTCGGGTGGTGCCTGAAAATGCGATGCTTCGCCAGGTAGGTCACCAAGTCCTCTCCCATCCTTCCAAATCAAAGCCCCATCGCGCTCACGAATAATAATGCCAGATTTCGCAAAAGCCCGTCGACCGAGCCGACAATCCTGCCTGACCATGGGCACGGTCCTGCCCTTGGTGAAATCAACACCAACTGACATAAGCCAGTCAGTGATGACATAACCAAATGGCATGTAGACCATGCGACGACTCGGCTCACGATAGGATAGGATGGACTGGAAGATGCTCTCCATGATGTCGAAGTCCATCTGGCGGTGCATGCCGTAAAGTATAAGGCAGTGATAGGGTCGGATCTCAGTCAAAGGTTTTGAAGTGATGGGTAAGATGCAATTTGTGATTATCTTGAAAAGGACGTAGTCAACTGGAGCAAGTCATAGGGCTGCAAAAGTAGGGAAATCAGGACCCAACTCATCGAGTCCGGCTGGTCGAGGATGGCCAAAGAAGTGCTGATAGATGGAGTCGGGGGTAACATCTGCAAATGGGGCCAGCAGAGGATCAGGGAGCTCGGGGTAGAGTGAATACAAATTCGGTGATCGTCGACCACCCAAATACTCTGCCAAGATCTCGTAAGAAAAATCAAGGTTCCTCTTGGTGACTCGAGTGGTGAACTTGAAGCCTCCTTGAGGTCCCTGCTGAAGATTGTTATAGAATTCTGAGACAAGGTTATGATTGATGGTCCGTTCCAAGGAAAGAAGGAAGCCCAGGTTGTAAAACATGACTATGTCCATGACCGACGGACAATGTTCAGTCAGAAAAGGGATATCAATGGACCGGCAGGATAGTAATTTGAAGGTCCTCGACTGGAAGGCATGTTCATAGGCCGCATTTGGGAATCGGGAGCTTGAAGAAGGCTGAGGCCTCCTGGAGGGCGCAGATGCAGCAGGGGTCTTCCCCCTTTAGCTGCCCTCAACCGCTTCTTTACCCTTAGAAGATTTTCTAAAGAATCGAATTGATCATGGCACAAGATTAAATCAATTGGACAAGATTGAAGAGATCATAAGAACAAAGGTTTAATCATAGACCCAAGATTTGATCCCGACACAATAATCAAAAGATCACAAGGCAAGACCCAATTAGTGAATAAGAGATAAAACATTTGATCAAAAGAAGAACAATAATAGTCCGAAAAAGAGATTTAATCATAAGGTGAAGCACAGAAAGGTAGAGTCACGACCAACACAAGAAGGTCACGGCACAACAATAAGAGCAAACATCAAAACATAGTTAGCCTCACAACATAATCTATGAACTGATTTGAAGGGAACACTTACTTAGGTGCCATTTGTGAAGTTCTTGGAGGTTGGAAAAACAAGCTTGAGTAGGAGAAAACCCGGCGCAAGAGAAAGATCGTAAGGCCCTTCAGCGAGAAAACGTCGCAGGAAGCAGGAAGAAAACAGAGCCCGGAAGAACTCCTTAGGACCGCACGCACGCACACGCAAGGGAAGACGAAAGCACTGGGAAGGCTCTCGCACGAAGCAAAGGTTGCGCGAGGAAGAGGTTTCGGCGCTAGGGTTTGGAAAAGAGAGGTTTTTTGCGAAGTTAATCGGTTGGTGGATCGGTCCACCAACCGCAATTTAATGATATGGAACGGATCACCGTTCGATCTGATAGCGCCCATACCGATCAGGCTATAGCCTGATCGGACTGAACCGAGCCTGATCGGTCGGGTGACCGATCAGGCATGCTCCTGATCGATCGGTTGATCGATCAGGGAGAGATCAGTAGGGTTGGGAGGCTTACTGTGAACCCCCTGATCGGTCTGTGGACCGGTCCCAGCAGGTGCCAGATCAGTCCGGGGNGTTGATCAGAATTTCGTAAAGTCACTGATGCCCCTCTGATCGGTATGTGGACCGATCGTTACAGGGTGGAGCCAGATCGGTCCGGGGACCGATCAGCCTTATGCCTGATCGGTCCGGTGACCGATCAGGGTTCCTGATACTTCCTGATACGATCTGAAACATTCAGTTTCAGATTTTCTGAATCTTTCCAACGAGATCTGATGAAGTTTATCGAGCTTGGACACGATCTCATGACTAAAATTGATCCCTAAACAAGGATCAAAGGTCCTTATAGGATCAACAATCACTTTGCTCCACCCAAGTGGAGTCAAACTCAATCAACAATCATTCAAGCAAATTCAGTCAAGTTTTATTCCAAATTCAAGTTTCCAATCAAGTTGCCTTGATTGGAATGTCCAAGTATGATCATGGAGCCAAATACACATGTGTTATGTATTGGTTTTCCCCACACTTGGCCACTGAAGTGATTATTATCTCGTTAACTTAATTTCTCAAGGGATGCATCGACATTTTGAGAAATTTAGTTGATCCTAACATCTCACCCCATATCTAGCAAACAAAAACGTTTTGTTAAACCTTATAGTTTGTGTGAGATGTCCCCAAAGTTGCCCAATTGTTTCCCAACAATTTTGAAGTAGTCATAGAGGGTTTTGAATGCATTTTGAAATTCATGAAGCACGACACATTTCCAACTCCCGTCTTAGGAAACCAAATTCATTTTCGGGGAGTGGTTTAGTGAACATGTCAGCTAGGTTTGATTTTGACTCTACATGCGAGAATACAATATCTCCCCTAGCTACATGATCCCTAATGAAGTGGTGACGCACCTCAATATGTTTGGTCCTAGAATGATAGACTGGATTCTTGGTTAGGTTAATTGTGCTAATGTTGTCACATAACACTTGCACACCCTTGTAACTCAAACCATAGTCCTCTAAAGTATGTATCATCCACAACAATTGTGATACGCTCTCTCCCATAGCAATATATTCTGCCTCGGTCGTGGAGAGAGCAACATAATATTGCTTCCGACTTGACCAACTTACTAAAGATGAACCTAAGAATTGGCAACCCCCACTTGTGCTCTTCCGGTCCAACTTACATCCAGCGTAGTTAGAATCCGTATAGCCAATTAAATCAAATGATTTGGTATGAGGGTACCATAGACCGACTCCAATTGTGCCTTTGAGATACCTCAAAATTCGCTTAACAGCGATTAAGTGAGATTCCTTGGCACAAACTTGGTACCTAGCGCACATACCCACAGCAAAAAGAATATCCGGTCGACTAGCTATGAGGTATAGCAAACTACCTATCATGCTTCGATATTGAGTCAAATCAACGGGTTTACCACTCTCATCATTGTCTAATCTTGTGTTTGTGGCCATGGGAGTGGTTACTTCTTTTGAATCACTCATATTGAATTTTCGAAGCATTTCTTGTGTATACTTTGATTGGTGCACATGGATACCATCGCGAGTTTGCTTGATTTCAAGTCCAAGGAAGAAAGTCAACTCTCCCACTAGACTCATTTCAAATTCACTCTCCATGTGTCCAATGAATTCATTTAAATAGCCCTTATTGTTTGAGCCACAAATTATGTCATCGACATATACTTGGGCTACAAAAATATCGTCACCATCTCTTCGTAGAAATAGTGTAGGGTCTATTTGGCCTCTAACGAAGCCCTTCTCAATTAAGAACGTCGACAACCGCTCATACCAAGCCCAGGGTGCTTGTTTAAGGCCATAAAGTGTCTTTTTGAGCTTGAACACGTGGTTTGGAAATTCGGTATTCTCAAACCCCGGAGGTTGTTCGACGTAGACCTCTTCTCTAATCAAACCATTTAGAAAGGCCGATTTGACATCCATTTGGAATAATTTGAAACCACGATGCGCAGCAAATGCAAGCATCAATCGAATGGACTCTAATCGTGCCACGGGAGCATAGGTCTCATCATAATCAAGGCCTTCAACTTGACTGTAGCCCTTGGCTACCAAGCGTGCCTTGTTTCTAATGATTTCTCCCTTATGGTTCAATTTGTTCTTGAAGACCCATTTGGTTCCAATGATGGTGGTCTTCTTGGGTCTAGGGACTAAGTCCCAAACTTGACTTCTTTCAAATTGACCTAGTTCATCTTGCATTGCAATGATCCAATCGGGATCATTTAATGCTTCATCAATTTTTCTAGGTTCAATTTCGGAAATTAGGGCAACTTCATTAGCCTCATTCCGGAAGAATGATCTAGTTCTAACCCCATGATGGATGTCTCCAACAATTTGGTCTTGGGGATGACTAGAGGCTAATCTAGTTTGCCTTGGTGTTGGTGGTGCTTCTTGAATGGGCTCACTAGACACAAGTTCAGCCTCAGGATCCGGCTGATCTATGGATTGTCTAGGCTCACCGTCATCGGATTCATCACCATCAACAACATTTGGACTTTCATTCAAACTTAGTCTTCTAAGTTCGAATTGGACTTCATCTTCTGGTTGACCATTGACTTTTGGAATCTCTTCAAAGACAACATCAGAAGATTCCTCAACCAGTCTAGACTTCTTATTGTAGACTCGATAGGCTTTGCTAACGAGGGAGTACCCGACTAGTATCCCTTCATCAGCCTTTGCCGTGAACTTTCCAAGATGATCCTTGGTGTTTAGGATGAACACCTTACAACCAAACACCCGAAGGTGTTTAACTGTGGGTGGTTTCCCAAACCAAAGCTCATGGGGAGTCTTCCCTAAAAACCTATGAATGAGGACCCGGTTTTGCACATAGCAAGCTGTATTTACAGCTTTGGCCCACAAGTAACTCGGGAGTGAGTACTCATTAAGCATGCTTCGTGCAACGTCTTGTAGAACACGGTTCTTCCTCTCTACAACACCATTTTGTTGTGGTGTTCTAGGAGTAGAGAACTCATGTCTATAACCCCTATCTTGACAAAATTCTAAAAACCTTTGATTTTGAAATTCACCTCCATGATCACTTCTTATTGTCTTAATAGTTAATGATTTCTCATTTTCAACTCTTCTACAAAAGAAATGAAAACATCTAAGGTTTGGTCCTTATATTTTAAAAAGTAAGTCCATGTATATCTAGTGAAATCATCAATAATCACAAAGCAATATCTACTTCCATTCAATGATATAATAGTACTACAATCAAATAGATCCATGTGAAGTAAATCTAATCCAGTAGAAGTACTTACAGTGCTTTTACCTTTATGTGCAGATTTTGTTTGCTTACCCATTTGACATGCATCACAAAGTTTATCTTTCTCATACTTGATGCTTGGTAAGCCACGAACTAATCCCTTGTTGGCCAACTTCCGGATGTTCTTCATGTTCACATGTGCTAGCCTCCGGTGCCAAAGGGTGGACTCTTCTTCTTTTGACATGAAACACTTAGCAGAAACATTAGTAGCACTTTTAAATGAGACTTGATAAATATTGTCTACTCTTGTTCCTACTAGTACCGTGTCCAAGGTGTCATGTTGTCTAACTAGACATTGACTTGGTTGGAAATCAATTGTGTAACCCGTGTCACACAATTGACTCACACTTAGGAGATTAAATTTCATCCCCTTGACTAGAAGGACATTTGAAATTCTAAGACATTCGGATATTTGAATGTCTCCTATTCCTATGACCTTAAGACTACCATTGTTACCAAATGAAACATTACCTCTACTTTTCTTGTGAAGTGTGGTAAACAATGATCTATCCCCGGTCATGTGTTTGGAGCATCCACTATCAACGAACCAAGTTGATAGATGCTCCCCCTCAATCATAACCTACACAATTCGAAAAATAGAAGTTTTAGGTACCCAAACCTTGGGACCTAAAGCATCAACTAAACATGACTTAGGCACCCATGCCTTGACAACTTTCTTTTGAACCTTGGGTGTCCTAGATTGTCTCATATCAGTCCTAGACATCAAAGACACGAATAAGGGTTCTTTGGGTCGATAACCAATACCGGCCCTATTGTAGACCGCCCTTTGGGCACTCAAGATCATGTCTAGGGTTTTAGAGCTAGTTGAGAACTTCTCAAGAATATTCTTGAGTCTCTCAACTTCACTCTTTAATGATTTATTCTCTTCTACTAGCAAGTCATCATGCAAATCATTTACATCCTCAACCTTAGAGGATTTCAATTTATCAACCTCAAGCTTCAATGACTTAATCTCATCTTCTAACAATTCAACATGCAAATCATCAATGTTATCATCCCTAGTTAACTTCAATTGATTGATTTCTAATTGCAATGCTTTAACTTTATTTTTTGACTTCTTAAGCATACTAGTTAAACATGCAATTGCTCTATAACACTTTTCAAGTTCGGGAGAAGTTACCTCTTCATCATCCGAAGATGATGAAGCCGCGTTTGAGGAACTTGAAGATTCATCACAGCTTTCCTCTCCTAGAGCCATGAGTGCCACATGCCTTGTGCTCTTCTCCTCCTTCTCTTCATCGGATGAGCTAGAGGATGACTCATCCCAAGTGGCCTTCAAAGCCTTCTTCTTCTTCTTGAATTTTTCTTCTTTCTTTTTGGATTTCTCCTCTTTCTTCTTTAGTTTTGGACACTCATTCTTGAAGTGCCCTTTCCTACCACACTCAAAGCAAGAGGCATTAGTCTTATCAAGTTTAGCTTCACTAGAGTTGCCTCTACTCTTGAAGCGTCGACCCCTTCTCATCATCCTTCTCACAAAGTTTGCCATCTCGGAGGATGAGGAGCCGCTGCCATCTTCTTCGGAATCGGACTTGGATTCGGAAGAGGATGAAGACGAAGAGACCTCCTTCTCCTTCTTCTTCTTGTTGGATCGGTCCCCTGCAACTAAGGCAATCCCCTTCTCCTTGGAGCCTTTGTTAGCCATTTCATGCAATTCCATCTCACAAAATAAATCATCTAACTTCATAATGGATAGATCCTTGGAAACTTTGTAGGCATCCACCATGGATGACCACAAAGCATTCCTTAGAAAGGCTTTCAAGACATACCTCACAAGGTCGCGATTCTCGACCTTTTCATCAATCGAATGAAGCCCATTGAGGGCTTCCTTGAACCGGCTATGGAGCTCACTTACCGTTTCATTCTCTTTCATGGAGAGATTTTGGAGTTGATCGAGGAATAAATCCCTCTTTGCGATTCTTGAGTCTCGGGTGCCCTCGTGAAGCTCAATGAGTTTATTCCACAAGTCCTTTGCACTTGTGAAAGGACCAACCTTGATGAGTTGGTCTTTGTTCATGCCGCATTATAGAGTGACAACTGCCTTCGAGTTGGCTTCACTCTTTCGAGTTTGTTCGGCAGTCCATCTCCACGACTCAAGTTCTTTGCCTTCATCATCCTTCGAAGGGGTGAAGCCCTCCTTCACCGCGAACCAAGTGTGGATATCCATCTTCAAATAATATTCCATCTTTGATCTCCAATATTGAAAATCAGCGCCATCAAAGAAAGGAGGTCGGGTGGTGGAAAATCCTTCTCTCAACGCCATCTTGTTGATAACTCTCGGATGTTAAGCCGTGAACAGAGCCCCAAGCTCTGATACCACTTGTTGGAACCCGGATGGCTAGAGAGGGGGTGGTGAATATAGCCAATCACATAGACCTTTGGCACAAATCGAATTTCTGCACTCAAACTTATCAGTAGCACAGCCGAAGAAATAATCACAGAGTAAGCAGAAAACCGAAAACGAAAGCAAAGTCGATACATTAGTAAGATCGCAAACAAGGAGGGTTTACAAGGTTCGGGGATAACTTGCCCCTACTCCTTGGCATGCTCTTAAGGTGGGCGATCCCTTGATCGTCGGTAGATCAAGCCCCGGTAATCACCGGATAGAAAGCAACCTCCTTCTCGGTGGAGAAACCTCTCCACAGCATTTCAATCACAGATTTAAGTTTAAGCACAAAGACACAACAAGAAGGATCTTACTCAAACACTTAGCAAGGACAAGAACACAGCAAGCTTTCCTGAGCTCCACCCAGCGGCAATCTCATGCAAGAAACCCTTCCTCGAGTCTTCCCGCTGTCGGACTCCAAGCCTCTTGTTCTCTCCTTCAGGCGCTCAAGTAATGGATGATTGCTTTGCAGTAGCTTGCTCAAGGTGATGAAACTTCAGAACGCGCAAGCTAGATGTGGAGAACACAAGGCGCAGCAAGAACTTCGTTCGCAAAGGCTAGAACACAACCTCTCCTTCTACGAACCCTTCTTCCACCCTTTTGTTTCTCCACTCAGCACCAGGTGACAGCATCTCCTGCAGCCTCCAGCTGCTTCCCTGCCAACGCCAGCTACCACTGAACCCTTCCTGGACTTCCTGAGCTCCCCTCAGCCAAGCTCCAATCAGCAGCTCCAGTCTGCAGCTCCCGCCGTTGCAACCTGAGATGGAAAACGGACAAACCTGCTCCAAGGAAAGCCTCCATTGACTTCTCCTTGAGTGTTTGAATTCTCCCCTGTCACCTGCAGCTTAATCAGAGTGTTAGAGCAGCATATCACACAGTAAATCAAGTATCAGATGTAAGCAGCAGAGAATCGGATACGGTCAGGCGCGATTAGAGCGTCTGACAGTGCAATTTGAATTAAGGTGATCGGTCACCGGACCGATTGGAGAACCTCCTGATCGGTCACCAGACCGATCAGGTTGGGTCCAGACCGATCAGGCTCCGTCCTGATCGGTCCCCAACGCTCGATTAGAAATCGTGATTTCTTTGGGACTCTCCTGGATCGATCACCAGACCGATCCCAGGTTGTGGATCAATCACCAGACCGATCCACCCCTTTATCGGGCGATTTCTGAGCTTCGCAGTCCAGACCTCCTGATCGATCACCGGACCGATCAGGAAACATCCTGATCGGTCACCAGGCCGATCAGGCTGGGTCCAGACCGATCAGGCTCCGTCCTGATCGATCATAGAGAGGAACTTGCGACACTGGATCGTTCTCCAGAACAATTTGCACAGTGATCATGATCGGTCACCAGACCGATCAGGAGCAGATCAGCAAGGGAACTCAACCTCACTGTTTGCTCCATGATCGGTCACCAGACCGATCAGGAGCCAAGCAATGGGTGAAACGCATACTCCCTGATCGGTCACCAGACCAATCAGTCATCGCTGGATCGGTCACCAGACCAATCCACGAAGGAGCACCATGCCAAATCCCTGATCGGTCACCAGACCGATCCAGGGGCTCCAACCACCTTAGCCCTCCAAGCTAAGGATTTTTCACCTAACCCTCCAAGTTGGGACTTTTCACCTAGCCCTCCAGCTAGGACTTTTCACCTAGCCCTCCAAGCTAGGACTTTTCACCCAACTCTTCCGGATTAGGACTTTTCCAAACCTAGCCCTCCAAGCTAGGACCTGACCCTCCAAGCCAGGACTTTTTCACCTAATTCTCCAAGATGAGAATTTGCACCTAACCCTCCAAGTTAGGACTTTTCACCTAGCCCTCCAAGCTAGGACTTTTCACCCACCTCTTCCGAATTAGGACTTTTCACACACCTAGCCCTCCAAGCTAGGATTTTCAACACCTAACCCTCCAGGTTAGGATTTTCCAACACCTAGCCCTCCAAGCTAGGATTTTCCATACCATGTCTGATCCCCGATCAGGACTTAATCATAATCAATAATCATCCACCTAAACTAAAATCAGTGCCAACACCAAAACAACAATTAGGGCCAGACTGCATCAACAGTTAGGTCAATGATGGTTCAAGCTAATTTGTCTATTTCCTTTTGGGGTGATGCATTATTAGCTGCAACCTATATATTTGACCAAGTGGGGTTTAAATTTGTTTCATCCACTCTATATAAACATTGGACAAGCAAAATATCAGATTTGAGTAATGTAAGACCCTGGGGGTCAACTTCTTATGTTCATGATAAAACTCACAAATATGGAATATTATAACCCAGGGATAGAAAGTATATCTTTGTAAGATATTCGGATACATCTAAGGGTTATATTTTTATTGGTGAGCAACAAAATGGAACCATCTCTGAAATAAAGTCAAGAGATACTACTTTTCTCAAAACTGAATTCTCAACAAGAGGTGAAGTTGATAAAATGATTCCTCTATTTACAATAGAGGAGGAGGATAATGTTCTGCTTATGTTCATGATAGAACTCACAAATATGGAATATTGGGACTCAGGGGTAGAATGTGTATCTTTGTAAGATATTCTGATACATCTAAGGGTTATATTTTTATTGGCGAGCAACAAAATAGAACCATCTCTGAAATAGAATCAA
This sequence comes from Boesenbergia rotunda, assembly GCA_024364735.1. Taxonomy (NCBI): domain Eukaryota; kingdom Viridiplantae; phylum Streptophyta; class Magnoliopsida; order Zingiberales; family Zingiberaceae; genus Boesenbergia; species Boesenbergia rotunda. The sequence goes on along the minus strand of JAGFNQ010000869.1, from coordinate 228,556 downwards.
GAGATACTACTTTTCTCGAAACGGAATTCCCAACAAGAGGTGAAGTTGATAAAATGATTCCTTTATTTGCAATAGAGGAGGAGGATAATGTTCATTTATCAACAAATCAAGTATCACAAGGGTTGCCTAAATCTAGTCAACCTAGTGGAAGTGAATTGCCTATAAATGAGTCAGTTTTTCAATAGTCCAACTTATGAAGAAGTAGTTGTCAGATTATTCCTCGAAAAAAGTTTGACATTGAGAATGAGGTAATGATAATTCTCCCAGTTGATGATGAAGAATCTTGAACAGTTAAGGAAGTATTGAAATGCTTAGTTAAGGAGAAATGGATAGTTACAATAGATGAGAAAATTGAGTCTATAAAAAAAATCAAGTTTGGGATTTAGTCGATCTTCCTCTGGGCCAAAGAGCTATTGGAAATAAGTGGATTCTCAAAATTATGAGGAAAGCAGAATACAATGCTCGTTTAGTTGCAAAAGGGTATATCCAAATGGAGAGTATTGATTTTAAAGAGACATTCTCCAGTTGTGAAGTTTGTGTTAATACGTGATATCCTAGCTAGCTATAGTAAAATATTTTGACTTAGAATTGCATCAAATGGATGGAAAGACAACTTTCCTTAATGGTAATCTTAACGAGAAAATCTATATGGCACAGCTAGAAAGTTATATAGTTGAGGGCCAAGAGAATAAAATATGTAAATTTAAGAAGTCTATATATGGGCTAAAGCAGGCGTCAAGACAATGAAACATAAGATTCATTAAAGTCATTTTATCTTATGGTTTCAAAATGACCAATGAGGATCATTATGTCTACCTAAAGAAGAAAAAAAAGAAAAATTTATCATTTTATCATTATACGTTAATAATATACTAATAGCTAAAAGTGATTTAAAGCTTGTAATAGAAGTCAAGTCTTGACTTTCATCAGAATTTGACATAATAGATATGGGAGAAGTTGAATATATCTTAGGAGTGAAGATCATTCGAGATCGATCAAAAAGACTTTTGGGTTTGTCCCAAGAGACTCATATTACTATGATTGTATAACACTTCAATATGTTAAATTGCAATATTGAAGAAACACCTACAACAAAAGGTGTTATTCTGAATAAAGGTATGTCTCCCAAGACTCCTAAAGAGATAGTGAAAATAAAGAAAAAAATCATATGTCAGTGTCATTGGTAGTTTATGTACACTATGTTATGTATTGTCCTGATATAAGCTATGTTGTAAACTTAGTTAGCCGTTTCTAATTAAACCCAAGTTCAAGACATTAGAAAGCTCAAAAAGATGTGAAAAGGATCAAAGCTAAGCCTGAAGGGCTATACAAATGCATATTGGACAAAGGGTCTTGATGATAGAAAATCTACATCTAGCTATACCTTCTTGTTGAATGGTGGGGTCATCTCACGGAATAGCAAGAAACAAGCTTGTGTAGCGCTGACGAAATAGGCTTGTGTAGTCCTATCAAAACAAACTTGTATAGCTCTGTCAATAACGGAAGCTGAGTATGTAGCTCATGCAATTGTTGCATAAGAAGTTATCTGGTTAAGAAGGTTCTTGATGTATCTAAGGATTGCCGAGGACAATAGGAGTCCTATTATAGTGTATTGTGATAATCAAACTACTATAATTTTTTTAAGGATCCCAAATATTATAGCAAAGGCAAGCATAAGGGATATTGTTGACAAGAAAAGGATAAATCTTGAATATATCCCTACATGTGTTATGCTTGCAGATATTTTTATTAAGTCATTGACTAAAGAGTCATTTCAAGGACATATGAAGTCTTTGGGACTTCTAAAAATGTAACACAATTGGTTATTTGAAATGTCATGATCTATTCAGTGTAAATGACTTTGTTATATTTGGATAAAAGTCTCAGTGATCATGTTGGCAGGTTGAGATTGGTCCACTCACATGGACAATCATCTCTATTTGTTAAGTATAAATAGAGGTAATACTGTTACTTATAGGACAACTTATGTAACTGTGAATAGAGACATACTCATAAGTTAAGGTCGCCCTAATAATTATGTCAAGATGAGATCATTTGTGTAATGATTAGAGTAAATGAACCCATTATTTACTAAACCCGCTAGAGGCCAAATTGGAATTCATAAGTTGAATTCAGATTAGATATTAGGTATGTCTAGATCGAAATCTATATGATGTTAAATATTTGAGAAATACATGCACTCTTTTTGATAAAGAGAAAAACATCATAACATATGATTCATACCATATGTGTTATAGCGACAATAAGGGTAGTAGAAGAATGGATCTCTGCTTCTCTACTATGTAAGACCCTTAAAATTATAAGTTAATATCGATATTACCCTAAATAACTATTTAGTTGTGTCTACATGAAGTTTTAATCAGTGTCTGCTACTTTATTGTGTATCCTATTGGCTCTGGATAATTCGATCTATGAAGCATAACTAGGAAAGCGACTGATTAGAATGAATAAATTCTAGCTAAAAATGAAAATTAAAATTAATTTACATCCATGGTACTTATTCACTAGTGGACTGGTTTTATTTTTTATTGAGTACTTAAAAATATAATTATGAATAAATGTATTGATTAGAGATATTGGACATGCTCTTGACATAAAAGGTAGTCATACGAGGGATTAGAGATATTCATATTAATGTAAATGATTTAATCTAGAATAAAGGTAAGTTATTGATGTCTCTGTTTTATTCTATAGAGCAACTAAGTTAAGTGTAACAACTTTCTTAGCAGTAATTGCTCAATGTGCTTGTTGTCGCATGAAATATTTTCCCTGGAGTATGAATTGAATGTTCTTATATGATGTTTGTGACTTTTTTACATGGTATTTGTGACTAGATGACCCATATGGATTGACTTGGACAAGTGAGAGATGTTGGAATTATAGGAAGATGAAGAGGGCACCCTTTTCTTTTCATCTTCCAACCCATTCATATTCCTCCATTAATGGAGATAGAAGAAGTGACTTCTTCCTCTTATAAAATGCATCAAGGTCATGAGCAAGAGGAGGTGCAATGAGTGTGCGTCCAAGTAATAAGTTCATCGAAAGAGACAAGTTGTGTGTGAGATCTATGTAAGATCAATAAGAAAGAGTTCGTCCCGTGTGTATAGGTCTCTGTGTAAGGTTCATTCAGGTGCACAAGAGGAAGAAGGGGTTGTTGCGAAGAACATTCAAGATTGATTCATCCAATTACAGAAGAGAGATTTGGTTTGTGAACCTTGAGAAATGGTTCATTTGTCTGTGATCGTTTCTCGCCGACGACATGTTCTTCGATGTAGCATTCTCCGATTTCTTCTCCGTCACTGTAAATCTTTTTTATTTCGTATGAATTATTTCTAACCATCAACACTCTTTTGATTATTTTTTTTAAATGAGATGTGTTTGATAAAAATAAATAAATGAATGAATAAATTGAGGTACATAATATGCCATAACATATCAAAAAAGACATCACATAAGCAGCGATGACCAAGATTTTCACAAAGCCATACCCACAAGGCTAAGTTTCAGTCTGAATCTGATAACTATAATGGAAAAAAGAAGTCAACAAGACGAAACCATGTCAAAGAAAACTCACATATTCAAAGGCTACAAAGGCTATTACCACATTAAAGCATACTAAACATACAATCTTCCATTTCACTACTTGATCCCAAGTCCAATATCTTTGACAAGCAAATATCGAAAACTCACTCCAACTTGAGTACTTCTTGTGACGGTAAAAGAAACCATCAAACTTTACTACCACAAGAGGCGTCTCAAAACCATTACAGCTACTATTAACAAATCTGTTTGTATTCAATGTGGTGATTCATCTTTCTCCTTGCATTGATCTGAATCCGGAGAACTTTCCACAAAAGGTTAGAAGTTTGAATCCAACCTTTACTCCATGGTTAAAAGTTCATCTACTTGAACAAAAATTTAATCATTAATCAACTCAACTTACCTATTAGATGGGACAGCCGTAGTGATCAAAGATTGTGACTGTCAAACAATTACAATATCAAGAAACAAGCAATGCCAAACAACCATTCACTCTGTTGGATCATAAAATCTTATGCCAAGGAATCCATGACAGCTTAATATATACAAATAAAGAACCATTAACAAAATGAAGATGCAAGCAAACGACAAGAATCTTTTTGCAGAAGTATCGAAACATTAATGTTATCTTACAATTGAATGAATGTACAAGACAAAGTAACTATTGTAGTGGACATTGAAATATTTTGAAACATTGCTCAGCAGCAGATATGGATCACAAAAGAGAATAAAAGAAGCAATCCATTCATGTTTTAGAGTCTTGTGACCCACTAGGACGGAACAAAGTTATAAGAGAATGATCTTCACTCTCATTGTTAAAAACAAATTACTCACTAGATTATGTTAACACGCAAAAATAAAAATAAAAATAGAGTAAACAAAATCCTCCTGCAACTATTCATGTTTCCAAGCATATAAAGTCAATGAAAAACCAAGGCCTTCAGGCTGAGTCTCCCTGAAAATTTCTGTGGTAGACCATGGCAACAATTTTTCAGATGAAAGGCAAGTTTGAAACATGAAGACAGCGCTTGCCGAAGGAGCACCAAAAAGCCAGCTATGGACATCCCAAAATACTTCCACGGGAAGCCCGTCGACAAGAATTGTTTGGTTGCCACGGAATTTCCATGCAAGTCTCTTGATCTGCATTACCCGTTTCCCGTCAATACTGATCTCAAGGCAGGGATCCTTGAGCCCTAGAGTATCACACTCTATGGCAACTTCATGGAATTGGCCATTATCACAAAATTGTGCTTTTGTTGAATAGATCTTCTTTCCATAAATATGCTCCTTCTTGGCAATGAATACTGCATTTGAAGGACTGATACTAGATTTCCGGTAAGCTTCTTTGGTTAGATCTCCGAGCTGGAGGATCATCTTATTGTTGTAGATAATGGAAACATAGAAACCTTCAAGAGGCTCGGGGCCAAATCCGAACTTGGCAGCAGAGAGATCCCAGAAAACAACTATCTTGCTGTCCTCCACCTCCATGGTCTTGGAGCCCTTTCTCTTGGAGAACAACCATGGCTTAATTTCCACCTTGCAGAGGCATTGGTTGGTTAAATCGTCGATCTCAATGCTCAACCCTTGCCCCATCAGATTCTTGCTCCATGTAACATTGATTACACACGACCGGCCAAAGAGTTGAGCTTGGTAAAGACAAGTTACCAGATTTTGAGCAGTCTTGCTGGCCCCCGACGAGGAATCGGAGACTTGAACTCCACTTTCTCCAAAGCAGGAAGGGAAATCCTTCATTCTACTAATTCGTAACCAGCGCCAAGAATCGAACAAAGAACTTGGAGAAGCAATCACCAGACCAGCAGTCTCGCTTGCCTGCTCAAAGATGCGGCAAGTGAGGTAAATCCCTTCAACCAATCAAATCGAGCTTAAATCTTCAGTACCAAGCCAGAAACAAGCAATCAATCGAGTGAAGAGAAAAGAAACAAAGAATTTCCCAAGTCACCTCCTTTTTACAAAAAAAAATATACATATATATCAACATTCGAGATTCCAAAGGAAAAGGAAAACAAAAAAAGGAGGAAAATAAGAACCAAATCACCATCCCGCTCGCCACAAGGATCAGATCCTTCTAAGAGCGGGATAAAAGCCCCGATCCAAAAGCAGATCAAAAAAGCACCACCACCCAAATGAAGAAACGAAGCCTCAAAAAAAAAAAAAAAAAAGAAGGTTTTTGCATCAAGATCACAGCTCAAGAAGCTGGCCTCTTACCTGTTAACTCGTCCCATCCTTGTCACAGCCAAGCAAATGCTGTTCCAGGAGTAGTTCTCCTGAAAGGCAAAAAGGAAAAAGAGAGAGGAGTTGAGATTGGGGAATGTGGGAGCAGCGGCAGCAGCGGTAGAAAAAGAGAAGAGAGAGCTCCGGTTGTTGTTAAAGCGGACAAAGTGACAGTCGTGACGCTGTCAGCCAAGATGCCTCCGCTCATGCTCCTGCTGCCGTTCGTGGTTATTACTGCGCTATTTACCACTTTGCCGCCTCCTAACTTCCATTTTACAGATCTCGATCCTAATTCTTGTTCGAATAACGTCGCAAATATATGTTTTTACTGGGTGTTTTGTGAAAAAAAAACGCAAAATTTTCAATTTTTGTCCAACCGTTTTTGCTCTCCAGATAAGTCACTCGTAGTTTGAAAGTATTGCAAAACCACCCAAATTATTCAAATCTTGTATTTAGTCCTTTTTCCAACTTTTTTATATTCCAAAAAAAGTTGCTTTGGAAAGTTTATTTTAGTTCAAAGGTATTTATTTTCCAAAATCAGCTCAAAGGTAGAGCTATTTTGGTTAAAACAAGGACTAAATTTATTTAATTAAAACAGCTTAATTTTGTATAAAGTACCTCTAAAGTAGGGTTGCTTTTATCCTTAAAGTTACTTTGGTTAAAATAATCATTTATAAAATCGTGATTTGGATCGTAGGCGATACAAAAGCAATAAATCAATTTGAAATCGATTAAGATTATATTTGTATTGGAATCAAGATAAAATCGTCGGAATTGTATTTGATCGGTATGATCTTATATTACAAACAACTCCACACGTGTTGGAGCCATAGGCAGCATCCTCGTCGATGGGCAATGATGGTGAAGGAGTCCTCGTTGACGGGCAACGAAAGCAAAGGGGGCGCACGAGCATACGTGAGGAGACGACATTGGCAGCTTGCGGGGGAGGATGTACGAACTTAGACTCATTAGTTTCTCGAGACAGGGTTGGTCTCTGATAGTCTACGGAGGTTGTTATTCGACTGATTGTGATAGGAAAGAGGAGATGATGTCGACTGACGACCGACGATCAACGATCGACAACCGACAACGGTCAATGAGGGGAGTAGTGGCGACAAGCACACGAGGGAGGGGAGAGCGACGAGCACGTAAGTGAGGGGAAAGCAGTGGTACAGTAAACTTTTAAGTTTTTAATTGAAATCTTAATTAATCGATTTAATAAACCCATAACTTAAATAAAACAGTTTAAATAGATTTTTTCAAACTAATCAAATTTTTTCACTAATATATATAAATTTATTTTAAATTTTAAAATTATAAATAAATTTTATTTCTTTATTATATATATTTTCAACGTATTATTAACATTAATATTATTTTTAATAAATTTAATTTAATTTAATTTAATAATTCTAAAGGAATTTTAATCAAATATTAAATTAATTTAATATTTATTGATCAATGTAATCATTGTTCCGAGAGTGAACGACCGAGACGATGAGTCACCACAGCGTAACCGAGAGTAATGACGAGGGAAAACGTCTACGCCTGCGAGATTAACACGAGCGTTAAGGGAATACACCGGAAGGAATTCCTCCCACCCTAGCTACACACCGATTACACATCACACCGGGAGCTCGACCAGTAAAGCCAAAATGGAAACACTTTACCCTAGAGCAGGACCAGATAATCAGAGAGGAGGTGGCGAAGTTATTAAAAGTCGGGCACATTCAAGAAATCCAATTCCTGACCTAGCTGACAAATGTTGTATTGGTCCTTAAGTTTGGGGGTAAATGGCGGGTTTGTATTGATTTCGAGACTTAAATAAAGTCTGCCCTAAAGACTGTTATCCTTTACCCGTATTGATCAGCTGGTAAACTTAACTTCCGACTGTGAATTTATTTCAATGTTGGATGTGTATTAGGGATATTACCAAGTTCCTCACGCTCGAGAAGACCAAGAGAAAGTAAGCTCCATAACTGCAGATGGTACTTACTTCTATAACGTCATACAATTCGGGTTGCGGAATGCGGGAGCGACCTATCAGTGGATGATGGATAAGGTGTTTCAGCACTAGATTGGGTGAAATATCGAAGTTTACGTCGATAATATCGTGGTCAAGACGGAGAAGGGGAAGGACATGATTGTCGATTTAGATGAGACGTTGCTATCCTGAGGGCCAATAGACTATAGCTAAATCTAGCTAAATGTTTGTTCAGGGTAAAAGGTGGGTGGTTCCTCGAATATATGGTAACAGAAAGAGGAATTGAAGCAAATGCTGAGAAGGTGCAAGTTATTCTTAATATGTCATCTCCAAGTAATTTCAAAGAAGTTCAGCGGCTTAATGGAATGATTACAACCCTATCTAGGTTCATATCTCGGTTAGCCGACAGAACTCTGTCTTTCTTCAAAATTTTAATAAAAAGTAGTCAGGTTTGAATGGGATTACCAATGCGAGAAGGTCTTACAGACTTAAAGGTATATCTATCCGGATTCCCCATACTATACAAGCCGCAAGAAGGGGAGAGACTTTTTGTCTACTTATCTGCAGCTGAGCAAACTGTGGGTTCCATGCTTATTCACGAGGAAAGTAACATTTAATATTCTATCTATTTCTTTGGTCATCTCCTTAAAAATGCGGAAACTCGGTATACTACTCTAGAGCAATTGGCGTATGCGCTAGTATTAACAACACGGAGGCTGAGGTCATACTTCTTGGCGCATCTCATTATTGTATTCACTAACAGTCCACTCGGGCGCATCCTCACGAATCCGGAGGCCTCGAGGCGGCTAATTAAGTGGATCGCAGAGTTGAGTGAGTATAGAATTGAATATCAGCCTCGAACAGCTATCAAGGCACAAGCCCTAGCCGACCTCATACTCGAAGCGGTCCTAATACCTGAAGCTAGAGAGACATGGAAGATTTACGTTGATGATTCATCCAATCACAAATCAAGTAGAGTTGGAATTTTAATGATTTCCCCTAGAGAAGATGTATTACAATTATCTATCCGACTCAACTTCTGAGCCACCAACAATGAAGCCGAGTATGAGGCAATATTAGCTGGGCTATAAGCAACCAAGCAGGTAGGGGTTGTTGGTGCGATCGACCCAAGTTTGATCGGGTATATCATCGGTTTTGATGTGTGTGTCAATGTGATTAAGTTAGGTTTTCATATTGGTTTGCTATGTGTGTTTGAGTCTTGTAGGACTTGGTGAACCACACATGAGGAACAACGGAGTGAAGCATCCGAGGGATGAGAACCGAAGGAAGAGAACTTCAAAGGACGAGCCAAGGAAGTAGACTTCAAAGGCATACGTGAAGGATGACATGGAGACAAGCCACGGGCTTGTGTGAGCATCCGAGGGATGAGACACAACGGAATAGAACCTCAAGGAGCAAGATGAGGAAGTGGACTTCAAGGCATACGCGAAGGATGGACTCTGGAGAGGTTGAGAGTCAGTTTGTAAGCTGGGCAGTCGACTGGTAAGGGAAACAGTCGACTGACAACACTGAGAGTGAACTGCAGCAGTCGACTGGTAAGGGAACCAGTCAACTAATCCTTCTGTAAGGTTGAACAGCGTGTAGCAGTCGACTGGTCTAGGAACTAGTTGACTGGTCTATTCGAAATCCAGTCGTTGGCTGGACACCAGTCGACTGGTCCTGGTGGCTGCCGACTAGTGTCGGGGCTAAGCTATTTTGTTAACAACTCTCTCCTCTATTTAAAGAGGAACTTGAGACTTGAGAAGGGCTAGATGTTCTATTGTGAAACATCCTTGCTCAAGTGTTCATGCTTCTAAGTCCACTCTCTTCCTCCTAACCCTAGCTTTCATCTTGTAAAGAGGAAGAGAAGATTGTGAGAGATTTTTCTCCACCGAGAAGGAAAAAGTTCTAGCCGGAGATTGTCGGGGATTGATCCACTGAAGGATCAAGGGTTCGTCCACCTCAAGGACACACCGTGGAGTAGGAGCAAGTTATCTCCGAACCACGTAAACGGTAATGTGTTAGCATTGGGTTTACTTCCTTAGTTTGTATTTTCGCTTGCGCTAACATTTGTAGGAAGAGATCGAATTCGGGTGACCAAGCTATTCACGCCCCAACAAGAGCATAAGGTCAGCCTTACACGGACTAACTGCCGAGAAGAGCAAATTCATCAAAATGGCTGGCTCGCACATCCAACCACCCAAATGTTGGGTTTGACTTGGCGGGTTTCCTAAGCGAATACCTGGTCGTCCATGAGAGACCTCTCCATGTCCACTGATTAAAAAATTAATCTGAATGGAGACCTATCTCCCATACGACCGTCTCGTCATCGTATCAATTGATTCGAGTTACAACTTAGCCAAACTCAAAGTTCGAGCCTTGTAACTCACCTAATCAATTGATCGTGGAAATGACGATGAGTGAATCGCTGGTTTTTGTATTTATTATCGAGGTCCAAATAATTAATTTAACAAATAATTATGAACATGATAATTAATTAATTACCACATAAAATGATAAGAATATCAAAGGAGTCATGAGAGAAATATACCTCTCGTTACCTTACGATCTTCTATCGTATGACCCTCCCCTCTTGGACATCGTGTGGGCAACGATCTACCAAGAATCGGAATCACCAAGGCCTACCAATCGACCGCTTCTTCATGCGCCAACCAAAACCCTAAAGCTAGGGTTTGCCACCGGCCTTCTTCCTCCTCTGCTCCTTGCACCGCCGGCCACAAAGTCTCTCCACCTCACCGACCACAAGGAAGCTACCGAGCGGAAGCTAAGGAAGAAGATGGGGAAGAGAAGAACTCTCCTTTACCAACACCAACCGGCCAACAACTCCTTCTCCCTTGCGCTGCCACCTCCTCCTTGCGCCGGCCGCCCATCCACCTCACCTCCTCGCCACACACCACAAAAGGAAGAGGACTACTCTCCCTTTATCTAGTAGTAGCTTGCCACAAGGTAGAGAGGTGATGGAAGAGAGTCTTCTTCTCCACCCGCCGGTGCCCCAGGAGAGAGAAAGAGAAAGGAGAGAAAAGGCTTGAGGTTTGATGATCAATTGGATTCCCCTAGTTTCATGATTCCATGGGGTATTTATAGGGCTATAATAGGGGCCATGAGGAGGAGTTGGGTCTTGGCCTGCTAATGGATCCAAACCCGATCCATTAATGAAGAACCATTCCACTAAAGGTTCTTCATTGAACTACCTCACCAACCCCCATATTTTCATATGGGCTCCACCTATTATGCGTACAATTTCTCCCCGTGTTTAAGAAATCGAATACCCGTTGATTAATTTAAATTACTGACAATTTTAATTAATCATCCTCTAACTCCTTGACTAGTACCACTCATCCTTATCATCATGTTGGACCAAGTCCACCTGCAGGATTTAACATGAATCTTATGAGCTCATCAAGGGGGTATCATCATCCCGACTCACCAAGACAAGGATTCTGTCTATAATCAACGGCACACCATGTAAATAATATTATTTCCCCAACTTATCGGGCCTATCGATTTAGTAGAATAAATCTCGCCCATTAGTAAATAAAAAAAAACTACTAAGTACATGTGTCTGTTATTATATCGGGATTCAGAGCATGTACTCTATAATAAACCGAGGTCCGATCCAATTATAAAGTCAATATAAATTGGATTACCTCTATGTTAGTCCTGCTCAATGCACACAAAGTGCACTAGTGTAATTCTATGGTCAAGATAAACCACACCTAATTACACTACAATCATCCCGATGGTTTGTCCAACTCTATCTCGGTTGTGAGCCTCTACTTATACTCTGCAAGGGACTGATAACATGATATTCTGTGTGTCACCACACACCATGTTATCTTCAATGCAAAGTATCAGACAGTTATGTACATACTAATATAAACATGCAATAGTGATGTTGTGATTCTCTTTTAAAATGTAGATGTTCATATAATAAAAGGCAAGACTTTTAGTATACATCCTAACACCAAATTCGAAGGAGAATTCTCTTAGTGGAAGAAGAGGATGGAGGTATTCTTCGTAACCGATTTCGATATAATGTTAATCATGGAAAATGATTTTAAGATGCCTAGGGATCAAGAGAATAAGCCACTTGAAAAGATAAGGTGGAGCAAGAAGCAAAAAGATGATCATCTAACAAATTCAAAAGCCTTGCATCATCTTCTAAGTGTGCTTCCTCAACAAGAGATAACAAGAATTGGAACCTACACAAGTGCCAAAGATCTATGGGATAAGCTAGTAGAGCTTCATGAAGGCACTTCGGAAGCAAAATTGACAAAGAGAGACCTTCTTCATTCTCAACTCAACAACATCAGACTTGACAAAGGGGAGAAGGTATCTAACTTACATGCTAGAATTAAAAAAATTCTTAATGGACTAACAAGTATAGGTGAGCAACTCTCCAACTGAGACATATTGATGAAAGTCATCAATGTCTTCCCAAGAACCACAAATTGGTGCTCAATGGTGGATTCATATTACATATCCAAGGATCTAGAGAAAACTTCTCTAGAAGAATTCTTCTCANGAGAGAGGAGAACCTCTCCCAACCAAGAATTGGACAAAAATGATTATGATGAAGGCTCAAGAAAATACAAAAGTCACAACAACTCTACAATATGGCCTTTTAAAGGAGCAATTGAACAAAGTCGGATCATTCAACTCTGCCAAAGAGCTTTGGAAAAAACTCATTGAGTTAAATGAAGGATCGAAAGAATCAAGAAGAGCCAAGAAGGACCTCTTGGTGGCTCAACTCCAATCCTTCACCATGAAGACAAATAAGACCATGAGTCAATTGCACAGTAGATTTGAAGAAATCGTCAATGAGCTTCATGTGATAGGTCAGAAAATTGAAAATAGGGATCTAGTAAGATATGTGCTTCAATCTTTCCCTAGAACCACTTTATGAGCTTCAATAGTTGATGCTTATAAAGTCTCTAGGGATTTTTCTTTAGTTAAGCTTGATGAATTATTTTATGAATTTAAACTTCATGAACAAGCTAATGTGCCTTCCAAAGAAAAGAGTATAGCTCTTATTGTAGAAAAAGAGAGAAAGAAGAAGGACAAGAAGAAGGTTTCATACTCATCATCATCCGATTTGGAAGAATCAAGCACCTCAATAGATAGTGATCAAGAGGCATATATGGTAAGGAAGATGAGAAAAGCATTTAAAAGTTTTTCTTCTAACAAATCTCATGGTAAAAAAATTCAAGAAGCAAAAGTAGGACAAAAAAGATCATATGCTACAATTGTCATGAAGAAGGACACATAATGGATGATTGTCTACTCTTGAAGAAGAAGTAAGAGAAGAAGAAGAAAAGAAGAAAACAAAAGAAAAAGGCAAGAAGGTTCCAAACTTAAAGGCGGCATAGGATGATTCTTCGTCATCGAAAGAAGAAGAACATCACGTATCCTATTTTTCTTTAATGGGAATTGAAGGCGTAGCCTCCACATCATCTGAAGATGAAAAGAGCTCACGTGAAGATGAAGAAGGGAGGTCAAATGAAGAGGGAGGTCAATCTTCAGACTTGACCGTCCCGGTAAGTGAGGTATACAATCTACCGACTACCACTTTAGTAAAAATTATTTCTAGTACCAATGATGATTTGTTTAAGGTTCATAAAGAAAATTAAGTGTTTGAAAAATGAAATTTGCATTCTTAACAAAAAAAAACTAGAATCCATGACACTTAAGAATGTTATGAACATTTCATTCTCTTCTAGTGTAAATGATTCATGTTTAGAAGAGGAAAATAGGGAATTAAGGAAAAAGGTTGATAACCTTAGTAAAGCCCTTAGAAAATTTAAAATTGACTCTAACACCCTAGACATGATTATTAAGAGCCAAAGAGTAAGTCCCAAGAAAACGGATTTAGGATATAATTATTCTAGCAATGAAAAGACCTATCATTGCCTACTTACTAGAGGACAATCAAAAACCAAAATCCTAGATAGAAAATGGATTCCCAAAGAATATTTGGTCAACCCAATTAGGAAGCATTTCTATTGGATGTCAAAGTCAATCCTCAAGGGTTAGAGGATTTAGAGTTAGTCAACCATATTGTTAAAATTTCAAATTTATGAAAATTGGTTGACTAGAGACCTTAAGGGGGAGCACTTAGCCTAAATACAATTCATGATCAAATTGGCTAAGTAGAGATTACCTTCACTATATCTTATAATGACTTGATTTAAAGTTTTATTTATGCATATGAAATGATAGAATGGTATTCATAATTCACATGTGACTATGACATTTTGATAATTATGAAATGTATCATTTTAATAATAATAGACCAACTATGGGAAAAATAAATATTTAATTAATAGACATCTTGCCCATAGATCATAATTGGATATTTCAAATGGTTTGAAAATAATTTTGTGTTTTATTTGCTATGATATAGATTTGAAAAACACATGGTTTCAAAATTAGGGCTTGGTTTTGATACAAAATTGAAGGTTTTTAAAGATTTTGAGTTTTGATCAAAAAATTCAAAAATATTTAGATTTTTCATGAAAATATATTTTTCCCTGTTAGAGAGTATCAAGTGAAATATGTTTGTAAAATTTCGTGATTTTATGAATTTTTTGAAATTTTTTATGCATTTCTGAAATTTAGCTAAAAAGGCTGAAGAAATTCGAATCAGAAATGTATCAATCGACCGGTAACTGACTCAGTCGACTGGTACCTAAGTTTTCTGATTGCTGGTTATTTTTAGAATTTAAAACTTTGTCTTCATTTGATATCATAGGTTATGTCACACCCCGAGGAGCCGCTCATCCGATACCGACCGGACAGCTACTCCCTCGTCCCAGCGGACAATCCAAAAACCTAATCACCACGACTACCTCAGCCTGCTTGTACCGCAGCCTATAGGGCTGGAACAAGCGTCTGTATAAAGCGGAAACGAAAACGACGACAAAGTTGCGTACCGGTACGACTTACGACAAAACCAAAACGAAATCGAGGCCTCCATAGCACACAAAAGTACAACTATTCTGCCACAAAATGGACGACACAACAGAGCACAACATATGACAGCGGAAGTGAAAAGAAACAAAAACGAATAAAAGAAAAGGGTACCAACATGTACCACAACAGAAACACAGAACACCCGCGGAAATCATCTCGGAGACACGTGAACTGGGACAGGCTGCCGGGCAATCCAGACGATCATCTTGAAAAGATAAAAACAGGGCTAACGGAGTGAGTCCTAAGAACTCAGCGAATACAATCTAATATGCACAGGAAGAAATACTAGCAGTAAGTCACCGTCTATCTATCTATCACAATACTGAAGATAACTGCAGTAAAAAGAAATGCAGAACTGAACCATAAGCAGTAAAGGAACTACATACCTACCTGCGTCGATCCAAACCCGGTAGTATGCATGTCAACCAAGTGCAACAATCAAGTGCAACAATCACAATCATATGCATCAATGCACAGTATGCTCATGATGCAGCATGGGTCACCCCTGACGCCTCGGTCAATAATGCACACGCGGGACCATATGGGTAGGGCTCTGACCTGGTCTTCCCTGCACGAACAGACGGTCAATAATGCACACGCGGGACCGAATGGGTAGGGTCGGAGACCATGAACGTACCCCGCCATCGGGTGGAGTAACGTCCTAAACGCCCCACACTATCATCGGATAGATAGGGGACCTGCTGCAGCGCCGGGTACCGCTAACGGGGCTGCATGACAGGTCATGTGGCAGGTCTGACGGCCCATCTCAACCACTAGGGGAGTCAAAGGTCGCCTACATATGCCCCTACATGAGTAGCAAGTACGATGACCCATCTCAACCTCCAGGGAGTCAAAGGTCGTCCCCTATGCTACGTGCAACAATGATGCATATCACTATCCCATGCATCATCCACTATCTATCCCTGCTGTCATCTACATGATATGCAGTAGTCCAGATAACCGGTATGCACCAATACCTAAATCCTAGCGTAAGGTATAAGGTAAACTGTGCATCATCAATCCATACAGAAATAGTAAGCAGTAAAGCTAACAGATACAACTACTGAAGCAAGAGCACAGAGATACAGATATCAGATATCCCTACTGCTAACTAAATCTATCTATGCATAAAAAGAGGTACCCGCCTCGATCTGAAGAAATCTAGGCATCGAGAACTCCCCGTCCAAAAATAATAACCGCGACGAAGATAGTCGCGACACTCAATATCCTGCATCAAATACACAATCACTTAGCCAAATATAACTTCTAATTTAATTAGGATTAATCCTAATCAATTAATCCCAATTAAACACTCATTTGATTAATTAGGGTTAATTACCATTAATTAATCCCAAATTAAACTCTAACTTCCTTACCATCACACCATCTAAATAATTAGGATTACTTGAGAATAATTAATCCCAATTCATGATCCAATACAATTCAAACTCACTGATCTACACACCTTACATGAGCAGCTAACTCTTCAATATGAAAAACCCCTAAGTAACAATCTGATCACAATCAATATCACCAAGAACAGAGATCATCAACTAACCTCACGATCCGAGTAGCAACACGCAAAAACAGGGAACACACAGAAGCAATAGTAATCACGCGCGCCCCTTTGAAATCCAAAATCAAGATCCAGGTAGAGATTACGATCAATCCCTAATACCAGAAGCTCCTGGCAAAAGAACCCAGGATTAAGCTCACAGATAGAAGACAACCAAACCCTAATCAAAGATTGATCCATTTCTTCACATCCGAACTAAATATCATACGGCTCTTACCTCGAATAGAGTCGGTGCAGCGATTCGTTGCCCAAATCCGAGTGTAGCCGAGATCACCGAAAACAGGACCTTCCAGGAGAAATCTGATCCGACTCCGGATCTAAGCCAACAATCCCCTCTCCTTCCGCGACCCTCCAACTCCAAGAACCCTAGATCACAGATTCACTCAAGATCAACCATGACCATAAGGATCTAACCTAAATCAAAGAGGAACAACTCAGTGCAAAGCAAGATCCTTACCTTAATCGCACGTAGTCTCGAAGATCTGCTAAAACTCGCCCAAATAGCCGCGATCGCA
This sequence comes from Boesenbergia rotunda, assembly GCA_024364735.1. NCBI lineage: Eukaryota > Viridiplantae > Streptophyta > Magnoliopsida > Zingiberales > Zingiberaceae > Boesenbergia > Boesenbergia rotunda. Next base: position 211,695 of record JAGFNQ010000869.1, on the reverse strand, counting down.
AGAAGAGAAAACCCGGTGATCTCGCTGGCTTGCGATAGAGATCGTGAAAGAAAGGGAATCGCCTGCAAGGAACGGATCACCCGCCTCAGAAGGGAAGAGAACGAAACACTGAGCACAACCCGTGCCCTAGATCCACAAATCACAAGGTTCGCCCAAATCAGAACTCGCCCACGATCGGAAATCATTCGAAAACGCAAAACCACAACCACTCACCTTCGATTCGTCGGAGGGAGAGCCGATCCAAGCTTGCCGCACGCTCGCAAGGACCCAGAGACGAGAGAACTCCCTCCACTCAGACGATCTCGATGAAGAAGATGAAGACACGAGAGAGAGAGAGAGAGAAAGAACTCGGCGGTGATAGTTTCTGCGGAAACGAGGGGGAGAAAACAATTTAATATACCAAGGAATATTTGCATCTAACCCCTCAATTTCTAAACTTCTCACAGACGCCCTTAAGTACGAAAATTTTACATTTTAACCCTTGGAAATTCCCGGATTCTCACAGGTTAAGATTGATTGGTAGAATCTTTTTGATAGTGTCAGGGGAAGAATTGAAGGGTTTAAGTTAGAATTTAACTTATTTCCTCATGTTTGTACAAAAATTGAAAATCATGTAATAAGGCATAGGTTACGGGGGAGGATGCATATTTATGTTTTTTAGTATGTTATGCTTCTAATTTTCAATTGTCATCTTTGTGCTTAACTTAAACATATTGGCATACATCAAAAATGGAAAGATTGTTGGTGCAATCGACTCAAGTTTGATCGGATATATCATGAGTTTTGATGTGTGTGTCAATATGATTAAGTTAAGTTTTTATATTGGTTTGATGTGTGTGTTTGAGTCTTGCAGGACTTGGTGAACCACACATGAGGAACAACGGGCATCCGAGGGACAAGAGCCAAACGAAGAGGACTTCAAAGGGCGAGTCGAAAAAGTAGACTTCAAAGGCACACGCAAAGGATGACATGGAGACAAGTCATGGGCTTGTGTGTGCATCCGAGGGACGAGTTTGCATTGTTCGATCACATTGTCCCTTTGATCTTGTCAAGAGCTTTTAGGTTCGGAATGGATTTTCTAAATAGAATTTGAATCTATTCTTGTCATTTTGGTTATATGAGGACCTTTGGATATGTTTTGTTCCTCCTTCCTTTGCTAACGTGCGTAGTTTTTAGTCCTGATGTGGTATTTGGTGGTGATTGTGCCGTGAACTCAATGCGTGAGAGGAAAATCAAACTGTGTTGTGGGTTGATGAAATGCTATTGAAGGTTTTGATGGAATTGTATTAAGATAACATTGGTTGTAGCTTGGTAGACATGGATTGGTTTGATCATCATGTTGTTAGTGTGCTAGGTTAGAGACTAGAATTAGATTTCCTATGTGGTTTTGATTAAATTGTAGGATCACTTGTTTTTACAGGTTGATTTCTCTTTTGGATTTGGCTTAGCCCATGGTTCGGGTATTGCGAGCACAACGTTGTACCGTGAGTTTCAATGGCAAGTATGGTTAGATTAGATTAGTCTATTATGATTCATAATAGTTCTAACCATTATGTTGAGTTAATTGGTTAATCATGGTTAATTAAATGAAATATAATAATTAGAATGCCACTAATTAATGATAATAGTTGTTAGTCTCATTGGGGTTTTGGAATTTAACCTAATAACCTAATACTTGACGAATTAGGTTAAGAAGGAACCAGTTGTTATTTATGAGTTAATTAAATATGTATTATAGTTAGAATTTATCCTAATCATGTTTAATATTTTATTTAGCTAAGTTATTTAATTGTATAAATAGCTTAACTTTAATCTTGGTACAGGGCCTTGACTTTGGACTTATACGGTTGATCGTGAAAAGTTCTCTTCGTTTACAAACTTCTATAATTAGGGGGGTACTTTCTGACTTATCTCTGTAGATATTTCAAATTTTTATGCATGGATTTGTTTATGGATAGTAGTAGGATATACCTTTATCTACTTCTGATTATCCTGCTTAGTACTTACTTAACCCTTTAACATACTCAAATTTTATTTTAATACAGTCTCCATGCTTAATACTCTGATTCTAGAGAATACGTATGTTTATTGATACTTAGCATTATTGCATACCTAGTAGGTTATTTATATGTCATGATTTATGCTTCGGACCTGTACATGTCATTTGAGGTTACTTGATGGGTATTAGTATCATGCACCATATCTGCATAGTTGTATACTGATGAGTATCGACTTCCATATGGTTAAGTCATCGTCAGTCATTTAATTGCTCTATTCACTCAACCACTCATCGTGGTAGTTGCTAGAGTGCGAGCAATTGTCCTGTTATGCCACACTCGACCACTCATAGGTAGTGGATGTTGGAGTTGTAAGCAAGCAGTTGACACCCTCACCGATGTTTTCGAGAAATACCAGGGTTGTTGGTGGCTCTCCCTTTTTCTTGGAGTTTTGAAGTAGTTGACTCCCCAATATCCTGTCCACTCAACTACTTTTACTAGTGGTAATCGTTGGAGTGCGTACAGTTATCACAGCCCTACCCACTCGGCCACACAGATGTGATGTGATAGTGGCTTGACTGGCGTCAAGGGTGACACATGTCATTGTATCATATGCACTTATTGTATTTTGTATTTTCATGTGTTTGGTGCATTTATATGAGCTATGATTGTTGCATTTGGATGATATGCACATACATGAGGTATTTTATTTACTATGGTCTGGTGACCATTCAGGTTCAGTAATTTATGACCTACATGCTGCAGGTGAGGTTGATAGGGATATATATATATATGCGTGTTGTAACGACCCGACCCCTCGGCCCTTTGGGCGGCCCAACTAGCGGCCCAACAACCTGGCGTCCAAATCAACATTTGGTGGCCCAACAACCTGACGACCAAATCAACATTTGGCGGTCCAACAACCTGGCTCGACCGTGTCGTTACTCACTAGGACTTTCCACCCCTGGCCAGTGGATTTTTTATGTAGCGGCCCCACCTCTATGGTCCCCGCAGGCAACCCTCTAGGTCGGCGACCCTACGGTCTTCCCACCCCTAGCAGTGGGTTTTTTGCCTTTCCCAGGATTCGAACTCTAGACCTCTAGGCTAAGTACTAAAGTTTATGAATCCTGGTAGCCAAGTGAGCCTGGGGACCATAGAGGTGGGGCCGCTACATAAAAAGGCGTCTTTTTATGTAGCGACCGCACCTCTATGGTACCCGCAAGCAACCCTCTAGGCCAGCGACCCTACGGTCTTCCCACCCCTGGCAGTGGATTTTTGCCTTCCCCAGGATTCGAACTCTAGACCTCCAGGCTAAGTACTAAAGTTTATGAATCCTGGTAGCCAAGTGAGTGCGACTCACTTAGCTACCAGGATTCATAAACTCTAGTACTTAGCCTAGAGGTCTAGAGTTCGAATTCTGGGGAAGGCAAAAATCTACTGGCCAGGGGTGGAAAGTCCTAGTGAGTAACGACACGGTCGGGCCAGGTTATTGGGACGCCAAATGTTGATTTGGTCGCTAGGTTGTTGGGCCGCCAAATGCTGATTTGGCCGCTAGGTTGTTGGGCCGCCAGTTGGGCCGCCCAAAGGGCTGAGGGGCCGGGTCGTTACAATAAAAAGGCGCCTTTTTATATAGCGGCCCCGCCTCTATGGTCCCCGCAGGTAACCCTCTAGGCCGGCGACCCTACGGTCTTCCCACCCCTAGTAGTGAATTTTTGCCTTCCCCAGAATTTGAACTCTAGACCTCCAAGCTAAGTACTAAAGTTTATGAATCCTGGTAGCCAAGTGAGCCAGGCTGAATCTCACTGCCAGGGGTGGGAATGTCTGTAGGGCATGGCCTAGAGAGCCGCCTGAATGGGGCTAGAGAGGCATGTCGCTACAATAAAAAGAGTTTATGAATTCTGGTAGCCAAGTGAGTGCCTTTTTATTGTAACGACCCGGCCCCTCGGCCCTTTGGGCGGCCCAACTGGCGGCCCAATAACCTGGCGATCAAATCAACATCTGGTGGCCCAACAACCTTGTAACGCCCCGAAATTTCCATATTGAAGTTCTTAAAGTCCTTAGAACTATTTAAAAATGTTTTAGAAATATTCTAGATATTTTTAGGAATTTTTAGAATATTTTTATGGAATTTTCCGAGTCCGTTTAGTATTTTTAAAAAAAGAAAAACGTTAAAGGGCAACAGGGGGGTTCAAACTCGCGACCACAGGAGGAGCAAGCCCTTAAGGGCGCGCAAGTGACCGGCTGGGCTAGGGTATCAAGCACAACAAAAGGTGGAGAGAAATAATTTTATAGAGTAGTTAAGTTTTTTTCATGAAGAGGTATTTAAACCCCGCTTAAGTCGCGTGAAACCCTTGGAGGAGAATTTTCGGCTGCGTACGAGAAGGGGGCGAGGGAGGGGCGGCGAAAACAAAAGGGAACCTAGGTTTTCTTTCCTCCTCTCCTCTCCTAAGGGGTGCCGGCTAAGGGAATCTCAAGGGGGTCGGAGCGTTTCGTTCGTCTCGACGAGAAGAACACGTAGGCGCGGACGGTTCGTAGAGATCTCGAGTTTCACCCGAGCCCTAGTCGTCTAATTTCGGTTGTAAGTCCAAGAAATCAAGGTAAGTACTGCTCACCTGCAGTAAGAGGCGGTTTTCCGCAAGAATTTTCCCTTAAAAGTTTTAAAGGAGATATTTACTTTTAGTTAAGATGTTGCATGTGATCTTAGTTCATTATATGCTTATATATATTTGATAGAGTACCCTATGTGAGTTTAGGGTCTAAGAAATCTATAAGAAAAGAAAAGAAAGATAAAGAAAAAGAAAAGAGAAGGCCAAGACCTTACGAAATCCCCAAAAGTCAAGACTTAGGGATTTGGGCACACAAGGTGTTCGATAAAATGCCAAGGCATTTAAAGATAAGAAAGAAAAGAAAGAAAAGCTATTTTATTTTCTAAGGCCAGTACCCGGCGTCCAAGGGCGTCGTTAAAGAAATCCAGGTGTCCAATTCCAAGGTCTTGGCCATGGTAGACCAAGGTCTGCTCTATTAGGATTGGCGGCTCGCTACCCCAACCTTTTAGGGAACGCGCATAAGATGATACTTACTTCTTAAGTGGATCCAAGTGAGTTATTATTTTCAAGTATATGCTTTAGCAAAGTTTTTCTAAAGTTTAAGGAAATTTTCTAAAAGTTAAAGAAAGATTTAAAGTTAAAGAATTGCTAAAGTTTCAAGTTAAGCCAAGAAAAAGTGAGTTAAGACTTATTAATGCTTGAGTATGCATGTTTTGAGTTATACATGTTTTAGTGTTTCTTTTAAGCATAAAAGTATCTCATGTGATTTCACATTGTTTAAAAAGCATGCCTGCACATTTCGAGATTTTGTGAGCTAGATAGTACTTGCTAAGCTTTATGCTTATTAGTTGCATTTCCTCTTACTGCAAATAAAGGTAAAGGCAAGCAATTCTGAAGGAAGGCGACGAGGCGGTGCTGAGTGACGTGTGTGTGGTGGCTGACCTTGGAGAGATCCTTGGGACGAGACAGTTTAGCTTATTTGAAATGCAATGCTTAAGATTCCTAAATTCCAAGTTATTGTGTTATGGAGTTTATTAAACATTTATGCTTCGGATAGTTTTACATGCTCAATTTTGTAGAATGAAGATTCCATGTCATTTCAATTAGTATGCATACTTTTGTGAATGCACTAGATGAGCAAGGGCATGAGTAGTTTAGCATGTGGATACATTGAATTTTAGATTTATTCTTGAGCTTATTATTCCCTTCTATTTAGTATATACATCCTTATGATTGCATTGGATAAGTATGAGCATGAGTAGTTTTGAATATCGATGTTTTAATGGAGCTATTTGATGCATGTGCCAAGATGTTGTTAGGCTCCTTTTGAATTAAGTTTTATTGCTTTAAATATGCTTAGAAAAGTAAGATTTACATTCATATTCCATAATGCTTTAGTAATGTTATAGAGCCTTGTGTGATGAGTTTAAATGCATGACTATTAAAGTTAGAATATCATTTTTAGATAGAAAAAAAAAGAAATAAAAACAAAGTAAGAAAGTTCCGCATTTTTAGTCGTGCATTAGAACAAGAAGTAGACAAGTAACGGTCCGTCCAAGGTAGAGAAGGCGGGTCGCTACAGTTGGTATCAGAGCAGTTCCCATTCTCCAGCATCACACACACATCAGCATCAACCTTGCCGTCTTCAAGTAAGAAAGCTTTAAGTTTCAGTTTTTCTATGGCTCCTTTACTTAATTGCAGTATAGAGAAATGCTTAAGTACTTACTCATATGTGCATAGAACAAGGAAGCATGTTTAATACCTTAGTATCACGGAATCATGTTTAATCCCTAGAATGGATATTAGGTGACTAAGTAAGAAAACAAGTTCTATACCTAGAAATATAGTGGTGATTCTTGTTCCCTTATGCATTAATAGATGGCAAGAAGAGGCCGAGCTCCTAATGCAAGGAACGGAAACCCGATTCAAGATAACAACGAGCCTGGCACAGAACAGCCAGATCTGACGGCAGTCATTGCTCAAATGCAAGCTCAGATTGCAGAGCAACAGAAGACCATCGCCACACTGATGGCAAATCAGCACCCAGTGCCCCCTACACCACCCACAGCAGGAGTGGAAACTCCAGTGGTGGCTGAAGTTCCACTAGTCGCACAAGAGACCCCTGCCGTGAACTGAAGACAAGAAGCATACCTCGTCCAGTGGCAGAGGCTGAAACCTGAAAGCTTCTCAGGCACGACTGAGCCCTGGGATGCCCAGGCTTGGTTCAAGACTTTAGAGAGCACAATGGAGCTTCTTGACTGGCCAGAAGTCGAGAAGGTCAAATGTACCTCCTTCTGCCTAACTGGAGATGCTCGCATGTGGTGGGAGCGGGTCAAGAGTAAGAGGATAGTCGACCAGATGAGCTGGACAGATTTCGAGCAAGAGTTCTATGAGGAGTTCTTCCACATGCGGGTTACCAACAAGCACTACGAGGACTTCATGGAGTTCAGACAAGGTAACCTACCAGTGGGAGAAGCAGTCGCGAAGTTCAACAGACTAGCTCGCCTCTGCCCAGAGCTAGTCAGCACAAAGAAGGAACGAGTCAGACTGATGCTCCGCATGCTGAACCCTAAAATAGCACTCAACGTGAACAGCGGGACGCACCGACCCCAGACCAGCGAGGAGTTGGTCAGTAGTGCTCTAATCTCATAGCACTATCTGAATAGCATCAAGGCACAACAAACACAGCAGAAGCCAGTCCTGATTGAGAACAAGACAATAGGAGGCCAGAAGCCTCAGCCAAATAACCAGAACTGGAAGAACAAGAACCACAAAAGGAAGCAGTGGCCTGGCAGCCAAAAAGGAAACCCAGAGAACAAGCAAGCTAGGTATCCACCTTGTCCTAAGTGTGGGAGGACCCATCCAGGAGCATGCCTTTTGGGTGTAACTGGATGCTACTCATGTGGACAAGAGGGACACAGATCCAAAGACTGCCCAAACAAGTTTAAGGTACTTCCTCAGCAGTCCGTACAGTATGGAGGCAAGCCTCAGTTACATTACATGCCTACTATACTGGAGGGACCTCAGATCAGTCAGGGAAGGTTGGAAGCAGCACCAGTTCCAACCAATGCCAGAGTCTTTTCCCTCACGAAGGAAGAAGCTGCCAGCGCCTCCACGGTTGTAACAGGTCAAATAGTTATTTTTCAGCATTTAGCTACTACACTGTTTAACACTGGGGCGACCCATTCTTTCGTATCAGTACCTTTTGCTAGTAAGTTACAGGTGCCTGCAGAGAGTTGGGAGTCCAGATTCCTGACAACTCTCCCTTCAGGGGAAATCATGGAATCCACCCAGCGGCTCCGGGCTGTTGTCAATCAAGATTTCAGACCGAGAGCTATATGTCGATCTAATAGTCCTTGCGATGCAAGACTTC
>JAGFNQ010000869.1:174853-198592 GCA_024364735.1 Boesenbergia rotunda | reverse complement strand
TGTTTAACAATATGCTTAAGTTAGTGATACACTAGACAAAGGAAGGGTTAGTCAAGAAATCCGGTTCAAGGTAAAACAAAGTCCTAATTAACCTAAGCAATAAGTCCTAGTTCAAGGAATTGGGCACTAAGTCCTGATCATGGATTGGGCACTAAGTCCTGGCCACGGGCTAGGCACCTAAGACCTGACTGAGGGTTGAGCACGAAGTCCTGATTCAAGGAATTGGGCAATAAGTCCTGGCCGAGGGCTGGGCACCTAAGTCCTGACATAGGGTTGGGGCAATAAGTCCTGGTCGCGGACTGGGCACGAAGCCCTGATTCAAGGAATTGGGCAATAAGTCCTGGCCGAGGGTTGGGCACCGAAGTCCTGGTGAGTGAAGTTGGGCACTAAGTCCTGGTGAGTGAAGTTGGGCAAAAGTCCAACCGGAGGAGCCGGTTGGCAAAACTTCTCCTGAGAGGAGTAGGCAAAAGGCACGTTCCCTGGGAAGGGAACATAGGCATCGGTTCGACCTAGGGTTTCACGGGAAATTCAAAGCCAGAACCAAATTGTTATGGTTAAGATTGTATACATGTTTGTCTTGTGTTTATGTATCTTGCAGATACCTAGAATTGAAGGCAAAGTAGGCGAACAAACACAAGAGAAGTCTGGGAATCAGCTCCTGGGCGCCTGACTTGAATCAGGTGCCCAAGAGAAGCAGGCTCCCTAGTTAAGGCAGCCTACTCTCAGGCGCCCTGGATTGCCAGGCGCCTGAAGGCTCCCAGGCGCCCTGTATAGATTAGGCACCTAGGAAGGGGATTTCTATCCCTGCTGCGAGTTCGGCACGAAGATGAAGTTTGACTAGCTCATAGAGGCGCCCTACAACCTTACAAGCACCCAAGAAGTGACTATATAAAGGGGTTCGACCCCTCAACTCAAAACATTAACTACGACATCATTCTAAGCATTCTGAGTGACGATAAAGTGCTAGAGATGAAGCTCTGCGACCAAAGAAGCTCCAGGAGGAAGTGCGCGGCACTTCGGAGTTCTAGATCGGCCGGGTTTTCAATTTTTGTTTGGTTTGCGTTTACTTTATGCATTTACTTTTCTTAATCTTTTGATTGTAAAACGTGCACTGTAAGATGGGTTTCTCCGCCTCCAGAAAGTCCGGAAAGGAGACCATTAGTGGACGGACGCTTCCCGTGCTTAGGCCTTGGACGTACTGACCCTGGGGGGGTTGGGAACCAAGTAAAAACCTGTGTGGACTCTGGGTTTTGTCTTTCATTTGGTTTCTTTATTTTTCCGCTGTGCTACTAACTCTGAATAGAACAAACCTCGAAGTTTATGACAAGTTTCCCGACAAAATTTTAACAAGTCGATATTCACCTCCCCTCTATCGACGGCACCGGTCACACAGTTCAATTCCCTGTTGGGGCAATCGACCCAAATATGATCAAGTGGGTCATAGGTTTTGATGTGTGTGTGTCAATATGATTAAGTTAGGTTATCATGTTGGTTTGATATGTGTGTTTGAGTCATGCAGGACTTGGTGAATCACACATGAAGTACGCATCCAAGGGACGAGAGCCGAGGGAAGAGGACTCCAAGGGAAAGCCGGGGAAGTAGACTTCAAGGGAATACGCGAAGGATGGCATGGAGGCAAGCCGTGGGTTTGTGTGCGCATCCGAGAGACGAAAGACAAGGAAGAGAACTTCAAGGGGCAAGCCAAGGGAGTGGACTTCAAGGCATACACGAAGGGTGGCCTTCAGAGTGAGTTTGAGTGAAAATGTAAGCTGGGCAGTTGATTGCGGGGAGTAGACTTCAAGGGCATACGCGAAGGATGGCATGGAGGCAAGCCGTGGGCTTGCGTGTGCATCCAAGGGATGAAAGCCAAGGAAGAGAACTTCAAGGGGTAAGCCAAGGGTGTGGACTTCAAGGCATACGTGAAGGGTGGTCTTCGAAGTGAGTTTGAGTGAAAATGTAAGCTAGGCAGTCGACTGCACCTAGGGCAGTCGACTGCCAGAACTCACAGAAAGATCAGTCGACTGGTCTAGGACCAGTCGACTGATCATTTCAAAAATATAGTCGTTGGCTAGCCACTGGCTAGGGCAGTCGATTGGCGTCGAGACTGAACTGTTTAAGGAACAGTTCTCTCCTCTATTTAAGGAAAGACTTTGAAGCAGAATAGGGTTGCGGTTCTTAAGTGTAAGATCCTATTCTAAGTGCTCAAAGTCTCATTCTCTTCCTCCTACTTTAATTTTTATTTTGTACAAGAGGAAGGGAAGATCTTGTGAAGGTTTCTCCACCTTGAAGGAGAAGTTCATAGTGGAGCTTGTGCGTGTGGTGTGGATCATTGGATTAGTCACCTCTTGGAGGTGGATACCAAGTAAATCAGGGAGTTAACATTGGTTTTTATTGTTTATTGTTTTATGTTTTTTCTACCATTCTTGTAGACAAAATCGAAAAGTTGCTATTCACCCCCCTCTAGCAAATGCCAAGGTCCTAACAAGTGGTATCAGACCCGATTCATTTAGGAAGAACTCACCATCAACCGGAACATCAAGATGGCGTTTCAAGAGGGATATAGCACCGCACGACCACCATTTTTCGATGGCAACGACTTTGTATATTGGAAAGGTAGGATGGAATATTATCTAATGAATGATATTGAGAATTGATTTAGTGTTGTAGATGGTTTTGAAGTGCCAATGAATGAGAGGGGAGAACCTCTTCCTATGAAGAATTGGTCAAAAGAAATCATGAAGAAGGCACAAGCAAATGCAAAGGCTACAACAACTCTACAATGTGGCCTTTCAAAGGAGCAATTGAACAAAGTAGGACCATTCAAGACCGTAAAAGAGCTTTGGGAAAAGCTTATTGAGCTAAATGAGAGATCAAATGAATCAAGAAGAGCAAAGAAGGATCTCTTGGTGGCACAACTTCAATCCCTCACCATGAAGGCAAATGAAACCGTGAGTCACTTGCATGGTAGAGTAAAAGAAATCATCAATGAACTCCATGTGATAGGTGAGAAAATAGAGAATAGGGATCTAGTAAGGTATGTGCTTCAATCTTTCCCTAGAACCACTCTATGGGCCTCAATGGTTATGCATGTAAAGTCTCTAGGGATCTTTCTTTAGTAAAGCTTGATGATTTATTTTGTGAATTTGAACTTCATGAACAAGCTAATGTGTCTACTAAAGAAAAGGGTGTAGCTCTTGTTGTAGAAAAAGAAAGAAGAAGGACAAGAAGAAGGTCTCATACTCATCATCCGATTCGGAAGAATCAAGCGCTTCAATAGATAGTGATCAAGAGGCGTATATGATAAGGAAGATGAGGAAAGCATTTAAGAGTTTTTTTAACGAATCTCGTGATAGGAAAAATTCAAGGAGTAAGAATAAAACAAGAGAGGTCATATGCTATAATTGTCATGAAGAAGGGCACATGAGGAATGAGTGTCCACTTTTGAAGAAGAAGGAAGAAAAGAAGAAGGAGGAAAAGAAGAAGGATGAAAAGAAGAAAACAAAGGAAAAAAGGCAAGAAGGCTACAAGTCTAAAGGCGACATGGGATGAACCTTCATCATCGGAAGAAGAAGAACACCACGTGTCTCATTTTGCGCTAATGGGAGTTGACAACATAGCATGTGCATCATCTAAAGATGAAGGGAGCTCAAGTGAAGGGGGAGATCAATCTTCGGATTCGGACATCTCGGTAAGTGAGGTATACAACCTACCCCCCACTACACTTGTGAAAATTATTTCTAGTACTAATGATGATTTGTTTAATGCCAAAAAGAAAATTAAGAGTTTGAAAAATGAGATTTACATGTTAAAGGAAAAATTAGAATCCATGACAATTAAGGACAATATGCATGATTCTTCTTTTAGCTTAACTGAGTCATCTTTAGAAGAAGAAAATAAGGAATTAAGGGAAAAGGTAGAGAGTTTCACCAAAGCCCTTAGCAAATTTCAAGTTGGCTCAAAGAACCTTGATATGATTATTAGTAGTCAAAGAGCCGTATACAACAAGGCCGGAATAGGATATAAATCCAAGACCAAGGATGTTGCTTTTATTTCTCTTATAGGAAGGAAAGGTGCACTTAGAAAGCAAACCATTAAAGGTAATGTAAAGCAAGCATGAGTTCCTAAGAAATATTTGAATGATGTTTGTGGATCAAGTGTATGGGTACCAAAAGATTATGTTTTTCATGTTGCTTAGGTAGAGGAGAAGAAGGATTCAAACAAGTAGATTGTGGATAGTGGTTGCTCAAGACACATGACCTGTGATATGAGCAAGTTCTCCACAATTAGCTACTTGAAAGAAGGAACGGTATCTTTTGGAAATAGTGGAAAGCTCAAGATTATAGGTAGAGGCACAATTGAGGTATCATCTACAATCATCATCCATAAAATGCTTCTAATTAAGGACATGGAATTCAACTTGCTTAGTGTTAGTCAATTATGTGATGTCAGGTATAGAGTTGAGTTTCATGCTAATAAATGTTTGGTGAGGCACAATAGCTCGAAAAATGTTATGTTAGAAGGATATAGGGAAGCAAATCTTTATTATCTTAATCTCTCCTATGCTTCTAACATTTCTACTAAGTGTCTCATATCAAAAGAAGAAGAAGGATGACTATGACATAGAAGGCTTGGACACATCAACATGAAGAACATAACAAGAGTGGCCAAGGTGGAGTTGGTAAAAAGACTACCAATGATCAAGTATGCCAAGAATAAAATGTGTGATGCATGTCAAGAGGGTAAGTGACAAGTTGTCAATTAGTACAATCCTTTGGCATGATAATTGAGGTGTTTTGCTACTTTCATATTTTATTTTACAATTTTTGTCATATTCTTTGAGTGAAAATTGTTTTGAAGCTTTAGTATAAATTTATCTCAATTGTCGTATTATTTCTCATAGATTTAAAGTGGTTTTTGTAGGGACATTTCCAATCGGCTCAAATGGGGTCTTGGTCAAAGCCCAAGCAATTGGATCATCCAACAAAGGGAGGTGCTCAAACCAACTTGATTTAATTCACAGCAAGGATTTAGACTCAAGCACAACCCAAGTCAAACTATCCTTAAACAATCCCTAATTCCCTACAAATCAAACCGAACCCAAAGAAAAAAATTGAACCCAGTTCAAGGAATTCCACAAAAACAGAAAAAAAAACCCTCGCGAAGGAGGCAGCCGTAAATACTGTTTCATTGGTGCTGCTTCGTCTCCAAGCCCCGTTTCTTCCACACTCACGAGTTCTTGCTTTCATTCAAGCTACAGGATCGGCAAGGAAGCTTCAAGTCATGATATGGATGGCTTTAGGCAACTGGAAACGCGACGCCGAGGGTTTCGAGTCGTGACTTCTTGTACTCTGTTTTAAGTTGCTGTTTCCTTTTGAGATTCGGTAAGGTGTTCATCGATTGTCAGAGGCATTCTTTGGTGATTCCTGACTCCATTCCGAGCTTTGTAGAACCAATTCACAGCAGAACAGAATCAGCTTTCAGATTTGCCAATTCATGCTCTGTTCGAATCTGTTTTGCTGATTGAAGGAGTGTTTCTTGATTGATGTTCTTCCGATTTGAACAAATTCAAGTTCAGAGAATTTCTTCAATGTCCTTGCTGATTTCTAGATTGGTTTCCAGTTTGTGTGTGATGGTAGAAATGCAGTTTGAGGGGGAGTGAATGAATTCGTGTGTGTGTAGGAGATATTTTGCTTCAATTTCGTTTGTGTTAATTCTTGACTACTTTATCACTTAAGTTTGAGCATTCTGAATTCGCATTGCATTAGAGTAAATGGTTGAAATTTCTAGTTGATCTGTTCGGAGATATCGCATCCTTCACTTGTTAAATTCAATTCCTTCTTGCTATTTTAGTTATAAGCTGTGTCTTATTAATTTCTTTCTTCATAAGTCTAGTTTAAAGTTTCAACTGTAGTTTAGATTGTTTAGGATGAATTTGGTTAATAGTTACTTGCAGTAGTTTAAGAGCAATTGCAAATAATTTTTTTGAATCGTATGAGTAGTTTTCTTTAGTTATTAACTTTCTCGCATTTATAATTAATTTTCAGTAATCTTGTTTTACCCTTACATCGGAAACCCCAAAATGTTCATCCAAGCAATAAGTCAATCGAATCACTACTAACCTTCGGAAAAATACGACTCGAGGCCCCTATTCTACATTTCATCTGTGAGAGTGGGTTTTCGATTTTTATTCAATTTGATCCATTTGTGACACTAATTGTGGTGGACATCAAATTTTCGCGCCGTTGCCGGGGAACGATTAGTAGTGATTGATTGATTTTAGCTTGTGCATTGTTTGATATTTCTTTGTGATCAATTTTCTTGATTTAATTGTCTTTCGGCTTGTGCTTTCATCTTGTGTTGGTTGTATGACCAGGACCACAGGTGGAGAGTTAGTGGAATTTGATCCAGAAATTGAAAGAACATTGAGAGCTTTTAGAAATCAAGAGAAGGTATCAAAAGTGGTCGAGAGCAGTTCTTCACACTTAAGTAGTGCTATGGATGAAAATAACAGAACAATGAAGGAGCTTGCAACCCCTGATTCATCCTTTCAATATTCTTGTATTGCTTATCCAGAATTGGCAGGAGACTTTGAGTTGAGATCTGGATTGATTCATTTGCTGCCTAAATTTTAAGGTTTATCTGGAGAGGATCCTAACAGGCATCTACATGAGTTTCATATAGTTTGCTCCACCATGAAGCCACAGGGGATTTCAGAAGAAGATATTATCACGCCCCCAGAGGCCCGGGCTCGCTCTAAAATCGGGCAACACCTCCCCTGTACGGTGGACAATCTGAAACTTTTATACATACACCTCAACACATACTAAAAGCTCAGCCACACTCGACTGACAATCACACCATCACAACCACGCAGTTAAATATTATAACTGACAAATAGTAAACATAATAAATAATTCTCCATATCTAAGCGCAACAAACCGAAATCCAACGGAAATAAATAAATACATGTCTAACGAAAAGCTAAATATCATCCGAAACGATAATAAAACTAAAAATGACACTAATACTATAAAACGACTACGAGTGTACGAAACCAATAAAACTAATACTCAAACTGAGAGACTGGCTGCTGGATCCTCTCGTGGCAGCACGAGACACAACTATCGACTACCTGAAAAAAATAGAAGAACGAGGGGTGGTGAGTTCCGAGTGGAACTTTACGGGTATAAGAACAGATAAATGTATGGTATATAAAAGGGTAAAACAAGCATAAAGAAACAAAGGGTATATAGTCTTCGGAGTAAGGAACATAAACTAAATGCCTCTATATAAATAAAACATACCTGAAATCCATATAACAAGTAGGAGCAAAAATCAGAAATCCCCCTAACACCTCCACGAACAGCTAATACTGTCGATCATATCCAGGTCATATAATAGAATGCAAATCATAACCGTATATGCATATCAATCAAAATGCAACAATCATAGCTCAAACAAATGCAGCAAATACAAGCAAAATGCACAATGCACAATATGCACATGATGTTATGACCTGCATTGTACACACACCAACCACCACTATATTGGGTAGGTTGAGTGGACAAGATACAAACGTCAAAACCTGGGGCTATGCAAATACACCACGACAATCGTGGCCCTGATATGAAAAGCCAAAATACCTGTGGGGACTCCAAATACCTGGAGAGTATCAACTGTTTGCACACAACTCCGACTAAGCGTGACACAACAGGAAAATATACCCGATGACCCGTCTCAACCACCAAGGAGCCCGCAATCGTCGGCCTGAATGCTATGATGCATATCACTAATATACACCACCTCAACTAAATCCAAAACCATGTGAAACAGAAAACACAAATAACACCAAAATAAGGAAACATACGAAAAGCGCAATCAGCACCAAAGTAATTAAACATGCACTAGTCTACTGGGTAGGGTTTATCTAATGTCAACCAAACCCTAGATAGGTCAAATGATTATTCTACAGTACAAGCGTACGCACAGTACGCTTTAGATCAGAAGCCAAGAGATGAGACTGTATAACTGAACAATTTGAATTATCACTCAAAGGTCAAGCACAAAATAAGTATCAAGCAGAAAAATAAGGGGAATAGATTTAAGGTAAATCATCTTACTCAGATAATAAAACAACCATGTATTTAAAGTTAAACAGAACTATAGAAACAAGCAAGAAGTACCCGCCTTAAATGTAGATCATGCTAAGTGCCTTCACGTCTGAAAGTCTGCTTCAAATCAAAATCATAACCCTGAAACATAACATATAAATCATGGCTATAATCTACTATAAACCAAATAACTAAACCTAAATCCCAATCTATCCAAATCTAACTCCTAAGAGCTTGGAGAGGTCAACTTCTAACACTCGCCGCATCCTATTAACAATTAATTAATCGATGCATTAACTGGTCAAATGTTTATACTTTCCAATTATTTCATTCCCATTAACAATACAAACATGAGATTCATTAATCTTATAATTAAATAGATTAATCTTTAATTAATCTAACCCAATATCTAATTATCCCTTAATCAAGCCATAACACCATTAATCACTACCACAAAACCATCTAGCAATCATCTAATTCAATTAATCTCATTAATTGTTATAATCACTGACCATCCAATATTAATCAATGAATCACAATCTAATTAATCAATCCCTAATATTGGTTAACAACCAAACTCACCCTACAGATCTGACCAATGATCAAGAAAAATCGATTCCATATGGCAACCAACATAAATCCAAATCGAAACCCATTTCCAACAATTACCGACTGATCGAAAAAAAAACTAAAACAACCCCAATACTAACCAATATTTAATCAAAACTTTAATTATTCCTAACCTGCCTTTGTTTCGGTGGTACTCTCCCATGCTTGCCGACGGTGGAGTTTTCGTGATCGGCTCCGACGATGATGTAGAGCTCCTTTAGAACGGTCGGCTGCAATCGGGCTATGACTGCTCCAGCGAAGGGCGACGTGTGATATGGTAGCCCACAACGAGTGTCACGATGAGCCTCAAATTTGAATTTATAAATTGAAAACCTTTTAGCTCACAAAACTAAGTGTAGTATAGGGGTCTCAAGTCATATTTTTCCAAGGACTAGTTAAGAATGCTTAATTCAAACTTGAATTCGTCGTTTTCTATTTTTGGGTTTCAAGTAAGATGGGGGTTTTTTTGCGATAATGGATGAAATAACAGTTTGAAACAAAATGAATTCAGCTAAATTAAAAATTAACTAGAAAATTACGGAAACTACACTTATCCTATTTGAAAAACTAAGCAATTAAATTTAAAGCTATGAGATTGAAATTCAGGAACTAAAATTGAATGAACGAAAGCTTAAGATATGTAGCTAAGCTATAGCAATGTGAAAATTAGAACAAAACTTACTAAAGAAATAGGGCTGAAATGTAAATTGGAATAAAACAGGATTGAAACGTAAATGGGGCTGAAACTTCTTCCAGATCAGTCAACAGACCGATCAGATACTTACCTGATCGGTCAACAGACCGATCAGATACTAGCCTGATCGGTCAAATAGACCGATCAGTTACCTGATGAAAACTGATACAGACTGAAACAATGAAGGAAATGAATTCAGAATTGAAATTTACAGAAAATTAGACATCAGATTAGATTCTTCACTAAGACTTCCTTCTTGCCTTCACACAAGAGCCAAGCTAGAAACCCTCTAGCTCGAGAATCAGCAAGATCCAACTCCCGCGATCAATTTAACTTCAGATTGGTGCACAGCTGAAAACTTCCACCAGTTTCTTCCTCCTTGATTAGTTGGATGCGATTTCGGCTCAGAAACCCTCAGAACCCTTCAGAGAACCCCTCCGAATGCTCCGACAGCTCCGGTCAATGAAGAACGGTGATCAAAAAGGAAGTCGATCTGCAGAAACTTAGCTCCTCGGCGAAACCCTCACCGGAGCTTGGCAGCGACGAGATTGATTAGCAACTTCACTGGAAATCCATCTCTATGATTCGAGGTCTTGAAATGAAGCTTGGATCTGATGTTGGCCACGCGAAGGAACGGAGAAGAAAACAGAGAAATCGAAGAACAAGAAGAACTCGCGACACCCCGCTCTCTGGAGGAATTCCTGATTTAACCCATCCCATTTAAAATTGAACGACTGTGATCATCTTCACTTCATCCAACAGTCAGATCATCTCGGATTGAAACCAAACTTTCCAGATCTACATCAATGGTCAGGATCTTCTTCTCCTTAGCTTGGATCGATCAGATCTGCAACGGATGGCTCGGATTGCCCTTCCTTTTGAACGGACGACTTAGACTCCTCTCGAGCCTGATCCAACGGCTAGATGACTTCTGATTCAGACCAAAACTTCAGATCTTGATCTATGGTCTTGATTAACTCTACCTTGAGCTCGGATTGACCAGAAGATGATAGATGGCTCAGATCTCTCCGTTTCTTGATTGGACGGCCCAAATTTATCCATCTCTTGATCATCTTGATTAAAGCCAAGTCTGACTCAAATTCGATCCAATCTGATCTAGGTCCATGATTATTCAAAGCCTACAAAATTATATTCAAATTTTAATGCCAAAACATCTCAAATATAAAAATTTATATTTCAAAGCTAAAATAGAAATAACTCAATGAACCTAGTGTAAATGCAAGATTAAGGATGTAAAAAGGGATCAAAACATGGATTTGAGAGCCTAAATTAATTGTCAAAATGGTAATTATCAACGTGGCCGGGGGCAACGGCACCAACGATCGGGAGAGGGGTTGGCGGCGTCGACAACGACGAAGAACCACCAACGAAAGCAAAAGAAAGAAAAGGGGAGGAGATCGCTGACGATGGATCTCAGTGGAGGAGAAAGAACCGGCGACTGCCCCTAGCTTCAACCTCCTCCAATCCTCCGACCGCTTGCCCAAATCCAAGAAGAAAACAAAGAGAAGTGAGGGAGAAGAATCTCCGGCAGTTGACTCAGGCAAGGAACGGCGAAAACAAAGGGGTGGCGCGAGGGTGGTCGGCGACGTCGGCTAGGGCACGGGCGCAGGTGAGGAGAAAGGCACGGTAAAGGAATAAATAAAGGAGAAGTTTATAAATATAAATATAAATATAAATATAAATATAAATATAAATAAACAAATATATATATATATATATATGGAAAATTAATCTTTTCCTCAATTAATTTATATCTAACCTATTTTATGCCCAATTAATCTCACAAATATATCCAAAATTTCATACAATTATTCCAAAATTTTCCATCTAATTGTTTCCAATTTTTAACTCCTATTTATAATGATTATATATATTTATTTATATATACCTATATATATATTTATATACCTATATTATTTTATTTATATTTATCTATTATTATTTTTATAGTATAAATTAATCGTATTTTACATTCTCCCCCTCTAATAAAAATTTGGTCATCCAAATTTCACTATTAAACCAAGCAAGTACTAATAGTACCTCCCATATACAATATAAATACCGCCTGAAAACCATCACTACACTTAGGGCTGAAATCATAACCTCAATAAATCGTTTAACAGGTTTAACCCTAGCTCTCCAACTCGACAATCGAAGCTACCAGGTAATACCCGTAACAAGTCAACAAATCGCTGCCATGGTCAACCATAACCATGATTGCACTCAAATGAATTTCCTACCATACTAACACTATGCTAGTAGATACCTAATCGTCTAGTATAGGAACTGATCTATAAATCTACTAAATTAAAACCTATCCCATTCCTCTCTGAGTGGTAGAGACACAGCCACAAGCTGTGACCTACACGTAGGTACCCTATAGTTCTTTAGTATCATGAAAAACCCATTTCATCAACCTACGGTGCCTCCTTTCTAGAGACAGTATAAACCTAGTCTATCTCTGAAACTGATGGTGGCTTCATCTGATTAAGTTGCGGTTGAATCTTCTGAACTTTGGCTAGTTGCATAGGGTGAAGTGCTGGAAGTCCGACCGACTGCTGGGGCGGATAAACTGCTGCTTTGAACATCTGCTAAGGCTGTTAAGTTGTAGCTTCGATTATTTGCTGAGGCTGGCAAACTGAAGGCTGATAGGCTGGTACAGTTGAACTACATATAAAGAAAAATTAAGATAAATCCTAACTACACTATCTACTAATTAAATTTTAAGTAACTACACGTTACTTCCTAACTTAATCTTCATAATCAGGTCAAATCCTAAACTCCAAACTCAATCTTTCCCAAGAATCAAGTTCACATCAACACATGATCACCGCAACAACCTAGTGAAACTTCTCTAAAACAACATACTTCCTTGTTACAGAGTTGCCACCAAGGCAATTAAAACAAGGTTCTAACCTAAAGCAAATCATCACATCTACCGATTTCGCCTATAATTCACAAATCAAAGACAACTATTAACTAACAAACCATAACGTCATAAATCCACCAATAATTTACTTATCATTTTCATGATATCCACTATCCCTATACTATCCTCAGCCAAAACCTACCGGGATGACTCTCTAAAAGAGAAAGTCATTATCCATCCATACACAAGGCCTTTAAATCAAAGCTATCCACCAATATGCCCTCAATATCATTCATATTTAATGATTTCCTGAAACATCCTCCACATACTAATATAGCATATCTCTAACAAAAAGGAATAATATCTTATACACGAGCCATCCTATTAAAATATTTAACAAATATTTTAAATTATACAACTACTAGTAAATTTACCAACTTACATGCTCGTTGCCAGAAGAAGTCCATCGCTGTCAAGTCCCAACACATCCCAGTCAAGAAAATGACTCCAAAAATTTCAAAAATCCGGAATCAAGTAAACCGAACAAACTCTCGTAAATCCGAAAATCCCAAAGCAAATACATACGACATCGCAACCCTGGAAAACAAAAACAACCAAATTACCACATTACCTAGACACCCTCGGAAAAACATAAAGACATCACAAGCTTCGAGAAAACTGACACTCTGATAACCCGCCAAAAATAACTTCTTAAAACCCAAATGAACCCAAAATACCTCGAGAACCTAAGCTCTGATACCACTAAATTGTCACACCCCCAGAGGCCCGGGCTCGCTCAAAAATCGGGCAACACCTCCCCTGTACGGCGGACAATCTGAAACTTTTATACATACACCTCAACAAATACTAAAAGCTCAGCCACACTTGGCTGACAATCACACTATCACAACCACGCAGATAAATATTATAACTGACAAATAGTAAACATAATAAATAATTCTCCATATCTAAGCGCAACAAACCGAAATCCAACGAAAATAAATAAATATATGTCTAACGAAAAGCCAAATATCATCCGAAACGATAATAAAACTAAAAATGACACTAATACTATAAAACGACTATGGGTGTACGAAAACCAATAAAACTAATACTCAAACTGAGAGACAAACAGCTGGATCCTCTCCTGGCAGCACGAGACACAGCTATCGACTACCTGAAATAAATAGAAGAATGAGGGGTGCTGAGTTTCGGGTGGAACTCTGTGGGTATAATAACAGATAAATGCACGGTATATAAAAGGGTAAAGCAAGCATAAAGAAACAAAGGGTATACAGTCTCCGGAGTAAAGAACATAAACTAAATGCCTCTATATAAATAAAACATACCTGAAATCCATATAACAAGTAGGAGCAAAAATCAGAATCCCCCTAACACCTCCACAAACAGCTAATACTGTCGATCATATCCAGGTCATATAATAGAATGCAAATCATAACCGTATATGCATGTCAATCAAAATGCAACAATCATAGCTCAAACAAATGCAGCAAATACAAGCAAAATACACAATGCATAATATGCACATGATGTCATGACCTGCACTGTACACACACCAACCACCGCTATATTGGGTAGGTTGAGTGGACAAGATACAAGCGCCAAAACCTGGGGCTATGCAAATACACCACGACAATCGTGGCCCTGATATGAAAAGCCAAAATACCTAGGCTTAAAACCCCAAAATACCTGTGGGGACTCCAAATACCTGGGGAGTATCAACTGTTTGCACACAACTTCGACTAAGCGTAGCATAATAGGAAAATATACCCGACGACCCGTCTCAACCACCAAGGAGCCCACGATCGTCAGCCTGAATGCTATAATGCATGTCACTAATATACACCACCTCAACCAAATCCAAAATCATGCGAAACAGAAAACACTAATAACACCAAAATAAGGAAACATACAAAAAGCGCAATCAACACCAAAGTAATTATACATGCACTAGTCTACTGGGTAGAGTTTATCTAATGTCAACCAAACCTTAGAAAGGTCAAATGATTATTCTACAGTACATGCGTACGCACAGTACACTTTAGATCAGAAGCCAAGAGATGAGACTGTATAACTGAACAATTTGAATTATCACTCAAAGGTCAAGCACAGAATAAGTATCAAGAAGAAAAACAAGGGGAATAGATTTAAGGTAAATCATCCTACTCAGATAATAAAACAACCATGCATTTAAAGATAAACAGAACTATAGAAACAAGCAAGAAGTACCCGCCTTAAATGTAGATCATGCTAAGTGCCTTCACGTCCGAAAGTCTACTTCAAATCAAAATCATAACCCTAAATCATAACATATAAATCATGGCTAAAATCTACTATAAACCAAATAACTAAACCTAAACCCCAATCTGTCCAAATCTAACTCCTAATCTTCAACAAGATGAATCAGTAGCCGCCTTGATTAGAGGTCAATATCAACCAAGGAATGACCCATATTCATCTACTTATAATCCGGGATGGAGAGATCACCCTAATTTGATGTATGTTAATTCATTCTATCAACAAAATACTTCACAACAACCCCTACAACAAAATCAACCACATTTCCAGAATTTTCAGCAAGGACAACAGAGCTTCCAACAATTCCAGCAACCCTATTCACAATTTCAGCAAGGGAATCAGCATTTTCAGCCTCAATTTCAACAAAATCAGTAAGGATTTCAACCAATTCAGAATTTCTAGCAATTTTTTCAACCTTCACAGTTATCCCAGAGTTTTTATCAGCATCAACAACCATACCAGCAGAACTTTCAGTTTCAAAATCAGAGTTTTCAGCAGCCCCAACAATTTCAACATTCAAATCTTAATTTTCAGCCTCAAAATCAGAATTTTCAGAGCAGTAATTTCTAGCAACATCCACCTAGTTCTCAACCCAATTTTTAGCAATTACAACAGCCCATTCACTCATTAAATCAGTCCCAAGAACCTAATTTCCAGAGTTCACAGCAAACCCAAGGTTTTCAGCAACCTAATGCCTTATTTCAAGGCCAACAAAAGTCCCATGCTAATCAAGGAGGCTTTGGAAACTCTAGTGGGTTTAATGCACAACAATAGAGGCTTGAGGAGATGATGCAACAAATCCTACAACAACAACAAATTTTACAACAACAACAAGGGCAACAAAAGAATGATTCCACCCTTCAAAACATTGAAAGACATATTGGACAACTAGCGAGTGGAATGAATCATTTACAAACCTAAGGATCAGGTCAATTGCCTTCTCAAGCAACTCCTAATCCTAAGGGAAATGTTAGTGCAATAACTTTGAGGAGTGGGAAAGTGGCTTCAAGTCCAAATACTCAAAGGGCTGAATTTACTGAAAAAATTTCAGCAACTTGTCTTCCAATTCAGAACAGTCCAGAAATAGATTCTACAACAGTTGAATGTGACCCTAGTTCAAGCCTAAGTCCTTCTTCTATGGATCCTGCAATTTTGGTCGAAGAACAAGAAGAAATCATAAAAACAAGACACCTACAGCAGCTATACCAATTGAAATTCCTGCTCAAGACTCACTTAAAAAAATTTCAGCTCAAGAGGAGGAACTAAGGGTCCCTTTACCTTTTCCACAGCGTAAGATTGAAGCTAAAAAGAATGTAGAGGAGGAGAAGGCGAAGGAGTATCAAGAGCTTGTGAATCTATTCAGAAAGGTGAAAATAAATGTGCCATTGTTGACCATGATCAAGCAAATACCTAAGTATGTCAAATTTCTTAAGGATTTGTGTGTGCACAAGAGGAAACTAAAGGGGAATTAATTGGTCAGTTTAGGAAAGAATGTCTCAGCTCTTATTCATTCAATTCCCCAGAAATGTGAAGATCCAAGAGTATTTACTATATCCTGTGAGATTGGGAGGAATCTTTTCATGATGCTATGTTAGATTTGGGAGCTTCTATTAATGTGATGCCTAGATTAGTTTTTTAGATGCTTGGCATTGGACCTATGCAGCCTACAGGAATGGTTATTCAACTAGCAGATAGGAGTCAGACTCACCCAGCTGGAATCATTAAAGATGTATTAGTAAAGGTGAAGGAGTTGATTTTTCCTGCGGACTTCTATATCTTAGATATGGAGGGGGATTATCTATCACATAGATCTCCACTTATTCTTGGGAGACCATTCTTGAAGACTGCAAGGACGAAGATTGATGTATATGCAGGCACACTTTCTATGGAGATAGGAGACACAGTGGTGCAGTTTAGTATTTTTGATGCTATGAAGCACCCCGAGAGGATCATTCTATCATGAGCATGGATATTTTAGATGAGTTAGTGGATGCAAATTTACTTGCTGATAGAGTTTCACTTGGTATTCATAGAGGATATTTTAGCTCAGTTGAGGCAGAGGATGCATTAGCTATAGAGGCAGCTGATTTGAAGATTGTATCTGATTCACTCTCAGTTGGAGACGATTCTATAGGTGTAGGGGATTGCATTTAGCCCCAGGGATCACCTGAATTGATTGACATATCAAGAGATTCAGAGGATATGTGTGAGAGTGTAGGGGATTGCATTGAGCCCCAGGGATCACCCATACCTACCGAGCTGTCACAGATAGAGTTAAAACCATTGCCAGAATATTTGAAGTATGCTTATTTGGGAGAGGAGCAGTGTCTACCTGTTATCATTGCCCGGAACTTGGATTCGAAGCAAGAGGATAGATTATTGCAAGTTTTGAGGCAGCATAAGAGAGCTATAGGGTGGATATTAGCTGACATACCTGGTATTAGCCCCGCTATTTGTATGCACCGGATATTTTTAGAAGAGAATGTGAGGCCGGTCAGGCAGCCACAGAGAAGGTTAAACCCATTGATTCTAGATATGGTAAAGAAAGAGGTGACTAAACTTTTACAGGTAGACATTATATATCCTATTTCTGACAGTAAGTGGGTTAGTCCTATTCATGTGGTACCGAAAAAAGTCAGGAGTGATAGTGGTAGCAAATGAAGACAATGAATTGGTGCCTACAAGAGTGAAGAGTTCGTGGAGAGTTTGTGTTGATTACAGGAAGTTGAACCAAGCCACAAGGAAGGACCATTACCCTTTGCCTTTTATTGATCAGATGTTAGAGAGATTGACAAGGAAGTCCCATTATTGTTTTTTAGATGGCTATACAGGCTATTTTCATATTTGCATAGATTCGGAAGATCAGGAGAAGACTACCTTCACTTGTCCTTTCGGTATGTTTGCTTATAGACGCATGCCATTTGGACTTTGTAATGCTCCAGGGACTTTTCAGCGGTGCATGGTAAGTATCTTTGGTGAGTTATTAGAAAATTGTATGGAAGTGTTTATGGATGATTTTTCTATTTTTGGCACATCCTTTGATTCATGTTTGGAAAATTTATCTAGGGTTTTACACAGATGCATTGAAACTGATTTGGTTCTTAATTTTGAAAAATGTCATTTTATGGTTGAGCATGACATTATATTGGGTCATATAGTCTCTAGTCGTGGTATTGAGGTATATCCTGCTAAAATAAGTGTTATATCTTCTTTATCTTACCCCGTATGCGTATGGGAAATTCGAGTATTTCTTGGTCATGCAGGGTTCTACAGGAGATTTATCAGAGACTTTAGTAAGATTGCTCTTCCATTATCTCGGTTGTTGCAAAAGGATGTGGAGTTTTGCTTCGATCAAAAATGCAAAGAATCCTTTCAGAGGTTGAAGGAAGCCCTCATTACAACACCTATCATTAGGCCATCTGATTGGAGTCTACCTTTTGAGTTGATGTGTGATGCTTCAGACTATGCTATAGGAGTTGTGCTTGCGTAAAGAGTGGATGGATCACCACATGTGATTTGCTATGCTTCGAAAACTCTGGATCCAACACAAGCAAATTACACCACCACCGAAAAAGAGTTTCTTTCTATTGTTTTTGCTTTGGATAGATTTAGATCATATTTATTGTGTTCTCACGTGATTGTGTTTTCTGATCATGCAACTTTGAAATATCTATAAAAGAAGCCGGATGCCAAGCCCAGGTTGATTAGATGAATGCTACTACTTCAAGAGTTTGATCTGGAGATATGAGATAGGAGCGACAAGGAAAACATAGTAGCAAATCATTTGGGCAGGATAGAAGGAGAAAGAGACACCACGAAAATTGATGATAATTTTAGAGATCAGCAGCTTTTAAAGCTACATGGTGAGTCACCATGGTATGCAGACTTGGTTAATTTTTTCGCAGCTAATGTTTTTCTTGCACAGCTCACTAAAGCTCAAAAAGATAAATTTAAAAGTGATGTAAAATATTATGTGTGGGATGTGTTGGTGCAGGTAGCACCTAATTCGAACCTGGATTTTAATAATGGCAAAGAGTTCAAAAGTTAAGATGTTATGTTGATCTAACATGTTCACTAAGTGTACAGGAAAAGAAGCCCTAGGTACACTAGGCACGAAGTCCTGGTCGAGGACTGGGCACGAAGCCCTGGCAAGGAGCTGGGCACTGACGAGCCCAAAATATACTAATTAATTTGTCACGAAATGTATGGGCTCATCAAATTTAAATATTAATAAAATGAAATGAAATGCTGGAAACCCTTTTACAATCACAATATGGAAATGTAATATAGGGGCCACAGGTCGTATTTTTTCTCGGGGTTAGTTGACGTGTTTGATTCGAACTTGTATTTATGTGTCGTTTGTGTTTTCGGGTTTCGAATAGATATTCGGGTTCAAATAAAATGGGAGAACTCAACTAAATGAGCTAAATGAAATATGGCGATTGATGAACTTAATCAACTAACAACTCAATCAAATCCACTTAAACAATATATGAAGGCAATTCTGATTTCCCATGCAAAACAGATGCTAACAAGGTATAAGGCAGTGATATTCAGCAGCTAACACCAATATTCTGAATGAAGCTTAAAGGCAAGGCAATGAGCCGGCTGTGAAACAAGCTTGATTCGAATGCAATAGCTCACTAAAGGATTGTTTAACTACAGGAATTACAGCTCAAAAACATGAAGCAGTAGTTGAAATTTCACTTAAAAACAGATTCCAAAGAATGTTCCAACTTGATATGCAAGGGAACAACATTTGTGCCAAAAACTTAACTAAATTCAGCTCTATGAATTGATGGTTAACAATTCATGTACAACAATTGGATGGAAACACACAAATAGAATACAAACTTCACAAACTTCACCAGCTACACCAATAGAATTCAGCACTTGCAGAATTTCAGAAATGCAATGCTTGAAGGATTCGCAAGGAGGTGTTATGTGCCAAAAGCTGATAGTGAATGCATGAACAATACATGACAAGTCAGAATTGAGATGCTCTATTTAGTTCAGAAGTTGGAGAAATCACTGACATGATCTATTGCCCTAAATGAAACATCGCAGCCATTAAGCAAGGAACTGATCAGTTTAGAAAAGGAATTCTTAATGCAGTGATTAATTCCAGGAATGCAGCAAGTAATCCAAACTTTCAGAAATTAAATGCAAAGATGTCGCAACCCACTGAATGTAAACTCGACTAGCACTAATGTTTAGCAACGGGATTTGGCAGATGCAGACTGAAATGGCTCAGGCAATTGCACAAACTGAAGTGGCACAAAGGAGAAAACTGATACAAGGTGTCAGAAATATCAAACTGCAGTTTTAACTTGATTGTTAATGAAGAAAGCCAAGCTACAACTGATGTGGGGCAAGTGGATGTGCAGTTTCAGAAACGTTTAAGCACAGCTGACTTGCAGCTAGATACACAGTGCAGAGTTGAATTGAAACAAGTGTTCAGGTCTAAAATTGATTTGTAGAGATGGTAATGGCAATTCAGGCACAATCCGAATTTCAAATTATGGCAATTGAATCAGCTGTTGTAAACAACTGATATTAACACAGAAACAACACTGAAGCAGGAATGAATGAAGATTTCAAACATCAACTGCAGGAATTTAACCAAACTGAAAACAGAATTTGTTTGCGCAGATAAACATAAACGAAATGCTGAATCACTAAGCTAATCAAGAACTAGAAACTGAAGCTAAAAGTGAACAACTTAATTCAACTAAATTAACACACTAAGTGCGAAATAAGCTAAGGAATTCAGAATTAAAACTAATTTGCAGCAAAGAAACTTGGCACGCTAGCTAGAAGTTGGCACGCAAGGAATTAAATTGCAAACTAACTGAAATTTAATCTAATTGTCATCTAAACAAGTTAACTAGTTAACTACTTGCAAGAATTGAACCTAATTAAGCTAGAACAATTCAGTAACTTCGAATTAAGCTGCTGATCTAATTGCAGAAACTAAACAGAAGCTCACGGCAGAAATGAAATCTACAGCTAAACAATGAAAATAAACTATCTAAGCTACTCCTCAATCTTCCCTAAGCTCAAATTCCTCTTGGTCGTCAAGCAAGAGCTGGCTTCGAACCCCTAGGCACAGCAAATCGATGGAAATCAGCCTCGCATGATGAACTCTGCTCAAACTGCGTCATAATGGAATTTCAACCCAATTTCCTTGGCCTCAGTCGATGGTGGTTGTTGTGGTGCTTCGCGAACCACCTGGGCTCACCTGAGAACCCCTACAGCCGGCTCAGATGGTCGGAAATGGCTTATGGAAGAGGCGCAAGTGACTGGACTGCTGAGCTGCCGAAACCCTCAAACAACCCTCTTCCGGCGCGAATTCGAGCTGAATTCTCCAACTAAACTGACCTCCAAAGATCCAGAAGATGATCTTGATGAAGAATTGAGGGGTTGCGCCCCGGAAATGGAGAAAAACGACTGGAAAACGAAGAAGAACCGATGAAAGCTACTGTAGCGGCGGAGACGCGACGGGGAGAAGCGCTGGGGAGTTTCTGATTAAATAGGAATCGATGGACGGCTGTGATTCATTTGAGAAGATCCAACGGTAGATCTTGGTCTGATTTGAAGCCAAACTTTTATGATGATGATCTGGGTCAGGATTTGCCTTGTGGTAGCTCGGATCCTCCAGATATGCAACGGATGGTCCAGATCAACTCTATCTGTGATTGGACGCTCTAGAGCCCTCCTTGCTTGATCCAACGGTTGATCTAGCTCTGATTGGGATGAAACCTTCAGATCTTGATCATAGAGCTTGATCAACCCTAACCCTAGCTCGGATTGCTTCAGATCGTCCCGGATGGCTCAGATCTAGCCGCTCTTGAATCGAACGGTCCGGATTAATCGTAGGCTTGATAATTCGATCCGGCTCACATCCGACTCAAGTTTTGACCCAGTATGCCCTAGATCCTTGAACCTTTGATGCCTACAAAAATATATCAGAAAATTAGTGGCCAAACAATCCAATTTAATGCAATTTTGCAATTAAGTCCAAAATAAAGGTAAGTTCTAAAACCTAGGGTAAAATCATAATTAAACAATAAAAACATGGATCAAACATGGATTTTAGCAATTAAAATAATCACAAAAATGGTACTTATCAGGCACCGAAGACCAGCTCGGAAGGTGGGCACGAAGTTCTGGTCGAGGACTGGGCACAAAGCCCTGGCAAGGAGCTGGGCACCGAAGACCTGCTCGGAAGGTGGGCACGAAGACCTGGTCAGGTGCATCAGGCAAAAGTCCAACCGGAGTAGCCGGTTGGCAAAAGGTAAACTCTCCTGAGAGGAGTAGGTGACGACGCGTTCCCCGTCGACAGAACAGTAGGTGTCGGCTCGACCTAGAGCTCCATTTTGGAGACCCAAAGTCAGAACCAAGACAGCTACGGCTGTAAAACTCACTAACATTCTTGCTTTGTTTTATGTGGCACTAACCCTGGATGCAGGACCGAAGGAACGAGTTTCTGCAGCTCAGAACACCCCAAAGGAGAGGGGCAGCAGTTGGGCAGGGCGCCCCGGAGGTCCCGGGCGCCCCCAAGGTGAAGGCAAGACAAGCTGAGCAAGTAATGCTTTGGAAGCTCACTGGGCGGGGCGCCCCCAAGCTCCCGGGCGCCCCGTGCTCTCGGGCACCCCGGATGCCTCGGGCGCCCTGGGCTAAAAGCCAACGAAGCGGATAGAGTTTAACTCAGCGAGAAGCCAGCGGACCGAGTCAACCCGGGCGCCCCTTGCGTCCCGGGCGCCCCCAGTCAAAGCTCAGCTCGATCCTTGAGGGATAAAGGCTAACCGAGATTGTTGCGGATCGAAGGCCACGTAGAGGGCGCCCCCAACGCCCAGGGCGCCCCCAGGACTGCTATAAATAGCCCTCGACCCCCAAGACTTCTCAACACAACTTTCCAACGCCAATATGCTCTTCTAGTCAAGTGCTCTGCTCCAGAAACCTCCCATCTCGAGATTGAAGCGCTAACGACGACCCTCTGCTCCGAAGTACAATCCACACCGGGCGTCGATAACGAAAGAGCTTAATTTTCTGTTTACTGTACTACAACTATAAAATTTTTCTGTAAACATTTGCGCACATATAGAATTGCCCGCAGTAAACGGTCAACAACCGTGGGCCTTGGAGTAGGAGCCGACCACGACTCCGAACCAAGTAAAATTCCTTGAGTTCGTGTGTGTGTTTCTTTATTTCCGCTGCTTATTTTCATTAAGAATCCGAAAACATTTTACGATATTCACCCCCCCTCTATCGTTCTTTTCGATCCAACAAATGGTATCAGAGCAGGGAAGCTCAAATTTGGTGCAACCACCAATTTGAGAATTTTTCGGATTTTCTTCGAATTGTTTTAATTTTTTCTTCGAAATTTTATCATTAATCGAGACCGGTGCAACACCACTCGATAATTATTTTTTTGGTCCTGCATTGCTAATCCAAGACTAAGTCTTGGGACATTTTTTTTTCTTTTTTCTATCTTTTTCCGTAAATACTTAATGGCCATGCAAGAAGGCTTCAGTACCGCAAGACCACCGCTCTTCAATGGAGAAGACTTCTCCTACTGGAAGAGCAGGATGGTGGTCCACCTGAAAACTCAGGTGGACATGTGGATAATAATCCAGTCCGAACTGGAAATACCAAAGAATGCTGATGGAGTACAACAATCTTACACTGATTGGGACGCTTCACTCAAAAAGAAAATTGAAGCTGATGCCAAAGCGACCCAAACGCTCCAATGTGGCCTAACTAAAGAGGAGCTGAACCGGGTGGGTCCATTCAACAGCGCAAAAGAACTCTTGGGTAAGCTGATTGAATTACACGAAGGAACCTCCGATACACGAATCAGCAAGAGGGACCTACTTCTGAACAAGCTGTATACTATCAAGATGAACGACAACGAATCTGCAGCTCAGCTCCATGCCAGAATTCAGGAGCTGATGAACGGTCTACACACCATCAGTCACAAGGTAGAAAACCGTGATCTGATAAGGTACGCCCTTAACGCATTCCCAAGAAACACTTTGTGGGCATCTATGGTAGATGTGTACAAAGTTTCAAGGGATCTTTCTAAAATTAAGTTAGATGAACAATTTTCTGAA
>JAGFNQ010000869.1:0-171734 GCA_024364735.1 Boesenbergia rotunda | reverse complement strand
CTCCGAAGTACAATCCACACCGGCGTCGGTAACGAAAGAGCTTAATTTTCTGTTTACTATACTACAACTATACAATTTCTCTGTAAACATTTGCGCACATATAGAATTGCACACAGTAAACGCTCAACGACCATGGGCCTTGGAGTAGGAGCCGACCGCGACTCCGAACCAAGTAAAATCGCTTGAGTTCGCGTGTGTGTTTCTCTATTTTCCGCTGCTTATTCTCTTTACGAATCCGAAATTGTTTTACGATATTCTAATTCACCCCCCCCCCTCTATCGTTCTTCTCGATCCAACAAGTGGTATCAGAGCGGGGAAGCTCAAATTTGGTGCAACCACCAATTTGAGAATTTTTCGGATTTTCTTCGAATTGTTTTAATTTTTTCTTCAAAATTTTATCGTTAATAGAGACCGGTGCAACACCACTCGATTATTACTTTTTTCCTGCACTGCTAATCCAAGACCAAGTCTTGGGACATTTTTTCCTTTTCTCTGTCTTTTTTAGTAAATACTTAATGGCCATGCAAGAAGGCTTCAGTACCGCAAGACCACCGCTCTTCAGTGGAGAGGACTTCTCCTACTGGAAGAGTAGGATGGAGATCCACCTGAAAACTCAGGTGGACATGTGGATAATAATCCTGTCCGGTCTGGAAATACCATAGAATGCTGATGGAGAATAACAATCTTACACTGATTGGGACGCTTCACTCAAAAAGAAAATTGAAGTTGATGCCAAAGCGACCCAAACGCTCCAATGTGGCCTAACTAAAGAGGAACTGAACCGGGTGGATCCATTCAACAGCGCAAAAGAACTCTGGGGTAAGCTGATTGAATTACACGAAGGAACCTCCGACACCCGAATCAGCAAGAGGGACCTACTTCTGAACAAGCTGTATACTATCAAGATGAATGACAACGAATCTGCAACTCAGCTCCATGCCAGAATTCAGGAGATGATGAACGGTCTACACACCATCGGTCACAAGGTAGAAAATCGTGATCTGATCAGGTATACCCTTAATGCCTTCCCAAGAAACACCTTGTGGGCATCTATGGTAGATACGTACAAAGTTTCAAGGGATTTGTCTAAAATTAAATTAGATGAACTTTTTTCCGAACTTGAATTACATGAGCAGACTAACTGCACACTGGCCGAGAAAGGCATTGCCTTTATTGCAGGTAAAACTGGAAAGACAACCAAGAAGAAGCCTCAACCTGAGCCCGAGTCTGATTCAGATTCAGACTCAGAAGTCAGCGAAGGAGATCGACTCAAGCTGGGCCGGCTTGCCCGAAACTATTACAAGGAATTGAAGAATCAATCCAACTGAAGAAAAGCCAGCCGAAAGAAGGACGATCCAGCTGAACCAACGAAGAACAAATCAAGTGTGACTTGTTTCGAATGCAACAAAAAGGGTCATTTCAAATCGGAATGCCCTAACCTAAAAGAAGCCAAGAAAGCAAGAAGAAAGAAGGCTCTTCAAGCAATGTGGGACGAGTCTTCCTCCGAAGAAGAAGAAGAGACCCCACAGTCGAACCTGCTTGCACTAACCGCCTCATAAGAAATCGAGACAGAGTCA
Source organism: Boesenbergia rotunda (assembly GCA_024364735.1). NCBI lineage: Eukaryota > Viridiplantae > Streptophyta > Magnoliopsida > Zingiberales > Zingiberaceae > Boesenbergia > Boesenbergia rotunda. The sequence goes on along the minus strand of JAGFNQ010000869.1, from coordinate 170,157 downwards.
GAATCGGAGCCGGACGACGGCAAACTCACGTTTTCAGAGGATGGCGGAATCACTGTAAGTGGTTTTTCTAGAAGTCAATTAAACGAATTAATTACATATCTTTCTCGAGACTTGGCGAAAGCCAAAATCTGAGTCGAATCCCTCCGACAGGAAGTAAAACTCCTGAAAGAGGGAGCTGACTCTGGATCCTTAACTGAGAAGGTTCAAGAAGGAACCTCTACTCAAGTTGAAAAACTTGAGAAAGAGAACTCCTCCTTGAAAACTCAAGTCAAGGACCTCAGAACAGCATTAGAACGGTTCACTTCTGGTTCCAAGGGTCTAGACATGATTCTTGGAAAACAGAAGTCGGTTCTAAATCGATCCGGGTTAGGCTATAGAACCAAGTCTAGACAAAGATCATACTATGCTGTACTGAATCAGACTAGACCTAAAATTCAGGCATGGGTACCCAAACTATGTCTGAATAATCAAACTGGGTCAAATCAATATTGGATCCCCAAGGACAAGATTCACATCTTGCCAAACCATTATCGTGGCTTTAGTCCAGGGGAAGCCAAATTAAAAACAATATTCATAGTTAGATAAATTTCTATTCTTGTTTTTCAAATTGCTTGATTGCTTGTCTATTTAATTTCTACAATTTATCATGCTTAGACTTAGGGCTGGTTAGTTTAAGGACTGAACCAACATAACTAAAATTTGAACAACATAGTATTGGGTGACGGTGAGATGATAGTACGTTAGGGAAGCCAATTCTAATAAGGTCAAGTATACTCTACTTGGTCTCTTTAGACTGGTGAAACTAGCCGAAGCTACCGATCCAAGACCCAAACTAGTTAGACCAGAATTTTCAAAAATAATTTTGAAAATGAAATCTCATTGAAAGGCTTTGTCAAGGAAAGGGTTGATGATCCAATAAGGCTACGGCCAAAGAAGGCCTAGTGCCTCGCCAAGACCTGGAAGCCAATCTTTGAAATTCAGATTCAAATTATTCATTGTCAAATTCGAATCTAACACAAATCTTCAGTTAATTGTAGATTCAAACATTTTTTTTAAATGAATTCAAAACAATTGTGTTCAAAATTAACCTAACTTTTTCAAAATAAATTATGATTTTTCAAAAAAAATATCTATCTATTAAAAACCTGTCTCACAAAAACCCTTAAGGCTAACGTGATTGACAACTTTAGATTGGGTGAGACAGATTAGGTTGTGAAAATCAATTTAGGCTATTCCTGATTCTAATTGGATCCAAATCAACAAAACTCTTTATGTGTAGGAACATAAAGATTTGGACCAATGGATGTTGGATAGCGGGTGCTCCAGACACATGACTGGGGATAAATTGAAATTCACCAAACTCAAGTTCAAAAACCTAGGCTCAGTAGCATTCGGCAACAATGCTACACTCAAGGTGATTGGGTCAGGTAACATTGAACTTAAATCTGACTTTGTTATTAAGAAAGTTCTTTTGGTTGAAGATTTTAAATTTAACTTGCTTAGCATAAGTCAATTGTGTGATACTGGTTATGTAGTTACCTTTACCAACTCTAACTGCCTGATTAGAAACCTGCAAGACTCAGAAATCATGCTTAAGGGCACTAGGAAAAATAATGTTTACACTATAAACCTACCTCTAGTACCTAAATGCATGTTAACTCAGTTAGAACAATCAAACCTCTGGCATAGGAGATTAGGTCACACTAATCTGAGAATAATTTCAAAAATCACCCAACTTGGCCTAATTAAAGGTATCCCTAAAATTAAGAATCATGAAAACATAATATGTAAATCATGTAATCAAGGTAAACAAACCAGGTCTAATCACAAACTAATTCAGTCTGATCTAACTCAAACCACACTTGAGCTCCTGCACCTTGACCTATTTGATTCACATGGAGCCAAGTCACTAAGCGGAAACCGGTACTGCTTAGTAATAGTTGATGATTACTCTAGGTTTACCTGGGTTAGGTTTCTAAAGACGAAAGAGGAAACCCTAAAACTATTCAATGATTTTTGTAAGTTAATTGAAAATCAAAACGATACCAAAATTAAAAGACTTAGGAGTGACCACGGGGGCGAATTTGAAAATCAACGGTTCGAGGAATTTTGTAAGGTAAATGGGTATGGACACGAATTTTCATGTCCTAGAACCCCCCAAGCAAAATGGGATAGTCGAAAGAAAAAATAGAACCCTACAGGAAACCGCTAGGGCTATGCTCAACGAATTCAACCTAGCTAACCAATATTGGGCAGAAGCAATTAGTACGGCTTGCTACATCCAAAATAGGGTCCTAATCAACAAACGACACAATAAAACACCCTATGAATTATATTACCATAGACTTCCTAACCTACACTACCTAAGGGTCTTTGGGTGCAAAGTCCATATCCTAAACACCAAGGACTATCTAGGTAAATTCCAATCTAAGTCAACCCCAAGCATTTTCCTAGGATATTCAACAACAAGCAGCGCCTATAGGGTTTACAACAAACAAACTAAGAAAATTGAATAAACTCAAAACCTGATAATCCAGATCTAATATTTGATGAAGAAATCAACTCAAAACCTGATAATCCAGATCTAACTTCATCAAATACTGATCAAGAAGATGAACAAACTATTAAACCATTAGATGAACCAACTATTGAACCAACTACTGAGCTAATTGAACCAATAATTGAACCAACCCAAGTAGTTGAATCATATATTGAACCAAATCGACCAACCGGACCTGAGGCTGAACCAAGTTCCAGAAAAACCAAGAAACCCAGACTCAATCACCCAACTAATCAAATTGTGGGTGATCCAACTTTATGAGTCAGAACTAGGTCTTCCTATAGGAACCTTAGTCAGATAGCAATGATTTCAAAAATTGAACCTAAGACTATAGAGGAAGCCTTACCTAATCCTGATTAGATCATTGCTATGCAAGAAGAGTTAGCCCAATTTGAGAGGAACCAAGTCTGGGAACTAGTACCTAAACCGGAGGGCAAATCCATCATTGACACTAAGTGGGTTTTTAGGAATAAGCTAAATAATCAAGGAGAAATAGTCAGAAATAAAGCCCGCTTAGTAGCGAAAGGATTCAGTCAAGTAGAAGGGTTAGATTATGATGAAACCTATGCCCCAGTAGCTAGACTTGAGTCCATTAGGATGTTATTAGCATTTGCATCCCATAAAGGATTTAAACTGTACCAAATGGATGTAAAGTCAGCTTTTCTAAATGGGTTCATTAAGGAAGAAGTTTATGTAGGACAACCCCCTGATTTTGAGGACTTAGAAAAACCTGACCTTGTTTACAAACTCACTAAAGCACTTTATGGACTAAAACAAACACCTAGGGACTGGTATGAACGCTTATCAACCTACCTAACTTCTAAAGAATTTAAACAAGGACAAATTGACTCAACCTTATTTGTTAAGACTCTAGGAAAAGAAATCTTTATTGCCCAAATCTATGTCGATGACATAATCTTTGGGTCCACCAACTCAAATTTTCTAAAAGAATTTGTTAAAATAATGGAAAATGAATTTGAAATGAGCTTAGTTGGTGAACTAAATTTCTTTCTAGGGTTACAAATTAAACAAACTAGGGATGGAAACTATGTCCATCAATCCAAATATGCTAAGGAGTTAATAAAGAAAATTAAAATGGATAACTCTAAAAGCATAAGTACCCCCATGGCCACAAATGTAAAAATAGATAGTGACCCTGATGGTAACTAGTAGATCTTAAACTTTATAGGAGTATGATTAGAAGTCTACTGTACCTTACAGCCAGCAGACCTGATATCCTTTTTGCTGTAGGAATGTGTGCTAGATACCAAATTTGTGCTAAGGAAACACACTTAGCAACCCTAAAAAGAATACTAAGATATGTTAAGGGCACCCTAAATGTAGGGATTTGGTATCCTAGGACCTCAACCTTTGACTTGTCAGGATACTCGGATTCTTACTACGCTGGTTGTAAATTAGATAGAAAGAGCACAAGTGGAAGCTGCCAACTGTTAGAAAATAGTCTAGTAAGTTGGTGCAGCAGAAAACAACACTGTGTAGCTCTATCTATCCACAACTGAAGCTGAGTATGTAGCTTTAGGGGATTGTGTAGCACAACTCTTATGGATGATACACACTCTCAAAGACTTCCAGCTTAATTACACTCAAACTCAGGTCTACATTGACAATATAAGCTCAATCAATCTGACTATGAACCCAATCCAACATTCCAGAACTAATCATATAGAAGTAAAACACCACTTTGTACGAGATCATGTAGCCAGGGGTGAAATAGTCCTTAAACATGTGGACTCTAAATCTAACTTAGCTGACATATTCACTAAACCCCTATCCGAGTCTGAGTTCAGCTCACTAAGAAGGCAGTTAGGATTATACTTAGTAGAATAGGTTTGCTCTACTTCTGGTTTTTTTAAACTGCCTTACTTTATCAGTTTCTAAAATAATATTAAGACTGCTTTACTTACTTTTCAAAAAATTTTTTGGCAATTTAAATCAATTTTTCGATTTAGTTTTATTCAAAACTACCCCCTTCAAAACTAGGGCTTTTTCACAAATGGATTTAGCCTAGGCCCTAACCCTAGAACTGCATGCACCTATAGATCTAGAAGCCAACATCTCACAAGCACCTTAGGGTACTTTTGAATGATAACCTAGAATGGGTTGAGATGCTTAGGTCTTTGCCTTAATTTAAGATGCTTTAAGTTAGTGCATCTGCAGTAATTGGGGCACTAAATACAAACTAAACAGTAATCAGGTTAAGTGTCAAGCTTAGACAATCTAACTTGAACAGAACACTTAACTTGACTAACCCTAGCGAAAACTACTATTTATTGTTGGATCGAGAGATGCGATAGAGGGGGGGTGAATGTCGCAAATCGTTCGGATTTCGTAAAGAGCAATTGCGTAGCGGAATAATCAAAATCAGACAATGCGAACACCAAGATTTTTACTTGGTTCGGAGCCTGGGTCGACTCCTACTCCAAGGCCCACGGTCGTTGACCGTTTACTATGGGCAATACTATAATCGCGCAAAACAATTTTACAAAGATTGATTACAGTAAATTGCAGTAAGAAAAAAAAGACAGCTTTTCTTTGTTACCGACGTCCGGTGTAAATCGAAGTTCCAGAGCAGTTGGACGTCACCGGCGCTTGTATCTCGAGTCTGGAGGGTTCTGGAGCAGAGCGCGGGAGCAGAAGAGCGTGATTGCATTCAATGGAATTGATGATTTAAACCTGGGGTCGAGGGCCCTTTATATAGGGCTGGGGGCGCCCGGAATGCTCGGGGCGCCCTCCCACGTGGCCTCTAATCCGGCGTGCTCTCAGTCGTGACTGATCGCTTCGACTTCAGGATAACAGTTGACCGGGGCGCCCGGAGCGCTTGGGGCGCCCGGTTGACCGGTCAAAGCTTCATCCATTTGGTTTCGCGAGGGCGCGCTTCGGCAGCTGGCAGTGGGGGCTTCACTGGGGGTGCCCGCGACACGCGGGGCGCCCGAGCGCGCGGGGCGCCCGAAACATCAGGGGCGCCCCGAAATGCTGCTGTCGGGGCTTTTTCTTTGTCTGCTGACTTCGGTTGTCTCTGGGGGCGCCCGAAACCTCCGGGGCGCCCTGCTCAGCTACTGCCTCACTCCTCTGAGGTTCTCTGAGCTGCAGATACACAGTCCTGCGGTCCTGCATCCAGGGTTAGTCCAAAACAGCAAATATTATGTTAGTTTATACAGCCTTAGCTGTCTTGGTTCTGACTTTGGGTCTCCAAAATGGAGCCCTAGGTCGAACCGACGCCTAATGTTCCCTCAAGGGGAACGCGTCCTCACCTACTCCTCTCGGGAGAATTTACCTGGTGCCAACCGGCTCCTCCAGTTGGACTTTTGCCCGGCAGTCCTTCGCCAGGTCTTGAGTTGCCAAGCTGCCCTTCGCTTGGTGCCTAGCAGCCCTTCGCTAGGTCTTTTCTTCTGGCAGCCCTTCGCCAGTGCCTAGCATTCCTTCGCTAGGGTTTGTCCATTCTGGCAGTCCTTCGCCAGAGCCTAGCAGTCCTTTGCTAGGGCTTTTCCTGTCTGGCAGTCCTTCGCCAGTGCCTAGCATTCCTTTGCTAGGGCTTTTCCTGTACACTCAAGAAACTTGTTAGACAACAACTGACCCTTAACTTTTGAACCATTTTGCCAATATTAAAACACAGGTTTGACTTGGGTGCATTCTGCACCAACAATCTCCCCCTTTTTGATATATGGCAACCTAGTTCAAAAAGTTAAGGTAAAACATGCTGAAATTGAAATCCTAAGTTAGATTCCCTCCCCCTGGAAGAAATCTCCCCCTAGGTTTTTCAAAAATAGGTGGTGTGAGTTAAGTACTTAGAAGATTTCATGTTTTGATAATAAGTTGGGAAATCTGCTAAGTTTTTTGAAATGATGTTCTAAGTTTGGAAGACTTAGAAAACTTTAGACAAATTTTCAGTTTTGAAAAAACTTTTAGACTTAGAAAATTTTCAGTTTTGGAAAAACTTCAGACTTAGAAAATTTTCAGACTTAGAAACAAAATTTCAAAGAATAATTTGAGCAAAACTTAATAACACTTCAGAGTTAAAAAAAAAAATTTTTAAAAAATAAACTTAGAAATAATTCAGAGTTAGAAATTTTTACAGGATGAATTTTAGCTTTGAATTTCTAACTTTGAGGTTAAACTTTTTGAATAAAGGAAAACATTTGAAAAAAACTTTTTGGGTTCCCTCTTTCCTTTCCAACTCTCCCCCTTTGACATATATCAAACAAATGCAGAAGAAATATTTGCAATAATTAAATAACGCATTTGCTGTACTGAAACAAACTAGGACCTAAGTCTGGTTTCATCTTTAGGGACCTGTCTAACCCAATTAGCTACTTACTAACTGTTATAAACAGTAGCTTTTGCTAGGGTTAGTCAAGTTAAGTGAGCTGTTCAAGTTAGATTTGTCTAAACTTGATACTTAACTTGATTGTTGTTCATTTAGTGCCCCAATTGCTGCCGATGCACTGACTTAAAGCATCTTGAATTGAGGCAAAGACCTAAGCATCTCAACCCTTTCTAGGTTATCACTCAAAGTACCCTAAGGTGCTTGTGAGATGCTGGCTTCTAGATCTATAGGTGCATGCAATTCTAGGGTTAGAGCCTAGGCTAAGTCCATTTCGAAGAAAACCCTAGTTTTGAAGGGGGTAGTTTTTGAAATAAAACTAAAAAAAATTTTAAAACCAAAGTAAAACTTTTTAAGATTAAGTTAGAAAAACTTTTAAAATAAACACTATTTTAAAATCAATTTAAAGCAAAAACTAAATGATTCTATTCTACTAAGCATAATCCTAACTGCCTTCTTAGTGAGGAAAACATAACAGTCATATAGGTCAAGCACAGATCAACACAAGTCAAACACCAGTCAACCCTTCTAGGTAGGGTAACTACTAGTACAATGCATCAAGATCTAAGACGAAGGGCCAGGATGATCAAATGGGCCCGGCTGCCATGCATCAAATCGTGCCATGATCTCATGATACTGTGCATTCCAGGCATCTCTGTCGGCTGTGAGGGTACTCATAATGTTGTTGTAGTAACCTAAGTTTGTCTCTCGGTCTTCAATATGGTTCGCTTCCACTTCCTCTCTGAGGCTCTGGACGTTCGTCTCGAGTCGTGTAACTCTCTCGTACAAGGTCGGTGGAGCGGGCTCATTGATATGTGCTCGTGCTTCGGCTGCTACATCTCCAACGTCAACATCTATCTCTTCGTCAGGGTCGATCGGAGCTCCGGCCTGCTGTCGTTTCCAACTCAGAATCCCGGTAGCCGATACCTCTAGTCCCGCTAAGGAGAAGTTCCTAAATCCTATTTCGTCGAAGTCGGTCATAGCGGTAATCTCTCCTATAGTAATGTCACGACCATGGTGATGAAGGAGGGAGGTGATGATGTGACAGTATGGAGTATGAACACGTCCTTGGGTCGTGACTCTGGATGCATGCAACATAGTCTGAAATATGTGGAGTCCTATGTCAATGTCGAGGTGATGGAGTAGGGCATATAGAAGGAAAGCATGGAAGGGTCGGATGATTCCGAGATCTCTAGTGGATAGTGGTGAGATACAACGGACCAGGACTCTGTATAGGGCATAGTCCTGTGGCCGAAGGTTAACAGCATGGAATTGTCTGTTTGCGGGAAGTATATTTTCATCGTAAAAGTAGGAATGGATGATGTCTAATGTTATGTGAGCGTAAGGGGCATCAAACGGAGGATTCCTAGGTGGGTAGCAACAAAAGGTGGACTGAGAGGGTCGTAGTCCAAGGAATCGATTAATCAGAGTAGGGGTGATAGCTAATGGTATTCCCTGAACAGTAGTTGAAAACATAAGATTTTCTTGTTGAACTATATTATTGTAAAATTCTGCACATAATGATTCATTGGTGGCATGAGTGCAGAAGACAAGGTTATCTAATTGATAGAAATTGATAATATTCAAGGCTACGGGGCATGATTGGGTAAAGAAGAGTCTATTAAGATAGCTCATCTTAATAGGTTTGTAAGTTGTTCGAGCAAATTTGTTACACAACTCTAGGGTAGGGAACCTAGGGTCGGGACTTGGTTCGGCACCGGGTTCGGGTTGGTTTGTTCGACGTCTTCTAAATTAAGAGAAAGTGTATGAAGAAGGAAATTTAATTAAAAAAAACTTTTTTTAAAAAAAATCATACCGGGGAGCCATGGTTGAGAATGAGGGCTTGTAAGACTCCTTGGACGGAAAGAAGTGAGGAATGAAATTGGTTTTTGGTGTGGAAAGAATGAGGATTTCGGGTGCATTTATAGGCAAAAATAAGAAGGGGGGCGGGGCGCCCGCTGCATTCCGGGCGCCCCTGTCAGTGCTTTCCCGACGTCTGTCGGGTTTCGCTGATTGGGGGCGCCCGCTACGTTTCGGGCGCCCCTGTCAGCTGCTTTACGCAGCTTTTGACTGCTGAGCATTGATCGGGGCGCCCACGTGGGTCGGGGCGCCCTAGTCAAGGGGTAGCGCGGCTTTTACCTTGGGAGTTGAAAAAGGCTTGTTGGGGGCGCCCGCGTGGTTCGGGGCGCCCCGGTTTGAGCAGATAGGGACAAGTTTTATGTCTTGTCCTTGTTTAGCCAGTTTGACCATGGTTTGAGTTTGTGTTGACTAAGATTTGACTTGTTGACCTGGGTTTGACCATGATTTGAATTGGTGAATTCACTCAGAGTTAGAGAAAATTGAGTTTTACTCCTACTGTCTCACCCAAATCTAGGGTTTTCAATCACGTTAACCTTAAGGTTTTTGTGAGACAGGTTTGAGGGTAGAAATTAGTTTTGAAAAGGAATTTCAATTTATTTTCGAAAAAGTTATTTAATTTTAAAAAAAACTAAATTTTGAAAACAGATTAAGTGTTTCTCAAAAAGATAATAAGTTTGAAAAATAGAAGTTTTGAAAACAGATTAGAATCTATAATTATTTGAAATTTGAGTTAGATTCGAATTTGACAAAAGATAATTTGAATTTGAATTTCAGAAATTGGCTTCCAGGTCTTGGCGAGGCACTAGGCCTTCTTTGGCCGTAGCCTTATGGGATCATCCACCCTTTCCTTGACAAAGCCTTTTAATGAAATTTCATTTTCAAATTAAATTAGGTCATTTTCTGGTCTAACTAGCTTGGGTCTTGGATCGGTAGCTTCGGCTGGTTTCACCAGTCTAAAGAGACCAAGTAGACTTGATCTTATTAGAGTTGGTTTCCCCAACGTACTATCATCTCACCTCCTCCCAATACTATGTTTTCAAGTTTCAAGTAATTTAGTCCTTAAATCTAAGTATTCCTTAAATCTAAGCATGGCAATTTGGAAAATTAAATAAGCAAACAATCAATCAATTAACAAAAATTATCTAATTATAAAAATTGTTTTGATTTTGGCTCCCCCTGGACTAAAGCCTCTGTATGGGTTAGGCAAGATGTGAATCTTGTCTTTGGGGATCCAAAATTGATTTGAACCAGTTGGTTTAGTCAGACACAGTTTTGGCACCCATGCCTGAACCTTAGGTCTTGACTGGTTCAGTACAGCAAAGTAAGATCTTTGCCGAGATTTGGTTCTATAGCCAAGTCCGGATCGGTTTAGAACAGACTTCTGTTTTCCCAGAATCATATCAAGATTCTTGGAACCAGAAGTGAATCGTTCTAAAGCTGTTCTTAAGTCCTTAACTTGAGTTTTCAGAGAGGAATTCTCTGATTCAAGTTTTTCAACTTGATCAGGGGTTCCTTCCTGAATTTTCTCAGTTAAGGATTTAGAATCAGCTCCCTCTTTCAGGAGTTTTACTTCCTGTCGGAGGGACTCGATTCGGAGTTTGGCTTTCGCCAAATCTCGGGATAGATAGGAAATAAGCGAATTCAACTGCAATTTTGAAAAACCCGTTACCCTTATTTCGCCGTCGTCGGAGAATGTCAGCTTGCCGTCGTCCTGGTCCGGGTCTGAGTCAGTCTCGATTTGATCCGAAGCGGTCAGGGCTAGAAGATTGGACTGGGGTGCTTCTTCTTCTTCTTCTGAGGAAGACTCGTCCCAGGTTGCTTGGAGTGCCTTCTTCTTTCTGGTCTTTTTGGACTCCTTTAGACTTGGACATTCAGTCTTGTAGTGGCCCTTCTTCTTGCATTCGTAGCAGGTTACGTTAGGCTTGTGTTTGTCAGTTGCAGGTTCAGCTGGTCCGTCCCTTCTTCGGCTTGTTCTCCGTGTGTTGGTTTGGTTCTTCAACTTTTTGTAGTAGCTTCGAGCTAGCCGGACCAGTTCAGATTGATCTTCTTCTTGATCTTCTGTTTCTGAATCTGAGGTAGATTCGGGTTCAACTTGAGTTTGCTTCTTGGTTGTTTTTCCTGTTTTCCCTGCAAAGAAAGCTATACTTTTCTCGACCAAATCGCAGTTAGTCTGTTCATGCAGTTCAAGTTCAGAAAATAACTCATCTAGCTTAATTTTTGAAAGATCCCTGGAGACCTTGTATGCATCTACCATGGATGCCCACAAGGTGGTTCTAGGGAATGCGTTTAGGGCATACCTTATAAGATCACGGTTTTGAACCTGGTGACCTATTGCGTGAAGTCCGTTCATCAGTTCCTGGATTCTGGCGTGGAGCTGGGCTGCTGTCTCGTTATCTGCCATTTTGATAGTGAAGAGCTTGTTCAGTAGCAGGTCCCGTTTGCTGATCCTCGTATCTGAAGTTCCTTCGTGGAGCTCAATCAGTTTAGCCCATAGCTCCTTGGCACTGTTGAATGGGCCTACGCGGTTCAGCTCCTCTTTTGTCAGTCCGCATTGAAGGGTCTGAGTTGCTTTGGCGTCAGCTTCAATCTTGCGTTTGAGGGCAGTGTCCCACTCTGAGTAGTTTTGTGGTACGCCATCAGCATTTGTGGGAATCATCAGTCCAGACTGGATGATTATCCACATATCCACCTGAGTTTTCAGGTGGACCTCCATTCGACTTTTCCAGTAAGGAAAGTCTTCTCCACTGAAAAGTGGAGGTCTGGCGGTGCTAAAGCCTTCTTGGATGGCCATTTGTTCTGAAATAGCAAACAACAAAAAAACAAGAATATTCCAAGACTTGGTCTTGGATTAGTAGTGCGGGAAGAAAAGAAATAAAGATAATTTCAAGGGGTGTTGCACCAACCTTGAAAGAAAAATTCGAACGAAAATTTAAAAAAAATTGAGAGGGAAAAAAAACGAAAGAAATCCGAAAAATTTTCAAACTGGTGGTTGCACCAAGTTTGAATTCCCCGCTCTGATACCACTTGTTGGATCGAGAGATGCGATAGAGGGGGGGGTGAATGTCGCAAATCGTTCGGATTTCGTAAAGAGCAATTGCGTAGCGGAATAATCAAAATCAGACAATGCGAACACCAAGATTTTTACTTGGTTCGGAGCCTGGGTCGACTCCTACTCCAAGGCCCACGGTCGTTGACCGTTTACTATGGGCAATACTATAATCGCGCAAAACAATTTTACAAAGATTGATTACAGTAAATTGCAGTAAGAAAAAAAGACAGCTTTTCTTTGTTACCGACGTCCGGTGTAAATCGAAGTTCCAGAGCAGTTGGACGTCGCCGGCGCTTGTATCTCGAGTCTGGAGGGTTCTGGAGCAGAGCGCGGGAGCAGAAGAGCGTGATTGCGTTCAATGGAATTGATGATTTAAACCTGGGGTCGAGGGCCCTTTATATAGGGCTGGGGGCGCCCGGAATGCTCGGGGCGCCCTCCCACGTGGCCTCTGATCCGGCGTGCTCTCGGTCGTGACTGATCGCTTCGACTTCGGGATAACAGTTGACCGGGGCGCCCGGAGCGCTCGGGCGCCGGAGCGCTCGGGGCGCCCGGTTGACCGGTCAAAGCTTCATCCATTTGGTTTCGCGAGGGCGCGCTTCGGCAGCTGGCAGTGGGGGCTTCACTGGGGGTGCCCGCGACACGCGGGGCGCCCGGAGCGCGCGGGGCGCCCGAAACATCAGGGGCGCCCCGAAATGCTGCTGTCGGGGCTTTTTCTTTGTCTGCTGACTTCGGTTGACTCTGGGGGCGCCCGAAACCTCCGGGGCGCCCTGCTCAGCTACTGCCTCACTCCTCTGAGGTTCTCTGAGCTGCAGATACACAGTCCTGCGGTCCTGCATCCAGGGTTAGTCCAAAACAGCAAATATTATGTTAGTTTATACAGCCTTAGCTGTCTTGGTTCTGACTTTGGGTCTCCAAAATGGAGCCCTAGGTCGAACCGACGCCTAATGTTCCCTCAAGGGGAACGCGTCCTCACCTACTCCTCTCGGGAGAATTTACCTGGTGCCAACCGGCTCCTCCAGTTGGACTTTTGCCCGGCAGTCCTTCGCCAGGTCTTGAGTTGCCAAGCTGCCCTTCGCTTGGTGCCTAGCAGCCCTTCGCTAGGTCTTTTCTTCTGGCAGCCCTTCGCCAGTGCCTAGCATTCCTTCGCTAGGGTTTGTCCATTCTGGCAGTCCTTCGCCAGAGCCTAGCAGTCCTTTGCTAGGGCTTTTCCTGTCTGGCAGTCCTTCGCCAGTGCCTAGCATTCCTTTGCTAGGGCTTTTCCTGTACACTCAAGAAACTTGTTAGACAACAACTGACCCTTAACTTTTGAACCATTTTGCCAATATTAAAACACAGGTTTGACTTGGGTGCATTCTGCACCAACATTTATAACAGTTAGTAAGTAGCTAATTGGGTTAGACAGGACCCTAAAAGAGAAAAAGCAAATTGATTTGGCTCAGTTTATATCTTGAATTGGTTCAGTACAGCACATTGTTGTTTTGCTATATTCTTATTCAATTCTTGTTAATATATTTGTTTTTTTTGATATATGGCAAAGGGAGAGACATTGGAAAGGAGAGAAGGCTTAAAAAATTTTTTCAAAATTTTTCTTTATCAAGGAGAGAAGGCTTAAAAAAATTTTCAAAATTTTTCTTTATCCTTTATTCAAAAAGTACTTAAAGTTCCCTTCAAATTTTTTTTCCCAAAACTGTTTCTAAGTACTTAGTCTAAGTTACTTTCAAAATTTTTTTCCAAAACAGTGTCTAAGTACTTGACCTAAGTTGATTTCAAAATTGTTTTTAAGTACTTGACCTAAACTGTTTTTCAAAAAGTATTTCTAAATACTCAAACTTGAGCTATATTCAAAATTTTTTTCTAAAGCACTTATTTCAAATAAAAAAAACTTCTAAGTTAAAAGATGGAAAATTTCCAAAATCAAAAACTTCTTTCCTTAGAAGATGTGCAGAAAATTTCCTACTAACTTAAATTTTTCTAAGTATAAATTTTCAAAGTACCCAACGAAAATCTTCTTTGGAAAATATTTTCTAAAACGTCGTTTGAAAAATGTTCTAAGTGTTGAAAAATTAATTCAATCTTTAGACTTAGAAAATTTTCAAACCCCACGAACCTTTGAAAAACCTAGGGGGAGATTACTTCCAGGGGGAGGAAACTAAACTAGTGTTTTACCTGTTTCGATTAACTTAACTTTTTGAATCGGGTTGCCATAAATCAAAAAGGGGGAGATTGTTGGTACAGGTAGCACCTAAGTCGAACCTGTATTTTGATAATGACAAAGGGTTCAAAAGTTAAGATACAATGTTGATTTAACATGTCCACTAAGTGTACAGGAAAAGAAGCCCTAGGTACACTAGGCATGAAGTCCTGGTCGAGGACTGAGCACGAGGCCTTGGCAAGGAGCTGGGCACCGAAGACCTGCTTGGAAGGTGGGCACGAAGTCCTAGTCGAGGACTGGGCACGAAGCCCTGGCAAGGAGCTGGGCACCGAAGACCTGCTCGGAAGGTGGGCACGAAGACCAGGTCAGGTGCATTGGGCAAAAGTCCAACCGGAGGAGCTGGTTGGCAAAAGGTAAACTCTCCTGAGAGGAGTAGGTGAGGACGCATTCCCCGTCGAGGGAACAGTAGGCGTCGGCTCGACCTAGGGCTCCACTTGGGAGACCCGAAGTCAGAACCAAGACAGCTACGGCTGTAAAACTCACTAACATTCTTGCTTTATTTTGTGTTGCACTAACCCTGGATGCAGGACCGAAGAAACGAGTTTCTGCAGCTCAGAACGCCCCAAAGGAGAGGGGCAGCTGCTGGGCAGGGCACCCCGGAGGTCCCGGGCGCCCCCAAGGTGAAGGCAAGACAAGCTGAGCAAGTAACGCTTTGGAAGCTCACTGGGCGGGGCGCCCCAAGCTCCCGGGCGCCCCCATGCTCTTGGGCACCCTGGATGCCTTGGGCGTCCTAGGCTCAAGCTAACGAAGAGGATAGAGTTTATTCAGCTGAGAAGCCAGCTGATTGAGTCAACCCGGGCGCCCCCTGCTTCCCGGGCGCCCCCGTCAAACCTCGAGCCCGATCCTGGAGGGATAAGGGCTGACCGAGTTCGGATAGAGGCTTTGCGGATCGGGAGACATGTGGCGGGCGCCCCCAACGTCCAGGGCGCCCCCAGGTGCACTATATAAGGGGCTCGACCCCTATGGCTTCTGAACACAACTTTCCAACGCCAATACGCTCTTCTACTCAAGCGCTCTGCTCCAAAAACCTCCCATCACGAGATTGAAGCGCCGACGACAACCCTCTGCTCCGAAGTACACTCCACACCAGGCGTCGGTAACGAAAGAGCTTAATTTTCTATTTACTGTACTACAACTATACAATTTCTCTGTAAACATTTGCGCACATATAGAATTGCCCGCAGTAAACGGTTAACGACCGTGGGCCTTGGAGTAGGAGCCGACCGCGACTCCGAACCAAGTAAAATCGCTTGAGTTCGCGTGTGTGTTTCTCTATTTTCCGCTGCTTATTCTCTTTACGAATCCGAAAACGTTTTACGATATTCACCCCCCCCCCCTCTATTGTTCTTCTCGATCCAACATAAACCACTTGGTTCAAAATCAAACTACTTGGTTTAAAACCAAACCACTTGATTCAATAACCAAACTTTTTTTAAATTAAAATCAAATCAATTTGGTTTATAATTATACCAAAAAGGATCCAACACATCTTCAAAAGACATGGTCCATATGAGCTTCCTTTGCGATAAATATCTTTCCACATTTTCCCTCAGTTTGTTCCAACCAAACATAGTTTTGCTTAATTTGCCCTCAGTCTGATTCTAACTGCCTCTACAATTCTCTTCTTCTTCTTCTTCATGTTCTATTGATCTTAGGATCGACAGGTAGCAGGTTCCTTGCAGTAATCATGTTGGTCCTTGGATGGCTAGAGAGGGGGTGAATATAGCCAGACACTAAAAGTTATCTCTTTTGAAGTTTTCTGCACTTGAATGGTTAGCAGCAGCAGCGAAAGAAACACGAAACAGAGTAATGCAGAAACCAAACCCCTAAACTAAGTGCAAGCTCAAAACGCTAACAAAGAGGATTTACAAGGTTCGGGGATAACTTGCCCCTACTCCTTGGCGTGCCCGTAAGGTGGGTGATCCCTTGATAGTCAGCAGATCAAGCCCCGAAAAATCTGGATAGAATGGAACCTCCTTCTCGGTGGAGAAACCTCTCCACAGCGTTTCAACAAAGTGATGAAGTTAAGCACAAAGAAACACTAGAAGGCTTACAGAGCACTCAAACAGAAGGAACACACGAGCTCTTCACCGAGCTCCACCCAGCACAACTCTCACGCAAGAACTCCCTGCTCTTCGTGTCTGCTTGCTGATGGACTCGCCGAGCTCTCTTCCTCTTCCAAGCGCTCAAGTTTGCAGTCTCCAAAATGATGCTCAAGAGTTGATCAAGTGATTCACAGTGATTGCTCAAAGACATGGATCAATTATTGCTGCAACAGAGAACCTCTCTCTTCTCTTCATCGCCAGCCAACACTTAACCCAGCTGCCAGACGCCAGGTCACAGACGCTCCTCTACAGCTCTCAGCTATTACTCTGCAACTGCCCAGCTACCCTGACCTCTCCTGGACTCCCTGACCTCTCCTCAGCCGAGCCCCAGTCAGCCTTAGGTCAACTTCCAGCCGTTGCCAGCGCCCGTTGTAATCTGCGATGGAAAACTGCCAAACCTGCTCAAAAGAAAGCCTCTCATTGACTCTCCTCCAATGTTTGAACCATCCCTGTAAAGCCTGCACACTTCAACAGAAGCATAGCAAAACATATCAAATGAAATCAGCAATGTATCAGAGTATTGGCAGAGAAAACAGACGCGGTCAGAGCGTCTGACAACGTATTTGAATTAAAGTTCAGCTTCTGATCGGTCCCCAGACCGATCAGGGTTCGGTCACCGGACCGATCAGGGTAAGCCCAGACCGATCAGGCTCCATCCTGATCAGTCCACAGTGAGAAAAATGGAATTGCGACTACTGCTGGATCGGTCACTAGACCGGTCACCAGACCGGTCCAGCAGTCTGCTTGCCACAACCCGCAGGAACCACACACACCTGATCGGTCACTAGACCGATCAGGATGTGGCCTGATCGGTCTGGGGACCGATCAGAGCACCTCTTGACCAATCAGGCTCCATCCTGGTTGGTCATAATGAGAAACTCGCGATTTCTGAGATCCCTTGGATCGTTCAGCAGTCCGATCAGGAGGTCTCCCTGATCGGTCACTAGACCGATCAGGAGCCAAACGGAAGCCAATCAAGAGTTTCTCCGTTCTCTCCCTGATCGGTCACCAGACCGATCAGCCTTCTCTGGATCGGTCACCAGACCGATCCACAACAGGGGTTTGTGCCAATCTCCCTGATCGGTCACCAGATCGATCCAGAGGCGCTTCCAATCCAACCCTAAGTCAAGAGAACGGGCTCCCAGCCTTCTCTGACTCGTGCTCAGTCCCCCGGACCAAGACTCCATGCCCAGTTTCACTCAGCGGGACTTCAACCTAGCTTCCCAAGCTAGGACCTAGCTTTCCAAGCCGGGATTTCATCCAACCTAGCTTCTCAAGCTAGGACCTGGCTTCCTAAGCCAGGATTTCATCCAACCTAGCTTCTCAAGCTAGGACCTGGCTTCCCAAGCCAGGACTTCATCCAACCTAGCTTCTCAAGCTAGGACCTGGCTTCCCAAGCCGGGATTTCATCCAACCTAGCTTCCCAAGCTAGGACCTGGCTTCCCAAGCCAGGATTTCATTCAACCTAGCTTCTCAAGCTAGGGCCTGGCTTCCCAAGCCGGGATTTCATCCAACCTAGCTTCCCAAGCTAGGACCTGGCTTCCCAAGCTAAGATTTCATCCAACCTAGCTTCTCAAGCTAGGACCTGGCTTCCCAAGCCAGGGTTTCATCAACCTAGCTTCCCAAGCTAGGACTTGGCTTCCCAAGCCAGGATTTCAACCTAGTCCCACTAGGTGTGTCTAGTCCCACTAGGTCTTTTCCACTTCACCTAGTCCCACTAGGTGTGCCTAGTCCCACTAGGTCTTTTCCAATGCCAGCGTGCGATCTCCCAATCCACCTGGACTTTACCCGAATTCATTCAACCAAACTTAAATCGTTGTCAACACCAAAACAACAACTGGGCCAGACTGCATCAACAAATCAGTCTTCACATACAAAAATAAAAGCAACTCTATTTTTGGATTCTATGTAAAGATGTAAAAACAAAGGGGAAATAATTGCAGTAAGTGTAAATAAAAAATAACTATGTTTTTAGGTTTAGTATAAAAGGCAAAAGGACAAAAAGTAACTATGTTTTTGGATTTTCCATGTAAAAGAAACGGATATAAAGAGTGTGCAGAAAATATTCACACGAAAAGAAAAGAAGAGTCTAGTCGAACTCAAATGCTAGTCATCTAATGTTGCTCTTTCAGTCTCCGGCAAGGACGTAAAAATATTGATGCTGCGCTTGTAAGTGTATGGGAACATCACAAATAGTATAAAAGATATATTCTTTATAGGGATTGAGTTAGCAAGTACTAGAAAGGTTGCAAGATTAGTTTAACTAACTGAGTGTAAATGATTTCAAACTAGTGAGAGTTTAAGTGAGAGAGGAGAGAGAGAGCGCTAGGAGATCAAGTGAGAATTAATATGGGAAGAATGCTCTAGGATATAGGTTTCATTATGACAGTCATTGATGCCTGATCGATAGCTAGTACCTTGGTCCCTATGTTCAAGCGCCATAGGAAGCTTAACTAATTATCGGTGTGACTCATGAGTGACAGATCGGAGTGTCTTCTCTTTGGTCATCCGATGCTATTAGATAGACAAGGTAACCTAGGATGTTCGATTAAAAGATTACCCATGTCACAGTGGACTCCCCAGTCATACATTCTAGATTACACAAGTCATCTCCTAAGATGGGATTAGAGAAGACCCATTAAATGTCAATTTGGTCCTTCCTAGAATGTGAGTGGTTTCTATTTCAAGATAATGCTCAAAGTTGTCCGATTAAAAGATTACCCTTGTGATATAGGACTCCCCGGGCATGCAACCATGAGCATTTACCCTTGATGGATACTATTCCATACATCTATTAAATTAAACACCACAATCAATCATTCACTTAAAAGATCTAAGCATAAAAAAATGTTGGACCATATAGCAGACGAACCTGGGGTGACCGACCCGACCCCATGAGAGTTTCCCACCAGTCACCAGGGTAAATCGGGAAGCGCTCACGGTGGGCGGTCTAGAAGCCCAACGTCCCAGGGTTCACGCCCCATTTGGAGGAAAAATTCTTGCAACATACGCCATAGCTAGGGATCGAACCGTGGATGCATGGGATAGCGACTAGTCACCCTATTGCTGCACCATAGCCCCGGGGGCTAAAAAAGATCTAATTATAACCCCTTCATAGAAGCGTTCAATCAAACAAGAATAATATGGGATTAGTGGCATCGAAAGAGAGGGGGGATGAATATCGACTTACGTTCTTTTTCATAATTTTATCGTTTATTCGTTCGCTCGCTCTTTCTATCAAGAGTGTTAGTAGTACAGCGGAATAAAATAAATAAACAAGATAGTAGACACGCGAAATTTATTTACTTGGTTCCCAACCCCACATGGTCAGTACATCCAAGGCCTATGTACTCAATGTGAGTTCACTAATGGTCTCCTTTCCAAAATTTCACAAGGCGGAGAATATCCGTCTTACACTTCAATGTTACAAGCAAAGATAATTGAAATTAAGTACAATTTGTAACTATAAAAGCAAACCAAAATGGATTGAAGATCCTGACCAATCTGGAAGTTCGAAGCGCAACGCACTTCCTCTTAGAGCCTCCTTGGTTGTAAAGCTTCGCCTTAGCACTTTTGCTAGTGAATGAGTAGTAGGATAAAATTTTTTTGATGTTTTGTAACAATGACTCGAACCCCTTTATATATGGGTCACTCGGACGCCCGTGTGCCTATGAGGTGCCCTCCATGTGACCCCAATATGATCAACTCGGTGAATAAAATGCAGGGGATAAAACTGTAGAAATCTGTTGAGGGCACCCCCATGACCTTGAGGGCGCTCGGGTCATGGTGGCGCTTGGGAGCCTTGGGGGCGCCCCGATAACTCAGGCGCCCGGGTTCTATAGGGGCGCCCGAAAGCCCTTGACCCTATTTTTGTTCGTCCGCTTGCGTTTGTTCTCCCATCTTGCCTCCAGCTCCAAGTTCCTGCAATACAAACAAACACAAAACAAACAAACAATCTTAAGACTTAGTTCTGCAAGTCTACCTGGCTTACTAGGCTTTGCTTGGAGTCAACTCTTCAAGATTTTACTATCTAAGGTCAACTCCTTAGGGTTTTCCAATGCCTAGCTTCACTCACTAGGACTTTACCTTTCCTGACTTCACTCACCAGGACTTTTACCCAGTTTCACTCACCAGAATTTTATACCTAACCTGCGGTCAAGTCTTCGTGCCCAGCTTCACTCACCAGGACTTCGTCCACCTAGCTTCACTCACTAGGACCCAACTTCACTCATCATGATTTCATACCCGATCCTTGACTAGGACTTCGGTGCCCAACCCTCAGCCAGAACTTCATGCCTAATTCCTCGAACCAGGACTTCGGTGCCCAACCCTTTGCTAGGTTTTTATGCCTAATTCCCCGAACCAGGACTTCGTGCCCAACTTCACTCACTAGGTCTTCAATGCCTTGACAAAGACTTCTTTGCTAGTCATCTGATCCTGACTAGACTTCTCTCTGCCAAATATCATGTCTTGTTTAACTTAGTCTTTAGTCTACCAACCAGATCTAGGTTTAGTTACTCTGCCAAACATCAAGTCCTATTTGGCTTAACCCTTGGTCAAACTGACCAACCCTAGGTGATAATCACTCTACTAAACATCAGGTCCTATTTGGCTTAACTCTTGGTCTAGCTGATCAAACCTAGGTTTTACCCTACTAAACATCAAGTCTTGTTTGACTTAACCCTTGATCAGACTGACCACCCCTGGGTGTTTTGTTAATCACTCTGCTAAACATCTGGTCCTGTATGGCTAACCCTTTGGTCAAGCTGATCAAACCTGAGTTTTACCCTATCAAATATCAAGTCCTGTTTGGCTTAACCCTGGATCAAACTGATCATACCTTGATATATTGTTAAACATTGAAACATTAGAGGTTGACTGCTCTTATCTGATACTTTTTGCACCAACAATTTCCCCCATTTTGATGTTTGCCAATAATCTTAAGTTAGGTTTAGGTCTAAGGGTTTTAGGTCAATACTTGGGAGATACACAAGATATAACATAAGTACTCTCTCCCCTTTTGACTCACATCGATAAAAAAAACATAAGCCAACAAAAATATTAAGTATAAGATTTGCACCAACAATATGATTTTTTGAAAATCCTTAGAGTTTTAATAAAAAAACTAAGTTCCTTTTTATTTTGAAAATATTTTAAGGAAGTTAAAAAAATTTGAAAAATAAAATAAGTGTTTTGTTGATTTTAACTTCCCTAAATCTGATACAATCCTAGGAATCTTGTTGGCCATAAGAAAATTTTCTATTTAACTTAGAGATTTTCCAATCAAAATAAAATATTTTCAATATGTATTTAATTTTAAAAAATAATTTCTTAGTTTAGATTTCTCCCCAATCTAACACAATCCTAGGAAACCTTATTAATTACAAGGAAATTTTTTTATGTGTCTTAGAGATTTTTTCAAACAAAATAAAGTATTTTTAATATGTATTTAATTTTTTGAAAAATAATAACTTTCTTAGTTTAGATTCCTCCCCAATCTGACATAATCCTATGAAACCTTGTTAACTACAAGGAAAACTTTTCTATATATCTTAGAGATTTTTCCAAGCTAAAGAAATTTATTCAAAAGGTTTTCAAAAATTATTTAGAATAATAAAAAAATTTCAAAAATATTTTGGAAAATGAAACTATATATAGTATTTTCGAAAACATCATATTTTTGAAAATTATAGTAGTTCTTTTTAATTTGAACTCCCCCTATCTTTGACACAATCCTAGAAAGTTTGTTGATCACAAGTTGATCTTTCTCTGTGTCTTAGGGTTTGACTCAAATGAAAAGAATAATAAAAAATATATAAGATTTTTAAAGTAAGTTAGAGTCAATTTACAAAAATGAACTATTTTTTTATTAGGACTCCCCCTAAGCCTGACACAATCTTATAAATCCTTGCAGATTATAAAAAAAACTTCCTATATGTCTTTAGGGTTTATCTAAATCATAAGAGCAATTAAATCATATTTTCCAAAAATAAAATTTCAACAATATTTGTGAAAGACATAATGAATTTTTGAAAGAAAAGTTTTTCAAACATAAATTTTATGCAAAAATAATATTTTTGAAAGACATGATAATTTTTGAAAATAAATTTCTAAAAACATAAAATTTACATGAAGAAAAAAAAATAAACTAACTCCCTTGAACCTGACACCTTCTGGCTACCCTTGTAAACTACAAGGAACTCTATCTAAGTGTCTTAAGGGACTTTAGTGTTGACCTAGAGGATTTATGTCAAAGTGTAGGTTAAACAATTTTCAAAAATATATATTAGTTTTAAAAAGCTATTCTAAGTACACATAATCATGCATGAAATTCATTAAAACATTATTATATTTAAATCACTATTTTGAAAATAAGTTTTTAGGAAAATATTCTAAAGATTTTTTTGAAAATATTTATCAATTAATTAGTCCTTATCATCTCACCCATTCTATGTGTCACAGTATAAACAAGTATGGTAGCCTTATGGGTGTTGTGATATGCTTGATTATTTTTTCTCAATTTAATTTTATAGATTGTTTGACCTTGAGTTAGATTCAAGTTTAACAAGTAGTAACTTAAATGTAAATTTTAATAATTGACTTCTAGGTCTTGGCGAGACATAAGTGTTGGTGCAAAAAGCATTAGACATGAACAGTCATCCTTTAGTGTTTCGATATTTGGCAATATACCAAGATATGGTCAATGTGATAAACGATTAAGACAAACAGTACCTAATGTTTGGTAGGGTAAACACAGGTTTGATCAGTTTGACCAAGGGGTTAGCCAAACATAACCTGATGTTTGACAGAGTGATCAAACCTAGATTTGACATGTGTGACAATATACTGAGGTTTGGTCAGTTAGAATAAGGGTTAGCCAAACAGGATCTGATGTTTGGCAGAGAACCCAGGATTGGTTAGTTTAACCAAACGGATAAGCCAAACATGACTTGATGTTTGGTAGAGTGATTAAACTCATATCTGGTCAGTTAGACCTAAGACTAAGCCAAACAGAACCTGATATTTGACAGAGAGAAGTCTAGTCAGGATTAAAATGACTAGCAAAGAAGTCCTTGTCAAGGCACCGAAGTCCTGGTAAGTAAAGCTGGGCATGAAGCTGGTTCGGGAAATTGGGCACGAAGACCTGGCTGAGGGTTGGGCACGAAGTCCTGGTTCAAGGAATTGGGCACGAAGACCTGGCAGTGGGTTGGGCACGAAGACCTGGCCGAGGATTGGGCACTGAAGTCCTGGTTTGAGGAATTGGGCACGAAGTCCTGGTTGAGGATTGGGCAGAAGACTTAGCCAAGCGAGGACTACGTACAGAAGTAGAGACGGGTCAAGGATCAGACGTCTCGAGATCCGGGAGTCTCAAAGCCAGAGCAAAAGTCTAATCGAAGGTCTCGATTGGCAAAAGGTAACTTCTCCAGAGTGGAGTAGGTGAGGGTGCGTTCCCCGGAAAAGAGAATAGTAGGTGTCGATTTGACCTAGGATTTCATTTGAAATCCAAAGTCAGAAGTAGACAGGTCTATTGTCAATCAGACTTATAAGATTTATGCTTAGGATTGTTTGTTTGTCTTGTGTTTGTTTGCCTTGCAGGAACCTGGAGCTGGAGGCAAGATAAGAGAGCAAACACAAACGAACAAGGTCCGGAAAAGGAGCTTTCGGGCACCCCCATCATCCCAGGCGCCCTCATGGGGAGGCGCCTCTATGGGCATGGGGGCGCCCCATCCCAGGCACCCTTATGCATGGGGGCACCCAAGAAGGCAGGGTTATCCCCTGCGTGTTGTTCGCTGGCTGGATTAGAATTGAAGACATGGAGAGCGCCCCTATGGGCACTCGGGCGCCCGGATGCTTACTATATAAGAGGATTCGCCTCTCAGTTCAGATCATTAATCTTTCCATCCGATTACTCATTCCTTGTGAAGAAAAAGTACTAAGACGAAGCTCTGCGACCAAGGAAGCTCCAGGAAGAAATGTGTGGCGCTTCAGACTTCTAGAGTTAGTTGAGACCTTCACATTTGGTTTGCAAATTACAAGTTGTATTTATTTTATTATTATTATTTTGCTTGTAATTGAAACTATAAGATGGAGTTCTCTGCCTCTGGAAAACTTCCAGAAAGGACATCACTAGTGGATGGGCACTACCTGTAATTAAGCTTTGGACGTACTGACCCTGGGGGGGGGTTAGAAACTAAGTAAAAATCCCGCTTGTTTGTGTTGTGTGTTTTCTCTTTATTTATTATTCCTCTATGCTACTAATGACTTTGTTACGAAGTTGAACGAATGAATGACTCAAAGATGAAAGAAAGTAGAAGTTGATATTCACTCCCTCTCCTATCGACACCACCGATCCTACAACAGGGGCCTTTTTAAGTATCGGAACCATGACCCTTTTCTTGACAAAGCCTTTTAAAGAAATGATACTTTTAATTTACTCTTTGAGAAACTTTAGTCTAATTAGTCCAGGTTGCGGCGATGTAGCTTCGGCTAGTTCCACTTAGCTAAGTCGACCAAGTCAAGTACTCCTTATCCTTCCTGACTTCTTAGACTAAACTTCCCTAATGTACTATCATCTCGCCCCACCCTTGTATTATGTTAGGTAAGTATCAAATAATCTTTTCCCTATCTAGCCATTCTAGATTAAGCATAAAATAAACTAGCATGAATGACATGACATATATAAAGAAAAAGTAAACAGATGCATGAGCATGACAATTATGCATGTGTCAATCAAGTCAAAGTATTTTAATTTGATTTCTAATAAAATATCAAATTCTTGATTTGATACAGATCATATAAACCTGCGAATATGTCAACCCATTTTGACACATTTGTTATTATTAAGTTGATTGTTCCAGTTCGGTAGAATTTTATTAGTTTCATAATTGAAGCTAATTAATTAGAATTTAGTTCGTAAAGGAAATGCTTAGCCGTCAAAGTGAAGAATCTTTGGATCTAATCCTTAGTCTTGGGAGATGTGGATGGTGCTGGAGAGGTTCTAGGATTATCGATGAGTCACTAGAAATGAAGGGTGGCTCCAAGGTGGCTCTCCCAAAGGGAGAAACTTCTTCCTTAAGAAAAGGGGAGGAATGTTGGTGCCGAAAGCACCAAAGTCAAACCTGTGTTTTGATAATGGCAAAGGGTTCAGAAGTTAAGGTTTTATTGTGATCTAACAATGCTACTCGAGTGTGCAGGAAAAGTCCTAGGTACACTAGGCATGAAGTCCTGGTTCTAAGAATTGGGCAATAAGTCCTAGCCACGGGCTGGGCACCGAAGTCCTGACATAGGGTTGGACAATAAGTCCTGGTTGCGGACTGGGCATGAAGTCCTGATTCGAGGAATTGGGCAATAAGTCCTAGTCGAGGGCTGGGCACCGAAGACCTGGTGGGTAAAGCTGGGCAATAAATCCAGGTCGTGGACTGGGCATGAAGACCTGATCCTGGGGATTAGGCAAAAGTCCAACCGGAGGAGCCGGTTGGCAAAAAGGTAAACTCTCCTGAGAGGAGTAGATGAGGACGCGTTCCCTGTAGGAGGGAACATTAGGCATCAGTTCGACCTAGGGTTCCATTTGGGAAGCCTAAAGTCAGAACCAAGGCTGTAAATCAAGATTAAATCTATATTATTTATATGTTACTTATGTTTTGGAACTAACCCTGGTTGCAGGAACGAAGGGATGAAGGTTTCCGCTCCCAGGTGCCTCAATGGAGTGAGGCGCCCTGCTTGACTAGGCGCCTGTGTTGAGACAGGCGCCCTAGACAAAGGGCAATTCCAGAACCACTCGAAGCAAAGCCTTAAGACTGCATATGTGGCACCTGTGTTAACACAGGCGCCCAAGTTAGCTCAGGTGCCCTGGTTGAGGGGATAAGCGCTGGCCAAGTCTGCGGATTGGGTTTCATGTAGTGAGGGCCACGTGTCAGGCGCCCCCTTCAACACAAGCGCCCCAGCTACAAGTATAAATAGGGGAACAAGCGCTCTGCTCCGAAACGCTCCGTGCTTAAGTTTCAACTGCCAACAACGACCCGCGGCTACAACACTCCAATCTTCCGGTCGTCGGTATAACTTTCGGTTAAATTGCTATATTTTAAATTCTATATTTGTACTCAAGTTGTAATATTTTTACGCAATATAGAATTGCCCGTCGTAAATGGTCAAGGACCGTGGGCCTTGGAGTAGGAGCCGACCACGACTCCGAACCAAGTAAAAACAAACGTGTTAGCGTTGTTTTTCTTTTTCGCTGCGCAATTACTCTTAAGTTTTCCGAAAAATACCTATCAAAATACTAACTTTTCTAATGCACTAAATTTCTCTAAGTGAAATTTGTTTGAAAAGTGCATAATTTTTTTTTTGGTGAAAATCTTTTCTAAATGATTTTTTTTGGCAATATTAAGTTCAAAATAGTTTTCTAAAAGTACAAAATAGTTTTCCAAGTGGACAATTCTTTTCAAAGTATAATTTTTTGGTGCAAATTAAGTACTTAATTTTTTTTAACTAATACTTAGTCCTTTTCAAACAAAAAGAGAAGAGTTTTGAAAATTATATTATCAAAAATGATATGCTTTCAAAAATTATACTAAGTACTTTCCAAAGGAAAAGAGTTCTTTTTAGTTCATAGATCAAATTCAATTCAGTGGAATCTTTCACTCACATTTTTTTATCAAGAATGCTTTATGAAACTGTTTGACCCCTGAATTTGGAGTATCCTACTTTCACGTGATTCGCAAGGTTCAACAAGCAATCGATATTTCATGATCAAAGGTGTAATACTGCTTGTAGTAGCAGTTCTTATATCTCGTATTAACAATCGAAAGATGATTTTTTTGGGGGCCTCTTTCTATATCTATGAATTCCATTGGGCCTGGAAATGAAGTCTGTTTGGTTTTTTTTTTTGCTTGAATTCACTAGAGGTGGTTCAATACAGACTGAAAATTTTTGTTACTAACTCTGATTCAAAATTAATTTGCAACTAGTTTTCTATTTTTTTTTTTTATATATGGCAAGGGAGAGAGAGAAGAAAAGAGAGAAAATTTTCTAATTTTCAAATTTTTTCCTCTTTCAAAAAGTAAAGTTAAACCTTAAGTGCAATTTTTTCAAAATTTTTAATTGTAATTTTTTCAAAATTTCTAAGCGCATTTTTTCAAAATTTCTAAGTACATTTTATTTGGCAAATAAATTTTTCTAAGTAAAAGTTTTTCTTATCAAATAATTTTTTTTCACTGAGCTAAAACGTTTCTCTAAGCAAATTTTCTTGGGTATTTTTCAAAATAAAAATGTTTTTTAAAGTGCACAAAATATTTTAAGCAAATTTTTTTAAAGTGCACAAAGTGTTTTACGAATGCACAAACTGTTCTTACGCAAATTTTTTTCTAAGTACACAAAAAAATTGGCTTAACAAAAAATTTTCTAAAAAGTTTGCACAAAAATTTATTTCAAGTGGATTATGTGTTGCAAAGGTTTTTGGTGGAAATTTTTCTAATTTAAGCTTGCAAACCTTTTTTACAAATTGTCTAAATGCAAAATTTTTCTTTTGCAAATACTTTGCTTTGGTTTGAAAAACATTTAGTCAAAAGCTAACACTTAGACTTTTTTTTAAAAAAAACTGCATATCATTGAAAATTTCATGGGAGAAGTTATAATTTAGGGTGAGCTTAATAGTTTTATAAAAAGTGATTGTTTATTTTTTGCTTGTTAGATATGCGCTTTAAATACTTTTTAACTTAACTTTTTGAACCGTGTTGCCATAAATCAAAAAGGGAGAGATTGTTGGTGCAGGGAGCACCAAAGTCAAACCTGTGTTTTGATAATGGCAAAGGGTTCAGAAGTTAAGGTTTTATTTTGATCTAACAATGCTACTCGAGTGTGCAGGAAAAGTCCTAGGTACACTAGGTACGAAGTCCAGGTTCTAAGAATTGGGCAATAAGTCCTGGTCGCGGACTGGGCACGAAGTCCTGATTCGAGGAATTGGACAATAAGTTCTGGCCGAGGGCTAGGCACCGAAGACCTGGTGGGTAAAGCTGGGTAATAAGTCCTAGTCGCGGACTCGGCACGAAGACATGATCCTGGGGATTGAGCAAAAGTTCAACCGAAGAAGTCGGTTGGCAAAATGGTAAACTCTCCTGAGAGGAGTAGGTGAGGACGCGTTCCCCGTAGGAGGGAACATTAGGTGTCGGTTCGACCTAGGGTTCCATTTGGGAAGCCCAATGTCAGAACCAAGACAGCTCAGGCTGTAAATCAAGCTTAAATCTTATATTATTTATATGTTACTTGTGTTTTGGAACTAACCCTGGTTGCAGGAACGACGGGATGAAGGTTTCTGCTCCCAGGTGCCTCAATGGAGTGAGGCACCCTGCTTAACTAGGCGCCTTTGTTGAGACAGGCGCCCCAGACAAAGGGCAATTCTAGAACCACTCGAAGCAAAGCCTCAAGACTGCATATGTGGCGCCTGTGTTAACACAGGTGCCCAAGTTAGCATAGGCGCCCTAGTTGAGGGGATAAGCGCTAGCCAAGTCTGCGGATTGAGTTTCGCGCAGTGAGGGCCACGTGTCAGGCACCCCCTTCAACACAGGCGCCCTAGATACGAGTATAAATAGGGGTTCACCCCCTTGGCTTCAACAGAACTTCTTTCAACGCATTCTAACAAGCGCTCTGCTCCGAAACGCTCCGTGCTCAAGATTCAAGCGCCAACGACGACCCGCGGCTACGACACTCCAATCTTCTGGTCATCGATATAACTTTCGATTAAATTACTATATTTTAAATTCTATATTTGTACTCAAGTTGTAACATTTTTACACAATATAGAATTGCCCGTCGTAAACGGTCAAGGACCATGGGCCTTGGATTAGGAGCCGACCGTGACTCCGAACAAAGTAAAAACAAACGTGTTAGCGTTGTTTTTCTTTTCCGCTGCGCAATTTTCTGAAAAATTTATCGTTCGATATTCACCCCTCCTCTATCGTTTCAAACCGATCCCACAATTGGTATCAGAGCGGGTGGCTCAAACTTGGTGCAACCACTAGTTGAGCATTTTTTCGGATTTTTGAATTTTAATATTTCTTTTCGCTCGTATTTTTCTCGTTAATCGAGGTTGGTGCAACACCACTCGATTTTTCCCTTATTACTATTTTTCCCGCACTACTAATCTAAAACATAGTCTTGAGACGAGTTTTTCTTTTAAATTTTTCAGTTTAAACTAATGGACATGCAAGAGTGGAACAGTGCCCGACCACCGCTCTTTTCCGGCGAAAATTTCAATTTTTGGAGAAACCAAATGGAATCTCACCTAAAGGCCCATATGGACATATGGATGATAATCCAAACGGGATTCTCCTTTCTCACAGAAGATGGATTAGCAATCACATGGGACAAATTGGATGAACCAACACTTAACAAGATTAAGACAGATGCTAAAGAAACTGCAATCCTTCAGTGTGGCCTAACCAATGAACAACTCAGACAAGTCGAACCTTTCGAATGTGCTAAAGAAATTTGGCAAAAGTTGATCAACCTACATCAAGAGAACTCAGATGAAGAATAGGATCAGGTAAGTTATCTCGCACTCTCGGCTCAAGCACAAGTAGTTGAGACAAAATCGGTATCCAATTTTGAATCCTTTTTAGAATTACAGTTAAATTAGCAAACTGATACTGCAATGGTCGAGGAAAGTATAGTTTCTATTGAAGGAAAAACTTCAAGAGAACCACAGAAGAATAAACCACAACCAATATCTGAGTCCGACTCAGATTAAGAGTCTGACGATAATCAAACAAAACTGGTTCAGTGGGCTCATGACTACTACAAGATGTTGAAGAACCGAACAAGCAAAAGGAAGATGGCAAAAATCAAGAGGAAGACTTCCAACAAGGATTCAAAAGGTAAAATTGTAAATTCAAATTTTAGCCATATAGTATGTTATAAATGCAGGGAGAAGGGACACTACCAAGACCAGTGTCCTACTCGTAAAAGTCGGTCTTCATCACCTACAATAAAAGGAACTCCCAAGGATACTGGACAAACAACCGACAAAGGTAAATTTACATTATTTGAAAATCCAATGTTTGCCTCAAATAACGTGATTGAATCATATAAATTAGTTAAGGCAAATTTTAGAAAATTAGAACAAGAAAATGAAGCACTAAAACGTAAAGTTAATATGTTAGAAAAGTTAATTCACAATCTTGCTGATTTCGAAAATCGGAGTATTACTCCAATTATGACTTTACTTAGATAATTGTTTGCTTTAATTGCTTGTTGTATGTTTATTTTTTTTATTATGCTTAGACTTAGGAATAGTTTAAGGACAAAAGATTTATTTGAAATTTGAACAACATAGTATTAGGTGAAGGTGAGATAATAGTACGTTAGGGAAGCCTTTCTAATAAGGTCAAGTAAGGTAAGACGTACCCTACTTGGTCTGTTTAGTCTGGTGGAACTAGCCGAAGATACCGATTCAAAACTTAAACTAGTTAGACCAAAATTTTTCAAGAAGTAATTTGAAAATGAAATTTCGATAAAAGGCTTTGTCAAGGAAACGGTTGTTGCTCCAATAAGGCTACGACCAAAGAAGGCCTCTGTGCCTCGCCAAGACCTGGAAATCAATTATCGAAACTCAAATTCAATTTACTATTTGATAAATTTGAATCTAACACAAGTTTTAATTAAATCTTAGATTGAACACTAATTCGAAGATAATAATAAAACATTTCACAAAACAAATAAAGTAGCCTGTTTTGTCACGTAGAACTGGGTGAGATGTTTAGGACCTAATAATGTATTTCAATATTTTTTTTTCAAATTCAGTTCAATATTTTTTTAAAGTCAATTCAATATTTTTTTCAAGATCAACTCAATTTTTTTTTCAAAATTAATTCTAAATTAACTCTACATGTTTTCCACTCAACATTTTTTCAAAAATTGAATTTCATTTTTTTTTCAAAATTAACTCATCAAACTAAGTCTTGAATGGAATTGTACTAAGATCTAGGACTTGATTAGGTCAATTATTGATTGGTCAAACCTAGTCAACGTAGTCAAACCTAGTCAACACTAAAGTCCCTTAAGACACTTAGATAGAGGTAGACGGTGTCGAGTTCAGGGGGAGTCTAAGAATGAGAATTTTCTGACAGTCAGTTTTTGAAATTTCTGAACATTTCAAAATGTTTTTATACACTGCATTTTCAGAAGCTTTTTGAAAACATAAGAATTTCCGCTTTAAAAAATTACTATTATTTTAAAGTCATTTTTGTAAAAATTACTTTCAAAAACTTATTTTTTTTGGAATCACTTTTGAAAATAATATTTACTTGAGTTTGAAGAATTTCTAGGACACTTAGGGAAATATCCTTGTAGTCAACAAGGTTTTCTAGGGTTGTGTCAGACTGGAAAAAAAGTTAAGTCAAGTAAAATATTATGTTTTCAAAAGTACTAATATTTTTCAAAAGTACTAATATATTTCAAAATACTAATATCTTTTCCAAATGAATTACAAATATCTTACAAAGTATAAATATTTTTCGAAGTACAAATACCTATCAAAATACTAACTTTTCTAATGCACTAAATTTCTCTAAGTGAAATTTGTTTGAAAAGTGCATAATTTTTTTTTGGTGAAAATCTTTTCTAAATGATTTTTTTTTTGGCAATATTAAGTTAAAAATAGTTTTCTAAAAGTACAAAATAGTTTTCCAAGTGCACAATTCTTTTTAAAGTATAATTTTTTGGTGCAAATTAAGTAGTTAATTTTTTTTTTAACTAATACTTAGTCATTTTCAAACAAAAAGAGAAGAGTTTCGAAAATTATATTATCAAAAATGATATGTTTTCAAAAATTATACTAAGTACTTTCCAAAGGAAAAGAGTTCTTTTTAGTTCATAGATCAAATTCCATTCAGTGGAATCTTTCACTCACATTTTTTTATCAAGAATGCTTTATGAAACTGTTTGACCCCCGAATTTGGAGTGTCCTACTTTCACGTGATTCGCAAGGTTCAACAAGCAATCGATATTTCATGATCAAAGGTGTAATACTGCTTGTAGTAGCAGTTCTTATATCTCGTATTAACAATCGAAAAATGATTTTTTTGGGGGCCCCTTTCTATATCTATGAATTCTATTGGACCTGGAAATGAAGTCTGTTTGGTTTTTTTTTGCTTGAATTTAGTAGAGGTGGTTCAATACAGACTGAAAATTTTTGTTACTAACTCAGATTCAAAATTAATTTGCAATTAGTTTTCTATTTTTTTTGATATATGATAAATGGGGAGAGAGAAGAAAAGTGAGAAAAATTTTAAATTTATAAATTTTTAAATTTTTTCCTCTTTCAAAAAGTAAAGTTAAACCATAAATGCAATTTTTTCAAAATTTCTAAGTGCTATTTTTTCAAACTTTCTAAGTGCATTTTTTCAAAATTTCTAAGTACATTTTATTTGACAAATTAATTTTTCTAAGTAAAAGTTTTTCTTAGTAAATAATTTTTTTCTCTGAGTAAAAATGTTTCTCTAAGCAAAATTTCTTAGGTATTTTTCCAAGTAAAAATGTTTTTTAAAGTGCACAAAATGTTTTAAGCAAATTTTTTCAAAGTGCACAAAGTGTTTTACGAATGCACAAACTGTTCTTAAGCAAATTTTTGTCTAAGTACACAAAACAATTGGCTTAACAGAATTTTTTCTAAAATGTTTGCACAAAAATTTGTTTCAAGTGGATTCTGTGTTGCAAAGGTTTTTGGTTGAAATTTTTCTAATTTGAGCTTGCAAACCTTTTTTACAAATTGTCTAAATGCAAAATTTTTGTTTTACAAATACTTTGCTTTGGTTTGAAAAACATTTAGTCAAAAGCTAACACTTACACATTTTTTTTTTAAAACTGCATATCATTGAAAATTTCAGGGGGAGAAGTCATAATTCAGGGGGAGCTTAATAGTTTTATAAAAAGTGATTGTTTTTTTTTTGCTTGTTATATATGCGCTTTAAATACTTTTTAACTTAACTTTTTGAACCATGTTGCCATAAATCAAAAAGGGAGAGATTGTTGGTGTCGGAAGCAACACAGTCAAACCTGTGTTTTGATAATGGCAAAGGGTTCAGAAGTTAAGGTTTTATTGTGATCTTGCAATGCTACTCGAGTGTGCAGGAAAAGTCCTAGGTACACTAGGCACGAAGTCCTGGTTCTAAGAATTGGGCAATAAGTCCTGGCCGTGGGCTGGGCACCGAAATCCTGACATAGGGTTGGGCAATAAGTCCTGGTCGCGGACTGGGCACGAAGTCCTGATTCGAGGAATTAGGGAATAAGTCCTGACCGAGGGCTGGGCATCGAAGATCTGGTAGGTAAAGTTGGGCAATAAGTCCTGGTCGTGGACTTGGCACAAAGACCTGATCCTGGGGATCGGGCAAAAGTCCAATCGAAGGAGCCGGTTGACAAAAAGATAAACTCTCCTAAGAGGAGTATGTGAGGATACGTTCCCCGTAGGAGGGAACATTAGGCGTCGGTTCGACCTAGGGTTCCATTTGGGAAGCCCAAAGTCAGAACCAAGATAGCTCAGGCTATAAATCAAGCTTAAATCTATATTATTTATATGTTACTTGTGTTTTGGAACTAACCCTGGTTGCAGGAACGAAGGGATGAAGGTTTCCGCTCCTAGGCGCCTCAATGGAGTGAGGCGCCTTGCTTAACTAGGCTCCTGTGTTGAGACAGGCACTCCAGACAAAGGGTAATTCTAGAACCACTCGAAGCAAAGCCTCAAGACTGCATATGAGGTGCCTGTGTTAACACAGGCGCCTCAGTTAGCTCAGGCGCCCTGGTTGAGGGTATAAGCGCTAGCCAAGTCTGCGGATTGAGTTTCGCGCAGTAAGGGCCACGTGTCAGGCGCCCCCTTCAACACAGGCGCCCCAGCTATGAGTATAAATGGGGGTTCACCCCCTTGGCTTCAACAGAACTTCTTTCAACACATTCTAACAAGCACTCTGCTCCGAAACACTCCGTGCTCAAGATTCAAGCGCCAACGACGACCCGCGGCTACGACACTCCAATCTTCCGATCGTCAATATAACTTTCGGTTAAATTGTTGTATTTTAAATTCTATATTTGTAGTCAAGTTGTAACATTTTTACGCAATATAGAATTGCCCATCGTAAATGGTCAAGGACAGTGGGCCTTGGAGTAGGAGCCGACTGTGACTCCGAACCAAGTACAAAACAAACATGTTAGCGTTGTTTTTCTTTTCCGCTGCGCAATTACTCATATGTTTTTCGATAAATTTATTGATCGATATTCACCCCCTCTATCGATTCAAACCGATCCCACAAGGAAGACCCTACCCTATAAGGTGACACGGCAGTGCCATGCAGGTTGCGGCGATAGTCGCATGAGTGGTGCTAATTGGTATAGCCCAATCGTCAAGCCTGTGGCAGAGGAGCCATGACCATGCCATGTGGAGTGTCCTAGACCCCACACGTTCTGTGGGATCGTTTAGAATCGATAGAGGGTGGGGTGAATATCGATAAAAATTTTCGGATATAATAAGAATAATACGCGGCGGAAATTCAAAACACTGCTAACACAATTTCTTTTACTTGGTTCGGAGTCTAGATCGACTCCTACTCCAAGGCCCACAGTCATTGACCGTTTAAGTTGGGCAATTCTATATTTCGCAAAAAGGTTATAAATTTGAAGCACGAATACAGAAATGAATTTATGTAATTAAATTAAAAATACCAACAATCGGAGAAGGACTCGAAGATCGTAGCAGCGGGTCGTCATTGGCGCTTGAAACTTGAGCATGGAGAGATTAGAGCAGTGTGCTTGAGTATTTGCATTGGAAGAAGTGTTGTCTGGAAGCAAGGGGTGAACCCCTTTATATACAATCGTCTGGGGCGCCTGTGTTGAATGGGGCGTTTGACACGTGTGCCTATCTGCGCGCATCTTTATCCGCAGACTTGGTTAGCGCTTATCCCTTCAACTAGGGCGCCTGAGACGACTGGGCCGCCTGTACGGTCACGGGCGCCTCCCTTGCTGACGTAGAGGCTCAGCTTCGCAAACTGCTGGAAGTAACCTTTTCGGGCGCCTATATCCATACAGGCACCTATATGATCAGGCGCCTGCCTACTTTCAGGCGTCTGGGAAGCAGAGAACTCCATCCTTTGTTCCTGCAACCAGGGTTAGTTCCAAAACACAAATAATAGATAAATTAAGTATAGTTAACAGTCTGCGTTGTCTTAGTTTTGACTTTGGGCTTCCAAAATGGAACCCTAGGTCGAACCGACGCCTAATGTTCCCTCCTACTGGGAACGCCTCCTTACCTACTCCTCTCAGGAGAATTTACCTTTTGCCAACTGGCTCCTCCGGTTGGCCTTTTGCCCGATCTTCCGGATCAGGACTTCGTGCCCAGTCGACGACCAAGACTTATTGCCTAACCCTCGGTCAGTTCTTCGGTGCCCAGCCCTTGGTCATGACTTATTACCCAATTCCTCGAATTAGGACTGTAGCACCGGTGCCGTCGATAGAGGGGGGGTGAATATTGACCGTTGAAATCTTTCGTTAAACTTCGTAAATCTTTCGAACGTTCTAAAATCAATGTTAGTAGCACAGCGGAAAATAAAATAGAAAGAACACAAGGACACAGCGGGATTTTTACTTGGTTCCCGACCCCCCAGGGTCAGTACATCCAAGGCCTATGCACGGGAACGCCCGTTCACTATTGGTCTCCTTCTCAGAACCCGACTTACAGTGCAAGATTACAATCAAAAGATAAATAAATTGAATGCGGAACAATAAAATCAAACCGAACAAACAAGATCTGAAACTCGGCCGATCTGGACCTCCGAAGTGCCGCGCACTTCCTCCTGGAGCCTCCCGGTCGTAGAGCCTCGTCTTTAGTGTGTTGTCATCGATCAGAGTGATCAGAATGGCACTTAGCAGTTATGTTTGAAGCAGAGGGGTCGAAGCCCCTTTTATAGCACTCCTGGGGGCACCCTGGACGTCGGGGGCGCCCCGATAAACTCGGTCAAACCTTATCCCCACGTAGACCTCGCCGCAGCTGATAAAACCTTTGACCAGGGTGCCCCAGACCTCCCGGGCGCCCTCATGAAGGCTTATCTGTGTTTCGGACTCGAAACAACAAATACAGGTTTGAACCCGGGCGCCCCGGACGCTCCGGGCGCCCCGCTTGAAGCCTATTCTGCTTACCACAGAACATTGCCTTTTTCCTTCTTTGTTTTGGGCGCCCCCATCATTGGGGGTGCCCTGGATGCTTGGGGGCGCCCCCAGTGATGGGGGCGCCCTGCTTCAAGGCCTCCAGCTGCCTGCTTTGTCTTCCAATCTTGGTACCTGCAAGATACACAAACACAAAGCCCATATACATATAATTTTAACCTTAAGGACTTGGTTCTGACTTCGGATTTCCATGAAACCCTAGGTCGAACCGTCGCAAGTTCCCACGAGAACGCGCCTTTCACCTACTCCTTTTAGGAGACGGTTGCCACCCAGTCCTTCGGGTGGACTTTTGCTTAGCTTCCAATACCTCCGGACCTCGAGACGCCCAAACCCTGACCCGTCTCTACTCCTGTCCTTAGTCATCGCTCAGCTAAGTTGCTCAGTCCCTCGGACCAAGACTCCGTGCCCAAACCCTAGGTCCAGGACTTAGGTGCCCAACCCTCAGCCAGGTCTTCGTGCCCAATTCCCCGAACCAGGTCTTCGGTGCCCAACCCTCGGCCAGGTCTTCTTGCCCATTCCCTGACTAGGACTTAGTGCCCAGCTTCACTCACCAGGTCTTAGTGCCTAGTTTCACTCACCAGGTCTTAGTGCCTAGGTTAACTAGGACTTTTCTTCACTTTGGTTACTCCTCTCTTAACTCACCCTCCCTTGTTCTTTGTATCATTGACTTAAGTGTATTGTCAAACATTAAAACACTTGGAGGAAGACATCCTTGATGCAACTTGCACCAACAAGGACTTCATGCCCAGTCCATGACCAGGACTTATTGCCTAACCTCGGCTAGGACTTATTGCCCAATTCTACGAACCAGGACTTCGTGTCTAGCTTACCTAGGACTTTTCCTGCGCACTTAAACAAATTCATTAGAGCACAATGTAACCTTAACTTATGAACCCTTTGCCATTATCAAAACTTAGGTTCGATCTTGGTGCTTCCGACACCAACACGTTTGTGTGGGGTCACACTATTCGACTGTATAGGGGACTATTTCCTACTCCAACTCACATTCCACTCCATTTCTGCTTTCTTCTTGCTTCGAAATGCATCCTATCAATACAAACACGCAAAGAGCATATCTCTGAATGAAGGAAAGTAATTAAGCTGATAAAACACTATAAAGAGGCAAAAGCATATCAAATAAAATCATGGAAAGCAGGTAATTAGAGTAAATGAAAGGATAAAAAAATCTTATAAATCCGCGCTCATCACACCCCCAAAGATAAACTTTTGTTTGTCCTCAAACAAATACTCCGCATTGTACTTATGTATCAGTTGTAGTGCATTATAATCCCTAATGAATTTAACCTAACTCTATCTCACACTTTTATTGATGAGCAAGTTATATAAAAATAGATTCGAGTGAGGCCTAAGAAGTTCTCCGTGCATGGTTTGATGAGTGACCATATTTCTTGAAGTATCAACCTTAATGCCTAGTCATGTCGTCATCTAACAAGTTTCCTCATGATCCTGACGATAGGTACTTACCTGCTACACACTTGGTTCATCTTTTTCAAACTACCCATGGTTTCAAAGGCATGCTCGGATTCAAGGGAAGCCTAGTATTTATTTTTTCAATAACCTAACTCGGTCTTAAAGGGGAAAATGACTAGTTTCCACTCACGATATATTTTTTTAATCCCATATTCAATTCAAATATTTTTTTTTGGTTCTTTCCAAGTGTAGCACTAACCCAAATGCAAGTCTATACCAACATGATATGGATAATTTTTTTTCAAGTGAGTTTTAATGATTCTAGCAATATCTAGTAACCAAAATGCAGTTTGAAAAATCACCATGAGACACAAGTACTCACAAGTTCTATGAATTATGACTATTTATCAAATATTCACTATTTGAAATAGGTAAAGTGAAAAGAGATCCTAAAGCTAGGTCATCCTCAAATATTTCAATAAAGCAATGCTCATTTCATGCTAATAAAGATAGAGAAAAGTCATTCACTCGACATA
This sequence comes from Boesenbergia rotunda, assembly GCA_024364735.1. Taxonomy (NCBI): domain Eukaryota; kingdom Viridiplantae; phylum Streptophyta; class Magnoliopsida; order Zingiberales; family Zingiberaceae; genus Boesenbergia; species Boesenbergia rotunda. The sequence continues at coordinate 131,860 of JAGFNQ010000869.1, read as the reverse complement.
CTAGCCTAGATATCCCTTGTAAATCAAAAAAAAAAAATCTAGAGGAGATAAGGAAGAGTCTTGAGTTTCAAATTTTTATTTTATTTTATTTTGTTTTTGAATAATCAATAGTTCGTTGCTGACAGAAGAAATCACTACAGGCTGCTGCGTGGTCGGGCCATCGGGTGCCGATATCATCAGTGGTGAAGTCGTCACGCGTCTCCATCCCACGATTTGCCCTCGTTGACCGATAGGGACTCTCGTTGAAGGTCGTGGGATAGGGCCGGTCAGCCAAGTGGATTAATCGGGCGCAAGCCTGGATACCCCTTGTAAATAAAGAAAAAACTAACAACTGATAACATAAATGGAGAAATGAAATACAAGAGTATCCACTTTAAAATAAGATAACTTAGCGTAATGTGCATCTAATAAACTCGAACAAAAACAAGTCAAAAACTATACTAAGCAAACTGCAAGAGAATTGAAACAACAAGCAAACAAACCGAAGGAACATGTGAAGAAACCAAACTGCAAACAACTTAAACTATGTACATGTATGTGCAAATCCGCTCTAGACTTGGGCAACACAGTTGTTGGTGCAAGTTGCATCAATGATGTTCTCCTTTATGTGTTTTAATGTTTGACAATGTACTTAAGTCAGTAATATGTTGAACAGACAAAGGGGAGCGAAGGAGAAGTAACCTAAGCCTGAGAAAAGTCCTAGTTAAGCTAGGCATGGAAACCCTAAGACCTAGCGAAGGGCTGCTAGGCTCTGACGGAGGGCTGCCAGAACGAAAAAGACCTAGCGAAGGGCTGCTAGGCTCTGGCGAAGGGTTGCCAGAAAGAAAAGACCTAGCGAAGGGCTGCTAGGCACCTGACGAAGGGCTGTCAGGAAAATAAGTCCTAGCGAAGGGCTGCTAGGCACCTGACGGAGGGTTGTCAGGGGAACAAGTCCTAGCGAAGGGTTGCTGGGCACCTGACGAAGGGCTGTCAGGGAAACAAGACCTAGCGAAGGGCTGCTAGGCACCTGACGAAGGGCTGTCAGGGAAACAAGACCTAGCGAAGGGCTGCTAGGCACCTGACGAAGGGTTGTCAGGGGAACAAGTCCTAGCGAAGGGCTGCTGGGCACCTGACGAAGGGCTATCAGGGAAACAAGACCTAGCGAAGGGCTGCTAGGCACCAAGCGAAGGGATGCTTGGTATCCAAGACCTAGCGAAGGACGGCTAGGCAAAAGTCCACCCGAAGGACCGGGTTGCAACCGTCTCCTGAAAGGAGTAGGTGAAAGGCGCTTTCTCGGGGGTAAGAGTTTGCGTCTGTTCGACCTAGGATTGCGTGCCAATCCGAAGTCCGAACCAAGTTTGTAAGATTAATATTTCATGTATACTTGCTTTGCATATATATATCTTGCAGGTACCAAGAGAAGAAGACAAAGCAAGCAAATGAAGAAGGCTGAAAAATGGCTCTCAGGGGGCCCCCAGTGTTGGGGGCGCCCCCAGCAGCCAGGAAGCCCCACAGGGGGCGCCCCCATCCAGCCAGGGCGCCCCCAGCATGGGGGGCGCCCCCAGCTAGTGCAAAGATGTGCACTTGTGTGTGTGTGCAGAACAGGTGTCAACCGGGGCGCCCGGAGCGTCCGGGGCGCCCTGATTAGTAGCTGTTTCCGGAGCGTCCGGGGCGCCCTGATTAGTAGCTGTTTTGCTATTTCGAAGCCAGAACACAGGATAAGCCTCCACGGGGGCGCCCTGAGTGTCCGGGGCGCCCTGGTCAAAGATCTTATCCCCTACGGTGAGGTAGGCGCAAGGATGAGGTTTGACCGATTCTTCCGGGGCGCCCCCGTCGACCAGGGCGCCCCAGGAGGGCTATAAAAGGAGCTTCGACCCCTCTTCTTCCAAAACACTTCCTAACTGCGATTCTATTCATTCCGACCGACGACAACGCGCTAAAGACGAGGCTCTGCGACCGGGAGGCTCCAGGAGGAAGTGCGCGGCACTTCGGAGGTCCAGATCGGCCGAGCTTCACATTTTTGCTTGGTTTGCAATTAATTACAGTATTTATTTTTCTTTATTATTGCTTGTAATATTGCACTGTAAGTCGGGTTTCTCCGCCTCCGGAAATTTTGGAAAGGAGACTATTAGTGGACTCAACGCCGAGTACATAGGCCTTGGACGTACTGACCCTGGGGGGTTGGGAACCAAGTAAATAAACCTGCTGTGTCCACTGTGTACTGCTTTTCTATTTTTATTTTTATGTTTTCCGCTGCGCTACTAATATTCTGAGTCCAGTTTTACGGAAGTCTTACGAAAGTCTCACGAAAGTTTTCACGATCGATATTCACCCCCCCTCTATCGACGGCACCCGGTCCTACAAGTGGTACCAGAGCGGGGTAGTTCAAACTTGGTGCAACCACCAGTTTGAAAGTTTTTTCGGATTTACGAATTTTTTAATTTTATTTCTTTTCTTTTTGTTAATCAACGCAACTCAATCTCGTTCGCTTTTTATTTTATATAAATAATATCTGTAGGTGGATTTAAAATATCCTTACGCCTTTTTCAATTTTGAATTTTCATCTTTTCACCATAAGTCTGAATTAATAAAACGAACAATTCTTAAAAATTTGTCATAAATTTTTTTATTATTATTTTAATATTATTTCTCGAAATTCGTGCCACTTTAATTCGAGCAATCTTTTAACTCTTATTTTTCACCATTAATCAGAATATTCATTTCCCAAAAATTTTGTCTCAAATTTTTATTATTATTTTATTATTATTCTGCCTCGAAATTCGTGCAATTTTTTTGGGCAAATTTTTTTCTTCTTCTCCCGCACTACTAATCCAAGACCAAGTCTTGGTACATTCTGTTAGTTCTTTTGTGTGCAAGAGGTTATTTTATGGCCAACCAAGAGTGGAACAGTGCCCGTCCACCGCTATTCTCCGGCGAGAACTTCAGCTTTTGGAGAAGACAAATGGAGTCCCTTCTGAAGACCCATATGGACATATGGATGATCATTCAAACAGGGTTCCACCTCCATACAGAAGATGAACTATCAATTGCATGGGACAAACTGGATGAACCAACCCTCAACCAAATTGAGACTGATGCAAGAGCAACTGCAATTCTTCAATGCGGTCTAACCAACGAACAACTCAAGCTAGTCGGTTCATTTGGATGTGCTAGAGAAATATGGGAGAAATTGATCAATCTTCATCAAGAAATCTCAGATGAAGAAGAAGATCAGGTAAGTTATCTCGCACTCTCGGTCCAAGCACAGATAGCCGAGTCAGAGTCTGAACCTGAACCCAGAGTCGAAATCGAACCAGCAGAATCAGACACGAACTGACTGAGATGGTAACCAATTTCAAATTCTTTTCTAAATTAGAATTAAATAATCAAGCTGATACTGCAATGGTCGAGGAAGGTATAACTTTTGCAGGGAAAACTCCAAGAGAACCATCAAAGAAGGAGCTTCAACCGGTACCCAAGTCCGACTCAGACACGAATCAGAAGATGAATTTAGATCTGAGACAGCAACAATTAAGGGGGAGATTCCTAATAAGGAATCAAAAGGTAAAATTACAAATTTGAATTTAAAAATCATATAATTTGTTACATATGCAGGGAGAGAGGGCACTACCAAACTAAGTGTCCTACCCGTAAGATTCAAACGATACCACCGACGGCAACAAAAGGAACGAGCTCCAAAACACGAAAGAACAAGAGTCGATCAATGCTTCAAGTGTCAGGAGGTTGGGCATTACAAAGAGGAATGCACAGATAAACATTACAAAGATCCAGGGAAACCAACCAAAATGGGTAACTGTAATTACATCCAAATCAACTCATTACCTTGAATACTGATAGTTTAATTAATCTCCCTTGGTCAAATTTAGATATGGATGCATGCTTAGATAACTTGATAAATCATGTATATTAGCAAAGTCAAAATTCAAAATGTTAAGACAAGAAATGAGACTTTGAAAATTAAAATTGATATACAAGAAAAACTGATTAATAATTTTGCAAACTAGAAAATCCAGAAATTTCTCCTCACTATGACATTATCTGAAGTTTTGTCTTGGCTATTCATAGGACTAGATACCTTAAGGACTTAACTAACTAGTTGAAATTTGACAACATAGTATTGGGAGGAGGTGAGATGATAGTACGTTGGGGAAACCAACTCTAATAAGATCAAGTCTACTTGGTCTCTTTAGACTGGTGAAACCAGCCGAAGCTACCGATCCAAGACCCAAGCTAGTTGGACCAGAAAATGACCTAATTAATTTGAAAATGAAATTTCATTAAAAGGCTTTGTCAAGGAAAGGGTGGATGATCCCATAAGGCTACGGCCAAAGAAGGCCTAGTGCCTCGCCAAGACCTGGAAGCCAATTTCTGAAATTCAAATTCAAATTATCTTATGTCAAATTCGAATCTAACACAAATTTCAAATAATTATAGATTCAAACCTGTTTTCAAAAATTCTTTTTCAAAATCACTCTTTTTCTGTCTTCGAAGTCAATTATACTTTTTCAAAAACAAACATTTTTTTTCTTTTCAAAGTTAAACATTTTTTTAAAATTATTTTTACCTTCAAACCTGTCTCACAAGAACTTTTAAGGCTAACTGTTTGAAAACCCTAGATTGGGTGAGACAGGAAAATTAAGTTCAAATTAAAATTTCTTTTATGTTGTGTTTTCATTCAGAGAATAATTTCAACATAATCAAACCATGATTAACATGGTTAAATCTTAGTCAACTGAGTCAAACATGGTTAAACCTAGTTAATGCTAAAGACCCTTCAAGCACTTAGATAAAGTTAAGACAAGTCGAATACAAGGGGAGTTCTTTTTAGATTTATTCTCAAAACTTGATGCTCTAAAATTTAGTATCATTTCAGAATAAGGCCTTCAAAAATTACTCAAAATTCTTGGTATATTACTATCTCTTTGAAAAATTATTTCAAAATATTTCTTTTCAAAAACTGTGTTATTATTATTACTTCAAATTGAGGTGTCAAAAATTTATCTCCTTGAAAGTTTCATACTCAGAAGATTATTCAAAATTATTCTTTTGTTTTTAATAAACCCTAAAGACACAGAGGAAGGTCCACTTCATGATCTACTAGGACTCCTAGGATGTGTCAAATTTAGGGGGAGTTTGATTCAAAAGAAGAATTTCTGAAAAAAAATTTTGGTAATTATTTGTTTTGAAGTTATTAGATAATTCTTATAATTTAAATCAAACCCTAAAACTCAGAGGAAGATCGCTTGTAGTCAACAAGCTTCCTAGGACTGGATCAAGTTTAGGGGGAGATGAAATTAAAAGAATTATTGAACATTTTCAAAATTATATGTTTTCATGCACTGCAAGTTCAAAATCCTTTTAAAAACTTAAATAATTTTTTTGTCAAAATACTATTATTTTACAAAATTCTTGTGGCTTATGAAATTAATTTTATAATATTTACTTGGGTTGGAGAAAATTTTCCAGGACACTTAGGAAAATGTCCTTGTAGTCAACAAGGTTTCCTAGGATTGTGTCAGACTGGAAAAGAAACCTAGTCAAGTAAAATATTTTGTGTTCAAAATGCATAATTCTTTTCAAAAATTACTTATACTTTTCAAAGTCTAATTTTTTTCAAAAATTACTTATACTTTTCAAAGTCTAAGTCTTTTCAAAATTACTTATATCTTTCAAAGTCTAAATACTTTCTTAAAAGTACTTATGTGTTTCAAATCTTAACTTATTTCAAAAGTACTTAGATTTTTCAAAAATGCATAATATTTATTTCAAAAGTACTTTTGAAGATTCAAAAGCACTTATATTCTCAAAAATACATAATATCTGTCAAAAAGTACTGCAATAATGTTTTCAAAAGTATAAATATTTTTCAAGGCAATATTGTTCTAAGTGCGTGAATTTTCTAAAAGATTGGCCTACAAATATAAAGTATCTTTTCAATACTTTTCAAATAAAGTTTTGTTGGTGCAATTTAAAACTTTTTGCTATACTTTCAAGAATTATACTAAGTATTTTTATGCTTTCAAAACTCATAGGCTCTGATACACAAACGCTCTCCTTAAAACTTCTCTCAAAATATTTTTATATTAGACTTAAAAATGGTCTAAAACATAAGGAGAAGAGTTTTACATTAAGGGGGAGAGAAAGGAAATTTTATTTTTAAGCTATTTCAAAATTTTAAGCATTTCCAAGTGGTTCAAAGTTATTTTTAGTGCATGTTTTTCTAAATAAAATTTTCCTTAGTAATCAAAATTTGTCTGAAAAAAAAAGGGGTTTTTAACAAAGTTTAAGCTTGCTTTTCAAAAGTGTCTATGGATACAAATACTTTTGCTCTTTTTGAAAAATACTTTGTCTTATTTCTGGTAGAACTCAAAAATCCCCATTAGAAACCTTGCTAACCCATGTATGCTTTTGATATATGTCAAAGGGAGAGGAAAGGTCAAAGTTAAGTATTTTAAGTATTTTTAACACAAGTATTCAGGGTTTTAGGGGGAGTATGAAAAATAAAGAATTTTTTTTCAACTCTACAGTTATGCTTTAGTTATGCTTCACTGTTTACCTTATGCTCTTAACTGTTGTAACTTTTTCCTTAACTTTGAATTGTGTTGCCATAATCAAAAAGGGGGAGATTGTTGGTGCAGGAAGCACCAGATCAAACCTTGTTTTGATATTGGCAAAGGATTCAAAGTTAAGGGTTATTTGTTGTCTAACAATGTTGCTTGAGAGTGCAGGAAACCAAGTCCTGGCGAAGGGTTGCTGGGCGAAAACCAAGTCCTGGCGAAGGGTTGCTGGGCGAAAACCAAGTCCTGGCGAAGGGCTGCTAGGCGAAAACCAAGTCCTGGCGAAGGGCTGCTAGGCGAAAACCAAGACCTGGCGAAGGGCTGCTGGGCAAAAGTCCAACTGGAGGATCCGGTTGGCACCAGGTAAACTCTCCCGAGAGGAGTAGGTGAGGACGCGTTCCCCTTGAGGGAACATTAGGCATCGGTTCGACCTAGGGCTCCATTTTGGAGACCAAAGTCAGAACCAAGACAGCCAGGGCTGTATAATTCATTATGTTATTGGTTTATTGTGTTTTGGACTAACCCTGGATGCAAGACCAAAGGAACGTGTGTCTGCAGCTCAGAATGCCTCAAAGGAAAGAGGCGATCGCTGACCAGGGCGCCCGGAGTGTCCCGGGCGCCCCCAAGGTGAACACAAAACACAACACAACCAGAAGAACCTCGACAGTACATTCTGAGGGCGCCCCCGCTGTCCCGGGCGCCCCCATGGCAAACCAACTGAAGAAGTTAAGCTGCTGCCGCGTCTGCACTGCGCACCCAGGGCGCCCCCGCTGTCCCGGGTGCCCCCAGCGCACAGGGCGCCCCCAGCCTTACCGAGGAGAGCTCAGCGTTGCAGATAAGGTTTGACCGGGTCAACCAGGGCGCCCCCAGTGACCAGGGCACCCCAGTCAAGGCCTTATCCCGAGGATTAAGGGATAAGTCGACGACCGCGCCTCTTGTGGATCTGCTACCACGTGGGGGGGCGCCCCCGTCGACCAGGGCGCCCCCAGGCCCTATATAAAGGGCCCTCGACCTCCTTCTTCAGTGCATCAATCACTGCGACACTTCTGCGCTCTTCTGCTTCCGCGACACGCTCCAGAAATCTTCCAACTCGAGCTGACGACGTCCCGCTGCTCCGAAACTTCGATCTACACCGGACGTCGGTAACAAAGAGCTGTATTTAAAGTTTACTAAACTGTTCTTGTTATTATCTTTCCTGTAAACTTTTACGAACTTATAGAATTGCCCGCAGAAAATGGTCAACGACCGTGGGCCTTGGAGTAGGAGTCGACCCAGGCTCCGAACCAAGTAAAACGATCGTGTTAGCGTTGTTTTTGCTCTGTTTTATTCCGCTGCGCACTTACTCTTTTTAAATCCGAACGAATTGCGACATTCACCCCCCCCCCCTCTCTCGCATTTCTCGATCCAACAGGGATGTGTATTGATGTAAAACACTATGGATATGTGAAACCTTTGTGTTGACGAAATGTTCATGTTGTGTTCTTGTTTGATGAAATGTCTCTATGAATGTTTTATGCTTAGATCTCTTAAGTGTTTAGACGATAGTTGTGTTTGATTGAATAGATGTATGAGATGGTCTCCATTAAGGAGATATGCTCAAGGTTGTATGCCCGGGAAGTCTTTCGTGACAAGGGTAACCTTTCAACTAGATAACCTTGGGTGTTTCTTTGAAATAGAGGTTACTCTCATGCAAGAAAGAACTTAATCGGGACTTAGTGTGTTCCCTAATTCCATGTTAGGAGATGACTTGTGTAACTTGGAATTGTATAACCAAGGACCCTAGTGACAAGGGTAGTGCTATATAATGTTGATGGCTTCGGGACAATAGGTTTGATAAAAAGGGACATTGGCACATATTGTTCCTACGACTAGGAATTTTTTATTACTAAATGACTAGTTGAGGTCCTCAAAAGAGAACTTAGGGTTCTGGCTAGGGAATAAGGAGCTAACCTCCTTTTGGGCAGTCTTACGATATTTTTCACTATTATTGCAAAAAAACTAACGTAAGTAATTTTGTAAAAATTAAATAATTGAAAGGAAAGGTTTTAGAGACGTTACTGAGGCATTGCAGTAAGATTTTGCTTCGTGGGAATGAGATTAGAAGGGAAATTAAGAGATATAAGAGAGGAGTTTGATTTTGATGTGAAGACTAGGTTCGGTATCGAGGGGGATCAGCTTGATTGGTCGCTGATTAATTAAATTCGAAGATTTCAACCAATCGGGTGGCTCCAGTTGGTTAACAATAGCTGAAAAGAATTTTTGGTCGACTGATAAATTTAATTTTTTACAGTTGCAAGGGATAAATGGGTTATGTGTTCAATTTATCAGTCGACTGATAACATAATATCAGTGACTTTTTCACCATCGACTGGTGGGGTTTAATTGTTTGGCCAACCGAGATTTTTTTGGTTGATTGATAGGCGTTGATTTGGCTACTGAATCAAAGGGATCGGTTGACTGATAACTTTGATCAGTCGACCGATAGAGGGTAAAAATTGGAATAATTTAAGATAAATCCTAGTTCATCTAGCGAGTTCTATGTTGTCAATCAAGGTGCAAGTAAGTGTGTGAGATAATTGTTAAATTTAAGTTAAATTTGTTAAATTAAGTTCAAAATAGATTTATAAGTTTTGAAAAATAAATTTTTAATTTTATAAGTTAAGTTTTTAAAGTTAAAATATGTTTTTAATTTTTTTTTAAAAAATAAGTTTTTAAAGTTAAAAATATTTTTTAAAAAAAGTTTATAAAAAAATTAAAAAAGTTTTTAAAGTTTATAAAAAAATTAAAAGTTAAAAATAAGTTTTTAAAGTTTCCAAAAAGATAAGTTTTTAAAGTTAAAATATAACTTTTTTTAAAAAAAGATAAGTTTTAAAAGTTTAAATAAGTTTTTAAAGTTAAAAAAAATTAAAGTTAAAATATAAGTTTTTTTTAAAGATAAGTTTTTTAAGTTTAAATAAATTTTTAAAGTTTTAAAATGTCACGCTCTAAGGAGTTGCATGTCCGATATAAATAGGGCAGTATCTTTTCTGTACGATGGACAATTTAAAACCTTAATACACACCTACCTGACCCTCCACATATCTCGGCCAACACGACCGGAACATATAGCTCATAATAGAATAAAACAACACAATACATAATATCAAAGTCGCATACCATCCCGACTACAACAAAATCAAAACACGTATATAGCCTCCGGGCAGACAGACACACAAACACATAAAAGTTCATATCACATACTAAGTCCACAAAAGATAAGACATTATGGAAAGAAACTACAATCAATCACAAGGTAAAGAAAATGCGTAGCAATGCAAAAAATCCAAACAGAGGGAGGAGTTGGTTGTTGGGCTCTCCTGGTGGCATCATCCTAAAACAGCTAAACAAGCAAACAGAGGTGAGTTCAGATGAACTTTGTAGGTAGTATAGACAGATATGTATGGTATCAAGAAGCTATACAAGCATAGAAGAAATAAGCAATATAGTCTCATAGGAATAATCAGAATATATGACTGAAAAACTGAATGCATGTACATACCAGTATCAGTCCTACCTGCGGGGTAGTAAGGTCATAAACTCCTGAAAATCTGAACCTTCCACGGGTAAGTTTAGACACACGAGTGATGCAAAGTGACTAGATCAAGTGCAAAATACTTCTGTATGTGTATGTTAACTAAGTGCAGCAACTATAGCTCAATCAAATACAACAAACATAAACAAATACAATCCCATGCATCATGCTCATGTTGTAAAGACATGGTCACCCCTGACGCAAGTTAGCCACCGTCACGGGTCATATGTGAGGTCGAGTGGGTAGGGTTGTGACACTGTACACACTCTGTCATCACTGCTCATGAGTGACCGAGTGGACAAGATGCTGGCGAAAGATCACCCTCCTACCCCAAGTCATATGGGAGAGCATCGCTCTCATCTCCTCGTATCACCAGAAAGAGGAGGGATCTCTACCTGCTACCCCATTTCGAAAACCACTATCCCCGAGTGGTCGAGTGGCCGAGTGAAGCCCTTGCAAAGCAACTATACATACTCTCCTGATACCACTAACCTCTGAGTGACAGTGTGTGCAGATTCAGATATGATTGATAACTCATCTCAACTACAAGGGAGCCAAAAGTCACCAGTTATGCAACAGTGCAAGGATGGTGCATGACACTAACTCATGCAACACCCTCTGGTCATCATCTATACCTCAACATGACATGCACAGGTCAGAAATCATGAATCATGACCTAAGACTAAGATACTAGGTATACATACAGGGTATAACTAGTGATCAATCAATGTCAGGTATAATAATATAACATACAACTACTCTTATACACACATGCACATGTGTGTACTCTAAAAAATAAGAGTATCAAGTATTGAGACTGTATAGACATAAATTTGATCATCTCAAAGATCAAACAACAAATATCAAGTAGAGATAATCAAAGGCAGATATAAGGTATAAACCTACTGCTATACATAACAAGTCATGCATAGAAATGACAGCATCTACAAAGATAAGTCAAAATTACCCGTCTCAAATGAAAAATCCCGTAATGTAGAGAACTCCCCGTCCAGGATATCCAAGTACCAATCAATGCTCAATATCAAAAACATAGTGTTTATCTACAATAACACATGATACTTAGCTAAACAAGTTATCTTAATTAATTAAGATCATCTTGATTTGTAATGTCAATTAATTAACCCTAGGGCAATGGTGATACAAGATCCACAGCTCTCGATATAGGTATTACTGAATCAAAAGAGATTAACCTCATTAAATTAAACATTTACAACCTAGTAGGAACAACATCCACTTTACTGACTTCACTTCACCAATTAGCAAACTCAACTAAAAATCGTCCCAGACTAAACCACAAATCCAATCAGGATTACTATCCCACAGGTTGCTCATGGTATCAACAAAAATCAATATAGTTCTTTTCAAAGCTTCTCATGAAGCAAGCTCACGGCACAGCCTGAAGCTACACGAAACTCAATTGATTACCCAAAACAAAATCAAGGCAGTAACTACAGATCTGAAGCGATACAAGATTAAGGATCCACCTAACCCATCCTAGTACCATGTGACAAGAATGATCAAGATTAAAAGATCTACCCCAAGAACAGAACTGCAAGGAGCGCATGGCAATAAAGAGAAAGAAAGAATCGAAACCCAAATCCTTTCCAACAGGTCACTCCAAATCCGATCGATCAATATCTCACATATAACCTAAGTAAAGATGAATTGCCTTTGTATCTTATTGCCAAATCCATCATAGAATCAAAACATAATCCATTCTGTTAAACCTTTGTTAGAATCAGAGAAAATAGGGCAACCTTACCACGAAATAGATCCATGAACAGAAACACAGCCGAAAACACACTTATCTAAAACCATCCAACTCATCTACTAATCTCATAGAGAATCCATTCTAGATCAATACTGAAAGAATCAATCCTTACCTCGAATGACCTGTTGATGCTCCTCTCCCCCTTCTGTATCGATCCCAATGGAAACCAACAGAAATCCACAAAACCCAAGTAGAAGTTTCCTTCCCTAATCGATTTTCCTCAACCCTGGATCTACTCTCGTCATGAGCAGCAGATCATCACCCGAGAACAAGAAAATCACCTAGAATAGATCCGACAAAGCTATTACCGGTCAAGATAAGGAAAACTCAGAGGGAGACAAACGATGCTAGGAACCCGAAGCTTACTAGAAGGAAGGACGGTCGGCGAACACCCTGGCAGCTCCCCTCGATATATGTCAGTCGTGCGCCCCTCTCCTCTATGATTGGGGAAACTAGGACCAGAGTCACTAGCTAAAGAGCCACGCCAGGAGAGACTCTGATCCATCAAGCTTAGACGACTAAGAAAAGGTGGATGGCTTCGACAATGAGGTGGGGAGGAAGTGGATTAAAGGAATTAGGGTGGAGCTCGAGATGGAGAAAAAGAGGGATTTCAGTGCTTGGGTCATTTTACGATTAAACCCCTCAAATCCGATTTATTGAAACTTGATCCCTAGTTTTGAGGTTTTCTCCTTTTTCTCCCCCCCCCCCCCCCGAACTTTGGTTTTAAGCAATTTAATCCTCTAAAATTTTGAGTTAAACCCTTCAACCCTTCATATGTGAACTCAGTTGTCAGAAACCCAAGGAAACTTTCCGAATCCGAATTTTTAATTTACCATATTTAACATAAATATAATTTTAATAATTTTTTATTTTTATATATATTATTATCTAACTTCATTTGGTTTGGGTTTGGTTTGTTTTTGAGTTTGATTTGTTTGGTTTGGTTCTATTTGATTTTGAGTTTTGGTTTAGTTTTGATTTGGTTTAGAGTTTAGTTTAGCTTGGTTTGATTTGGTTTGAGTTTGAGTTTAGTTTGGTTTGTTTTTTAGTTTGGTGCGATTTTGAGTTTGGTTTTGGTTTAGTTTTAATTTGGTTTGGAATTTAGTTGGGCTTGGTTTGATTTTGTTTAAGTTTGAGTTGGTTTAAGTTAGATTGATTTGGGTTTGAGTTTAGTTTGGTTTAAGTTGATTTTAATTTGTTTTCATCTTACCCTTGGGTTTTCAAACAGGATAATCAAATAATTTTATGAGATGAATTATTATTTAATTATCAGGAGTAGTTTTAATTTGTGTTTGATATAAGTATAGCTTTGGGTCACCCAAACAAGCGTCATTGAGTAAGTTCTCAAGTAGTGGTGAGTCATATAGATATCATTAACGCAATCACAATCCTAGACAGAGCTTTCGAGCTATTCTCACTCAGATGACTTAGTACTCAACTTAAATCCTTAACAAGTTATGGCTAATCCTGATTTAACTAATCCTAAATACCCATATGGGTATGTTGAGTTATTGAGGTGACAACTAGTTTGCCGACTCCTATTTAAAATTTAAGTTTATTATTTAGAAAATAGATTTGATCCTTAGATATAAAGTATTGGTTTGGTCATACTTTGTTAAGGAATCTTTCGGGGCCCATGCTTAGACTTCGTTACTAATGTTTTGACTAACCAATGAAAGATAAGATTTGTTGGTTGACTTAGGTTTATATCTGAGTCTAAATTTATTATACACAGCTCTTTGGGACCCAAGCATCATGTTTAGATACTTGATGCTCATGTTGAACTTGTCTAACATGTTCTTGAGTCCCTTAATTTGACCTTTCAAGGAGGCATTTTCTTCTTCATATTTTGCAACTTGAGTTGAAGTTCCTTCTTGAACTTGGTTAGTTGAGGGGTTCAAGTTAGCTTGCTCCTTAAGGTGGCTAAACTCCTCAAGGAGTGAGCCAATATGATCCTCGGACTTAGTCAACTTTCTAACTAAATATTTAACTAATTTACGTAATTGAAATTTCAAAAATAAATATATCTCAGGGTCTTCTTCTTGATCTGATTCGGACTCAGGTTCGGACTCGAGTTCGGATCTTGCCATTAGTGTCAGGTAACTTGAGTGCTTTCGTTCATCCAAGTCTTAACGGTGATCATTAGTCAGTAAGAGGGGGGTGAATTGCCTCTGAAAATAAAAATTAAAATCTTTTGTTTATCTTTAAACAAAGACGTTAGTTAAATCAAACAAAAATAAATAATATAAAAAAATTGAGTAAACTAAAAAGAAAGAGGCAACCAGATTTTACTTAGTTTGCAACCGGGGAGGTTGCTAATCCAAGGCGGAGTGTGGCTTGATTCTCCTGAATAAAATTCCTTCGGGCAGAGAAGCCTCTTACACGTGGAAAGCTCAGAAAAAGAAAGAAAAACTACACAAAATTCGTTTGCTAATGCTTGAATTGAATGAGTGAATTGAAACTGAGCTCTAAGGGCCTATTTATAGCCCCAGACAAACTTATCTGTTTGCTGATGTGGCAGTATTGGGGCGCCCGAGTGCTCCAGGGCACCTGACACGTGGCTTGAGAGTTATCTGCAGCACAATGATAGCAAATGGCTAACTTTGTTGATTAAACTGCCTCTCGGGTATGCACAGGGTGCCCGAGTACTCGGCGCCCAAGACCTCAACGCCCGAGACCGGTTTAGGTCAGCAGTTGCTGACCAGTCTCCAGCGTAATTTCTGGTCTTCTTGGGTGATTTCTGGCTAACGAAGTTAGGCTCACCCGAACCTGACTCCAGCCTTTCGCCCCTCGAGCGTCCTTCCTCCCGGCTTCTCGTCCCTTAGACGCGCACGCGTCCTTCTCGCTCCACCGGCATACTCTTTCGCAGAGCTTCAGGTCCCTCGGATGCATCTAGCCCATCGGCTCCCTTTCCGTGCTATCCTTCTCGACCGTTGCGTCTTCCGCTCAACTTTCTATGCTCCTAAGATCCTGCACACTTAGACACAGGGATTAAAAAGCCAAGACCTAACAAGACTCGATTGACCACATCAAAACTAACCTGGGATACTCACAATCTTTCCATTTTTGATGTGCATCAACCCGAGTTAAGTTACGGGTAAATAAGCAAAAAATATGATTCAATATATAACACTGTAAGCAAAAAAAATGAAATTTAGAGTCTACCTCTTAACTTAATACTTCTCCCCATTTGATCACATCAAAAAAATGTAAAATATTAAGGGAAATACTTTTAAAATTTGCTTGCAATTTCAAATGTTAAGTCTAATTTTGAAAATATTTTTTAAAATTTATCAATTTTTTTATAACAGTTAGAATTTCAAAGAATTATTTTCAGAAAAAAATTATCAAAGTGAGAATAATTTTTAACTTTTTGAAACTTAATTTTGAATTCATTATTGATAATTTAGAAAAAAATAATAATTTCTATAGATAGAACAAAGCAACTTTTATTAAAAAAATTTTAAACTAATTTTTTGGCAAACAGTTATCCAATAGAAATATTAACAAGATTAAAGCATTTAATTTCCAAAATAAATTAGTCTCTACTTGATAAATAAGAAAAAAACTAACTGTTTAGGATATATTTACGAACCCAATATAAATTTTTACCAACATAATTTATCAAAACATAGATGGAATATATGATTTAGGAATTTTACAATTTAGCCCTTGTGAAATCTAAAATATAGATTAAGTTTACATAATATCCAACTTTTGAATTTCTAGAACAATTTAAACTTGCATAGTTATTTTATAATTTTTCAATTTGAACTTTCAAATTTTCATTTTTGCATTTTAACTTATCATACATTTCTAATGTGCATGATAAAGATAATTTTCTTTTTAATTCTATATTTTTAAATTTTAATTTATACATAGATTTTGTTATTTGTTTAATACCAAAATATAGTTGTTCAGGAGGTAGAAGATATACTTCACTTACTATATCCTTTCTGAAATCTGAAGCTCTCCCTTCGTCGCAACTGTCTTCTAATGTGGCCCCCCTTCATCGATGCTCTCATCTTCTTAGTGTGAAGCCATCAAAGCAAGTCCAGCGTGTTCCTCGAGAACTGAGTCTTCCAATGAAGACTCATCCCATATCGCCTTTAGGTTGTGGGGTTTTTGTCTTTGGTGTCCATTTTCCTTTGTTCTTTCATTTGGGGCAGTTTTCCTTCACATGTCCTTCTTTATTGTAGTTGTAGCAGTGAATTTTCCTTTGCTTCTTACCCTGCACCTTATTAAATTTTTTAGTTTTAAAATATTTAGACAACTTTCTTACCATATATGCTCCATTTTCATCATTTTCTAAAGATCCTTTTCATGTTGGATCCTTCTCGTGCTTAGGGCGATGTTGTCTGTTTTACTTTTTCCTGCACATCTTGATTCGTGAAGTTCTAAAGTGGAAAAAAGTTGCTCTAAGGTACTTACCTTAAAATCCTTAAAGATGTAGTAGGCATCGATTATCAAAGTCCTCGGAAAGGCGTTCAATGTGTACCTTTGTGCATCCCGATTGCTTACCGATTCTCCGAGATTGTTGAGTTCGTCATTAGCTCCTTAAGCTTAGCGTGAAGTTGTGCTACTGACTCTTCTTCTTCCAGTCGAAGGTTGCTGAGCTATTTTCGAAGCAGATCTCTTTTTGCTAATTTGACTTCGGAGGTACCTTCATGAAGTTCAAGGAACTTTTCCAAAAGTTCCTTTGCAGATCGGTAGTTCCCGATTCGGTTGACTTCTTATGCTGGGAGTATGGTCAGCAAATGGTATTCTACTTTCCCATTTACTACAAAGTCAGTCTATTCCTTCTTTGTCCATAGGTTTTCATCTTTGGGTTTGTTGTCGGTGTCCTTGGGAGTTATAAAATCGTTTTTCATGATTAAAATTAAATTGAAATCAGTTTTAAAGAAAACCTGCATCTTGCGCTTCCAACTTACGAACTCCCCTTCGAACTTTGGCTAGTAAATGACCAGTCTGACCAATTTGTAGTTGCTTCAGATGGCGGTTAGTCCTTATAGGAGTGTCCTTGCTCTGATACCAATTGACGGTGATCGTTGGTTGGCAAGAGGGGATGAATTGCCCTGAAAATAAAAATTCAAATCTTTTGTTTATCTTTAAATAAAGATATTAGTTAGATCAAATAGAAATAAATAACATAAAAAATTTAGCAAACTATAAAGAAAGAGGCAACCATATTTTACTTGGTTTACAACCTGGGAGGTTGCTAATCCAAGGCGGAATATGGCTCATTCTCCTGAATAAAACTTCTTCGGACGGAAAAGCCTCTTACATGTGGAAAGCTCTGAAAAAGAAAGAAAAACTACACAAAATTCGTTTGCTAATGCTTGAATTGAATGAGTGAATTGAAACTGAGCTGTAGGGGCCTATTTATAGCCCTAGACAAACTTATCCGTTTGCTAACGTGGCAGTACTGGGGTGCCCGAGTGCTCTAGGGCGCTTGACACGTGGCTTGAGAGTTATCCGCAGTGCAACAATCGCAAACAGCTAGCTTTGTTGATTATACTGCCTCTCGAGCGCTTGTATGCACAGGGGCGCCCGAGTGCTCGAGCGCCTAGTGCTCGGGCGCCCGAGACTGGTTTAGGTCAGCAGCTGCTGACCAGTCTCTAGCCTGATTTTTGGTCTTCTTGGGTGATTTTTGGCCAACCGGAGTTAGCCTCACCCGAACCTGACTCCGGCCTTTCGCCCCTCAAGTGTCCTTCCTCCCGGCTTCTTGTCCCTCGGACGCCGCACGCATCCTTCTCGCTCCACCGGCGTACTCTTCCGCAGAGCTTCACGTCCCTCGGATGCACCAAGCCTTCGACTCCCTTTCCATACCATCCTTTTCGACCGCTGCGTCTTCCGCTCGACTTCCTGCGCTCTTAAGTTTTTGCACACTTAGACACATGGATTAAAAACACCATGACCTAATTTGACTCAGTTGACCACATCAAAACCAACCTGGGGTATTTACAGATCTGACTCGTCTGAGTATGACTCATCCCAAGTTGCCTTAAGAGTCTTCCTTCTTCTTGATTTGGGCTTTTTCTCCTTCAAATTAGGGCACTCATACTTGAAGTGACCCTTTCAGATTTGGGTACGTTTGATATACTTGGTACTTTCTTTGGGTTCTTCTTGGTTCTCTTCTTAGCAAACATTCTTCGAACTATGATTACTAGTTCTTCTTCATTGGGTGAATCTAAATCTTACTTGAACTCAAATTCGAGTTTTGGTTTAGACTTAGTCTTGGCTGCTTTACTTTATCCTGCATACAAAGTAATACCTTTCTCTATCAGACCAAGGTTAATTTATTCATGCAATTCAAATTCATAAAAAAGTTTATCAAGTTTAATAATTGAAAGGTCCTTCGAAACCTTATAAACATCTACCATTGATGCCCATAAAATATTTCGAGAGAACGAGTTTAGGTATACCTGATTACATCTTGATTTTTGAGATGGTGATCGATTAAGTGAAGGTTGTTGATGATGTTCTTTATTCTAGCATGGAGTTGAGTATTATTTTCTTCGGGCAACATCTTAATATTGAATAACTGATTTAGAAATAGGTCTCTTTTTTTTTACCTTTGAGTCGTCTGTTTCTTTATGGAGCTTGACTATCTAGTCTCGTAACTCCTTGGTGTTGTCAAATGACCCAACTCGGTTGAGTTTTTTTTTGTTAGGCCACATTGTAGTGTATTCATTGACTTGTAGTTGATTTAGGCTTGTCATTTTATTTCCGATGTCCACTTCTCCAGTTTCAAAATTTCTCCGTCTTCAGTTGGAAAGGTATAACCCTTTCGATGTTGAACAAGAGATTGATATCCCCTTTCAGAAAATATTCCATTCTCTTCTTCCAGTAGCTGAAGTCGTCGCCATTGAACAAGGGGTCAATCGTGATGTATCCTTCTAAGTGGGAGTTTGACATTCAAGCAATCACAAAAACAAATAAAAAAATATTTCCAAGACTTTTGTCTTGGGATTAGTAGTATTGTATAAAAAAATATACTAAATAGAAAAGAAAGAAAACCTAATGTAAAGAAAGATTGTTAGATCCTTTCAGAGTTGCCTTGCTTTGATATCAGTTGTAAGATCGTTGGAAACTGAGAGAGGGGGTGAATTTTGATCATTTGTCAATCTTTTCTTTTACTTGGTTCAGAGCTTTCGGCGACTCAAACTCTAAGGCCTGCAGTCCTCGACCGCTTTCATTGGGCAATCCATTATAATTTTTTCTCCAAATTTTTTTTGGAGAAAGCAATGTAGTAGAGGATGTAAGGGAGGTTAGTAACAACCTACTAACTCCCTTTTATGATGCCAGCACAACTATGAAAATATAAAAGAATACTGACACGTAGAATAGACTTAAATTGCGTAATGTCGGAGTGCTCCCCAACATCGTAATAGTAGTTGTTGAGCAGTTTGCCGAAGCAGACAGTGAATGTAGTGCGAGTGGAAGAGATGTCAAGTACATTGGTCTCGAACTCCTTATATAGGCATGGTTTGGTCGACTGAAAAGTCATTCAATCGACTGAAAAGTCGTTCAGTCAACTGATTCTTTTGGTCGACTAAACCTCCAGTTTGGTAGACCGAATCTCGTGTCATTCCTTCTTTGTTCCGTTTGGCTGACACTATAATAAATGCATTTGGTCTATTGATCCTTCTGATCAGTCGACTGGAAAAGCTTCCATCTACGTAGTCACGCCATACCAAAAGTGTATTGATCGACTGATCTTGATGATCAATCAATGGAACCCTCAATCAACTACCTTTAACTTATTTGCATAAAAGTGTTAGCATAGTACAAATAGTATATAAAGGATTAACCTTGCAAAACATATTTTACCCAAATATAAGCATAATATGTATGTGTAATCGACAGTAAGACCTGCCCTGATCTAAATTTAGAAACCTCTATAGATTCTCTCTAGTTGAATTAGCGCCTAAGGCTGTCCCATCGGGATACGACCTCATAATACTCTCCTTTAGGAGCTTACCTCACTCACCTGCTAAGCATCGAGTTTCTCAGACCTATTTGGACTTTATTGCTTAATATCTGATCGGCTTGCCAGGGCTTCCACTTGCTCAGTATTGGGTCCTCCAGACCTATCGAGACTTTCTGTCAGATGTCAACCCATCTGAACATTGTTCCTGATTTCCATGATCTGTCAAGACTTCTGCCTAGCTGCAACTAGGACTTCATAAAGGTAATCTTCCTACACACTTGTTAGTTTCATCAGATAATAACAAGACTTAAAGTGAACCTTTATAACATAAAACCACAGGGTCGACTGTGGTTCACTCTGCACCAACACTTACAATTTTTATAAATCTTTCTATCCCTCTTCCTAACCATAAAAAAGTCAATTTATGATTTATTATTTCCACTTTTGAATGTAAACAAGTGTTCTTCTTTTTTCTTAAAAAACGTATTAAGTAGTATAAGATCATATGTATCGCAAAATTCAATATAGTTGTTTCTTCATTTCTTTCTCCAAACCCATAACTCCCATGTACCCTCTCATATTCCTCATTTTTCACTCTAACATGTTTATTTAGATCACCTCTTTATAAAATCATTTTATATGACGGAATATTTTGTAATACCTTATCTAAGTCGTCCCAAAATTTTAATTTAGTTTCTTTATTTAATTCTACTTGAGGTGCATATATGCTAATTACGTTCACAGCTACTTTCGCCACTATTACCCTAAGAGCTATAAGTCTATCTTTCTTTCTAACTACTTCAACAACTTCATATTTTAAAAAACTATCAACAAAAATTCCTGTCATTTCTTCTTTTACTCTTTCTTATGTACTATAACTTAAAACCTGAGTGCTCTAACATTTTTACCTTCTCGCTTATCTATTTTATCTCTTATACACACAAAATACTAATTCTTCTCCTAATCATCATATCTACTACCTTCATTGTTTTACCAGTGAGGGTTCTTGTGTTCCATGTTCTAAATCTTAAACATTATTCTTCTTATAATATTTGTTTTTATCCCACTTATGATGTGAGAATTCTTACATATTTAACACTACACCTAAGTTCTCATAGAGATATTGTAGGACCGGTGTCGTCGATAGAGTGAATATCGAACGTTAAAACTCTTCGGAAACTTCGTAAGACTTTCGTTCTAAACTCAAAGCGTTAGTGCAGTGGAAAATAAATAGAACAATAAAACAATACAGCAGACACGCGGGATTTATTTACTTGATTCTCGACCGCCCTAGGTCAGTACGTCCAAGGCCTATATACTCGGCGTGAGTCCACTATTGGTCTCCTTTCCAGAATTTCCAGAGGCAGAGAAAACCTGTCTTACAGTTGATAATTACAAGCACGAATATTGAAAATTAAGTGCGGAATTAAATAAAGCAAACCGAACAAAACAAAGTTTGAAGCTCGGCCGATCTG
This sequence comes from Boesenbergia rotunda, assembly GCA_024364735.1. Classification (NCBI taxonomy): domain Eukaryota; kingdom Viridiplantae; phylum Streptophyta; class Magnoliopsida; order Zingiberales; family Zingiberaceae; genus Boesenbergia; species Boesenbergia rotunda. The sequence goes on along the minus strand of JAGFNQ010000869.1, from coordinate 110,532 downwards.
GACCTCCGAAGTGTCGCGCTCTTCCTCCTGGAGCCTCCCGGTCGTAGAGCCTCGTCTTTAGCGCATTGTCGTCGGTCAGAACGTTCAGAATGGATTTAGAAAGGTGTGTCTGAAGCAGAGGGGTCGAAGCCCCTTATATAGGCTTCATACGGGCGCCTGATACGTTGGGGGCGCCCCTACAGACTCGGTCAAACCTTATCCCCGCGCCGACCTCGCTGCGGCTGATAAAACCTCTGACCAGGGCGTCTGGAACCTCTTAGGCGCCTGAGTGAAGGCTTATCTGTGTTTCGAACTCGAAACAGCAAATACAACTTTCAACTTGGGCGCCCGTATCATCCCGGGCGCCTGAATAGAAGCCTATTCTGCTTACTTCACGAAACTGCAACTTTTCTTCTTTGGCATGGGCGCCCCCAACATACTGGGCGCCTAGCTTCAAGGCTTTCAACCCAACACTGGGTTTTTACCCTTTGATCTGGGCGCCCCCATCAATAGGGGTGCCTGGGTTGGCTGGTTTCCAGCCTCTTGCCTGCTTTGTCTCCGGTTCTTGGTACATGAAAGACACACAAACACAAAGCAAATATACATACAATATTAGCCTTAAGGACTTGGTTCGGATTTCGAATTTCCATGAAACCCTAGGTCGGACCGACGTAAGTTCCCACCCCCAAAAACACGCCTTTCACCTACTCCTTTCAGGAGACGGTTGCCACCCAGTCCTTCGAGTGGACTTTTGCTTAGCTTCCGATACTCTCGGATCTCGAGACGTCCGACCCCCGACCCGTCTCTACTTCTGTCCTTAGTCATCGATTAGCTAAGTTGCTCAATCCCTCGGACCAAGACTTCGTGCCCAACCCTAAGTCCAGGACTTCGGTGCCCAACCCTCGGCCAGGTCTTCGTGCCCAATCCCTCTGCTAAGTGTGCAGAAAATTAGGAACGGAGGAAGTCGAGCGTAAAATGCAGCGGACGAGAAGGATTGCGCGGGGAAGTGAGCCGACGGGCTCGGTGCAATCCGAGGGACGCGGAAGTTGCGGAAGAGTACGCCGGTGGACCAAGAAGGACGTGCGCGACGTCCGAGGGACGAGAAACCTGGTGGAAGCACGTTCGAGGGGTGAAAGGCCAGAGTCAGGTTCGGGTGAACCTAACTCCGGTTGGCCGGAAATCACCCATCGACGGTTTGATGAAAAGTCAACTAAGTTGACTTTTATCAAGTCAACACTTGACTTGCAATTAAAATAAAGCTTTAATTATACTAAAACTTTAATTAAAGATTCAATTTAATTATTGTTTTTAAGTAAACGTTCTTTAAATTAAAATTGTTTAATTAAAGCTTCCTACATGAACGTGCTTTTGATTAAAGCTGTTTTATTGAAGCTTCTTACTGCTACAAGTGGAGGCGAGGAATTCGGATGGTCAAAGATCGGATGGTCAAAGATTTTTGATAAAGCTTCTTCTTCTTACCGCTACAAGTGGAGGCGAGAAATTCGGATGGTCAAAGATCGAATGGTCAAAGATTTTTGATAAAGCTTCTTGTATGCAGTTTGTACGCACGTCGAACCTTTAAATCAAAAGGTTGAGATAAAATTTCTGTTGGTGCAGGAAGCACCAGATCGAACCTTATTTTGATATTGGCAAAGGATTCAAAGTTAAGGGTTATTTGTTGTCTAACAATGCTGCTTGAGAGTGCAGGAAACAAAGTCCTAGCGAAGGGCTGCTAGGCACCTGACGATGGGCTGTCAGGAAACAAAGTCCTAGCGAAGGGCTGCTAGGCACCTGATGATGGGCTGTCAGGAAACCAAGTCCTGGCGAAGGGTTGCTGGGCGAAAACCAAGTCCTAGCGAAGGGATGCTACGCACCTGACGATGGGCTGTCAGGAAACCAAGTCCTGGCGAAGGGTTGCTGGGCGAAAACCAAGTCCTGGCGAAGGGCTGCTAGGCGAAAACCAAGTCCTGGCGAAGGGCTGCTAGGCGAAAACCAAGACCTGGCGAAGGGCTGCCGGGCAAAAGTCCAACTGGAGGATCCGGTTGGCACCAGGTAAATTCTCCCGAGAGGAGTAGGTGAGGACGCGTTCCCCTTGAGGGAACATTAGGCGTCGGTTCGACCTAGCGCTCCATTTTGGAGACCAAAGTCAGAACCAAGACAGTCAAGGCTGTATAAAATAATATAATTGTTATTTGGACTAACCCTGGATGCAGGATCGAAGGACTGAGTATCTGTAGCTCAGAGAGCCTCAAAGGAGTGAGGCAGAAGCTGAGCAGGGCGCCTCGGATGATCCGGGCGCCCCCAAGGTCAACCCAAGTCTGTAAGAACCTCAACGCGCTTCGCCCCGCTTGTCGCGGGCGCCCCGCGTGTCGCGGGCGCCCCCACTGCCAGCTGCCGAAGCGCATCCCTACGAAGCTGAGGAGATGAGGCTTTGACCGGTCAATTCGGGCGCCCCGAGTCATCCGGGCGCCCCGGTCAAACCGGATCCCGAGGATAAGGGGATCAGACAGCGACCGAACTTTAACCGGATCTGCTGCCACGTGGGGGGGGCGCCCCCAGGCCCTATATAAAGGGCCCTTGACCTCCTTCTTCAGATCATCAATTACTGCGACGCTTCCACGCTCTGCAGCTTTCATTCAACGCATCCAAACGCTCCGACGACCGCGCTCTGCTCCAGGAACTTCCCGACTCAAGTCCGAAGCGTCGTCGACCTCCCGCTGCACCGAAACTCGAGCCTACCCCGGGAGTTGGTAAATACAGAAGTGTAATCTTTCTTATTGCAATTTGTATTTCTCTTCTGTACTCATTCTACGCATTATAGAATTGCCCAAAGTAAACGGTCAACGACCGTGGGCCTTGGAGTAGGAGTCGACCCAGGCTCCGAACCAAGTAAAACGACCTTGTTAGCATTGTGTTGCTTTGTCTCTATTTCCGCCGCGCACTTACTCTTTTTATTTAATCCGAACGATTTGCGACATTCACCCCCCCTCTATCGCATCTCTCGATCCAACAAGTGGTATCAGAGCGGGGTTATTCAAAGTTGGTGCAACCACCACTTTGAAATTTTTTTCGGATTTTTTTTCGCTCTATTTTTCAAATAAATAATATCTGTGAGTGTATTTAAAATATCCTTACGCCTTTTTCAATTCTGAATTCTCATTTTCTCACCATAAGTCAGAATTGATAAAAGAATCAATTTGTGAAAACTTGTCGTAAAATTTTTTTTATTATTATTTTAATATTTTTCCTCGAAATTCGTGCTATCTTAATTCGAGAAATTTTTTTTCTTACTTTTTCTTCATTAATCAAAATTGTTAAGGTCAACATTTTCAAAAAAAATTTTATTATTATTTTACCTCGAAATTCGTGTAAACACCTTTTGAGCTTGTTTTTCTCTCTCTCCCGCACTACTAATCCAAGACCAAGTCTTGGTACATCTTTATTTTTTTTCCTTGTGTGCAAGATTTATCCTTAATGGCCAATCAAGAATGGAACAGTGTTCGTCCGCCTCTATTCTCTGGCGAGAACTTCAGAACCTGGAAAAGTCTAATGGAATCCCACCTGAAGGACAATCTAGATCTCTGGTTGATAATTCAAACAGGGTTCCACCTCCCTACAGAAGATGGACTATCAATTGCATGGGACAAACTGGATGAACCAACCCTCAACCAAATTGAGACTGATGCAAGAGCAACTGCAATTCTTCAATGCGGTCTAACTAACGAACAACTCAAGCTAGTTGGATCCTTCAACTGTGCTAAAGAAATGTGGGAGAAACTAATCAACCTACACGAAGAGAGCTCCGACATTGAGGTACTTGATGTCCAAGCACAGATAGCCGAATCAGAATCTGAACTCAAATCCAGAATCGAAATCGAACCAGTAGAATCAGACGACGAACTGACTAAGACGGTAACTAATTTTGAATCTTTTTCTAAATTAGAATTGAATAATCAAATAGATACTATAATGGTCGAGAAAGGTATAAGTTTTATTGCAGGAAAAACTCCAAGAGAACTGCAAAAGAGGCCTCAACTAGAACCTGAGTCCAACTCAGACTCAGAATCTGACGACAAAGAAAGGTATCCTCGGAAACTTGTCCGGTTAGCTCGCGACCACTACAAAATACTGAGGAAACAATCAAGCAAAGGGAAGATGGCTAAAATCAAGGGGGAGACCTCCAAAAGGGAATCAAATGGTAAATTTACAGTATTTAATAATCCATTATTTACTATGAACAACATGATTAATTCATATGAAAATGTAATTCATAACATTGCTTATTGCGAAAATCTAGAATATTATTACCATTTTGAAGTGACTTAAATAATTTTTTATTAAATTGCATATTTGATTGATTGATTGTTTATTTAATTTCTGCAATTTACCATGCTTAGACTTAGGTTTAGTTAGCTTAAGGACTTAACCAATTACTTGAAATTTGAAAACATAGTATTGGGAGGAGGTGAGATGATAGTACGTTGGGGAAACCAACTCTAATAAGATCAAGTCTACTTGGTCTCTTTAGACTGGTGAAACCAGCCGAAGCTACCGATCTAAGACCCAAGCTAGTTAGACCAGAAAATGACCTAATTTAATTTGAAAATGAAATTTCATTAAAAGGCTTTGTCAAGGAAAGGGTGGATGATCCCATAAGGCTACGGCCAAAGAAGGCCTAGTGCCTCACCAAAACCTGGAAGCCAATTTCTGAAATTCAAATTCAAATTATCTTTTGTCAAATTCGAATCTAACACAAATTTCAAATAATTATAGATTCTAATCTGTTTTCAAAATTTCTATTTTTCAAACTTATTCTGTTTCAAAAATCACTTAATCAGTGTTCAAAATTTCTGCTTTCTAAACTTATTTTTTTTTATCAAATCTGTTTTCAAAATTAAATAACTTTTTTCAAAATAAATGAAAATTCCTTTTCAAAATTAATTTTTACCTTCAAACCTGTCTCACAAAGAACTTTTAAGGTTAACTGTTTGAAAATCCTAGATTGGGTGAGACAGGAAAATTAAGTTCAATTAAAATTTCTTTTATGTTGTGTTTTAATTCAGAGGATAATTCCAAGATAGTCAAACCATGATTAACATAGTCAAAACTTAGTCAACTGAGTCAAACATGGTCAAACCTAGTCAACACTAAGGTCTTAGATAAAGTCAGTCTATGTCGGATACAGGGGGAGTTCTTCTTAATGTTTTTTTGATTTCTCAAAATCCTTATGCTTTAAAACTTATTTTCATCTCAAAATAAGGTTTTCAAAAGTTGATTCAAAAACCTTAATATATTACTAACGCTTTGGAAAAATTATTATCATTTCTGTGTTATTATTCCAAATTGAGTTTTCAAAAATTTATCTCCTTGAAAGTTATCATACTCAGAAGATTGTTCAAAAGTGCTTCTTTTGATCTTGACAAACCCCAAAGACACAGAGGAAAGGTCCACTTCATGATCTTCAAGGACTCCTAGGATGTGTCAAATTAAGGGGGAGTCTAAGTCAAAAGAAAAACTTCAGAAAAAGTTTCTTTTTACTTATGTCTTTGTTAAACAGTTCTTTCTTATCTGACTCAAACCCTAAGACTCAAAGGAAGAGTACTTGTGGTCAACAAGCTTCCCAGGACTGAGTCAAGTTTAAGGGGAGGTCAAAATTAAAGGAATTATTTAATAACATGCTTTATTTCAAACTCCTGCAAAAATCTAAGTTTTTCAAAATACTATTTGTTAGAATTTGTGTGACTTATGAAATTGTTTTCGAAATAAAATTTACTTGAGGTTGAAAATTTCCAGGACACTTAGGAAATGTCCTTGTAGTTAACAAGGTTTCCTAGGATTGTGTCAGACTGGAAAAGAAACCTAAGTCTTTCAAAAACATATTAAGCACTTAAGTCTTTTTCAAAAACATATTCTCCCAAGAACATTTTCCGACGCCTAATTTAACATGATTAAGTTAAATACTTAACTTTATCATGTTAAGTATTAAATAATATTTCTAAGTACTTAACAATTCTTTTCAAAAATCATTCTTTTCAAAAATCATTTCTAAGTACTTAAGTATTTAACGGGTATTTTTTTACTTAATTTTCTCAATCAAATACTTGACACTTTCAAATTCTTCTAAAAAAGTACTTGCTCCAAAGTTTAAAAACTTGTTAAGCCTGAAAAATCCTTTTCTTGAAAATTTTCTAAGCGTGAAAAATTTCTTGAAAAATTTTCTAAGTAAAGTTTCCTTTTCTAAAAGTTAAAATTTTTTTTGGAAACTTGAAAATTTTGCCTAAGTAAATTTTTTTTTGCCTGATAAAAAGTTGTAAATTTTTTTTAAGCCTGAATTTTTTTTTTTCATAATGGTAAATTATCTAAGTGTAAAAAGTTTTGAAAATGCTTTTACTCGATTCTTGAAAAATACTTTGTCAAAAACATAAAGCACTTAGAAAAACTCATAAATCCCTGTTAGATACCTTGTTCACCCATGCTTGTTTTTGATATATGTCAAAGGGGGAGGAAAGGTCAAAGTTAAGAGTTAAGTTAATTATTCAGGGGGAGAATGAGCATGAGAATTTTTTTTTTCTCTCTCTTTTCACTGTTCAAATTACATTTGGGTTTAGACTGTTACGAATTGATATGTTTTATTAGTCTTAACCTTTATGCTTAAACTGCTATCTTTTTCCTTAACTTTGAATTGTGTTGCCATAATCAAAAAGGGGGAGATTGTTGGTGCAGGAAGCACCAGATCGAACCTTGTTTTGATATTGGCAAAGGATTCAAAGTTAAGGGTTATTTGTTGTCTAACAATGCTGCTTGAGAGTGAAGGAAACAAAGTCCTAGCGAAGGGCTGCTAGGCACCTGACGATGGGCTGTCAGGAAACAAAGTCCTAGCGAAGGGCTGCTAGGCACCTGACGATGGGCTGTCAGGAAACAAAGTCCTAGCGAAGGGCTGCTAGGCACCTGACGATGGGCTGTCAGGAAACCAAGTCCTGGCGAAGGGTTGCTGGGCGAAAATCAAGTCCTAGCGAAGGGATGCTACGCACCTGACGATGGGCTGTCAGGAAACCAAGTCCTGGCGAAGGGTTGCTGGGCGAAAACCAAGTCCTAGCGAAGGGCTGCTAGGCGAAAACCAAGTCCTGGCGAAGGGCTGCTAGGCGAAAACCAAGACCTGGCGAAGGGCTGCCGGGCAAAAGTCCAACTGGAGGATCCGGTTGGCACCAGGTAAATTCTCTCGAGAGGAGTAGGTGAGGACGTGTTCCCCTTGAGGGAACATTAGGCGTCGGTTCGACCTAGGGCTCCATTTTGGAGACCAAAGTCAGAACCAAGACAGCCAAGGCTGTATAAAATAATATAATTGTTATTTGGACTAACCCTGGATGCAGGATCGAAGGACTGAGTATCTGCAGCTCAGAGAGCCTCAAAGGAGTGAGGCAGAAGCTGAGCAGGGCGCCCCGGACGATCCGGGCGCCCCCAAGGTCAACCCAAGTCTATAAGAACCTCAACGCGCTTCGCCCCGCTTGTCGCGGGCGCCCCGCGTGTCGCGGGCGCCCCCACTGCCAGCTGCCGAAGGCATCCCTGCGAAGCCGAGGAGATGAGGCTTTGACCGGTCAATTCGGGCGCCCCGGTCAAACCGGATCCCGAGGATAAGGGGATCAGACAGCAACCGAGCTTTAACCGGATCTGCTGCCACGTGGGGGGGGGCGCCCCCGTCGACCAGGGCGCCCCCAGGCCCTATATAAAGGGCCCTCGACCTCCTTCTTCAGATCATCAATTACTGCGACGCTTCCACGCTCTGCAGCTTTCATTCAACGCATCCAAACGCTCTGACGACCGCGCTCTGCTCCAGGAACTTCCCGACTCAAGTCCGAAGCGCCGTCGACCTCCCACTGCACCGAAACTCGAGCCTACCCCGGGAGTTGGTAAATACAGAAGTGTAATCTTTCTTATTGCAATTTGTATTTCTCTTCTGTACTCATTCTACGCATTATAGAATTGCCCAAAGTAAACGGTCAACGACCGTGGGCCTTGGAGTAGGAGTCGACCCAGGCTCCGAACCAAGTAAAACGACCTTGTTAGCATTGTGTTGCTTTGTCTCTATTTCCGCCGCGCACTTACTCTTTTTATTTAATCCGAACGATTTGCGACATTCACCCCCCCTCTATCGCATCTCTCGATCCAACAATTTCATCTACGATCAAGATGAAACTCAATCTTATATCAACGGTCAAGATCGTATCACTCAACCTATAAATAGGCTTAGAGAGTTAGATTTTCATTCATTCAATTCTATTGTAATTCTCTAAGTTTAGTGATCTTCAGTTGTAAGGCTTCTCCGCCACAAGGAGATTTTTTTGAGCTTTAACCGTCTTGGAAGCAACGACCAAGTTGCAACCAAGTTTTTTTTAATAGACGAGTTTCCACTACTTTTTATTTATTAGTCATCTATTCACCCCCCTCTAGCCGGACCAACCCGATCTAACACCCAACCCTCGGCCAGGTCTTCTTGCCCAGTCCTTGACCAGGACTTCGTGACCACCTTCCGAGTAGGTCTTCGGTGCCCAGCCCTTTGCCAGGACTTAGTGCCCACCTTCCGAGCAGGTCTTCGGTGCCTAGCTCTTTGCCAGGACTTAGTGCTCAATCCTCGATCAGGACTTAGTGCCTAGATTCACTAGGACTTTGGTCCACTTTGTTACTTCTCTCTTAACTCCCCTTTGTCTGTTCAATGTATCACTGACTTAAGTACATTGTCAAACATTAAAACACTTAGAGGAGAACATCATTGATGCAACTTGCACCAACAGATATAACGACCCTTGCCAATATATATATTACAGTCAGACTCTTGAATGCAAACTCTTACATATTTACACTACACCCGAGTTTTTGGAGATGTAGCGGTTCTTACTGAGACGTTACAGTCGAACCCTGCAATGCATTTCTTCTGGGAAACAACCTAGCATTAATACAATAGTTTTATGAATTCATTCATTGAGCATTTGTCATAGTTTTATGTTGATTGACAACCTAATGCAACCCTCCTCTCTTTTTTTTCCTGAGTGTCATAATTTTAATTTAACAAATATTTATAGATCTCAATTGACACTACTAATGTACTCACAGAGATTCTAAGAATTTATCCATATTTTTGACACTTGCAATTGAAGCAGTGCAACTCTACTAAACTAAAATAGTTATTTCATTTTAAAAACATGAACATTTCATCCACACACATATTTAAATTAAGATGTATTTAGTTACCAAAAACATGAATAAAATATTAATATTTTTTGACAAAAATTAATGAGCATATTTTTTTAATGGAATCATCATAAAAGCATTTTTATTATCAAAATAACATTTATTAGTACATTTTTATTTCCAAAACTATCCTTATTTTTGACACTATTATAACATTTATGAGTTCATAATCACTATAATATAAACAATTTAACTCTGATCAATACTAATAATATAGTGTCGGACCTATGATTTTAGGGCCTAAGGCGAGCATTGAAAATAGCACCCTCAAAACTTAATATTAACATATTTTCTAATCAACGTAAATATAACAATTTTGAAATAAGGATTCTAGAAATAAAAGATAGGCAAAATATATTATCCAAAATAATATGTCATAAGCAAATACCAATAAAGCCAAACTAATATATAATCACTTGAATATTGCTCGCCTAGCAGTTTTAGAAGCGAAAGTATTGATTAAGTTTGTATAATCAACTTTCTCAACCATTTTTTTCTTGATATATAACATAGCCAAGTCATTTAGTCTTTCTTGCGACATAGTTAATTAGAGATAAGTTTTGATCAATTTCAACTTGGAAAAACTCTTTTTAGCAGATGCAATAATAACTAGTATGGTTAGCAAAGTTCGATAAGCAATATAAGCCTTTGGATAACAACCATCCATTTTCTTCAAATAATTCAGTAAATCAAATGCTCTTTTTAATTCTCTTGGTAATGAGTGTCTTAATAATTTTAGTTCTAGATATAAGTATGATTCATCAACATCAAAGTGTCTATCATGTATTAAAGAATCTCGAAGATTGACAAATGAGTGCAAGAGACCATCAACATCAATAGACTTTAATCTCTCTAAAATAAATAAAAAAACTCAAACGTTTCTTCTTGTTTTTGAAATTGTTTAAACTGAGTTTGAAGTGAAGAAAGAGCTTGATTAATTATAAATAGGAAATAATTAATTCGAAAAGATTCTTTAGGAGACTAGGTTACCTCTTCACTGTCGATCTCATCAGATTATCTCTTTCTTCAAATGATGCATTTTTTCTTGAAAAATAGGTTAAATTCCTATTTCACTTGCAATATTTCAGCTTTAATCAATGCTTGATCAAATCCAAATTTTCTAAACTCTTGGAGAGAAGAAAAAAGTCTCTTTAAATTATCTAATAGCAATATCAATATCCATATTTTCTGCTTGAAGAAACTTTCTAATAATGTTAATCTCATATAACAACTTGCACTAAACTACTATTCTAAACACGAACTCAAAATTCTTTAGTTCAAATGATGCCAACCTCTTAGCTTCACTCTTTATTTTTAAGTTATCAAAAATGTTTGCCAAATCAATTAAAACATTTTTGTATTTTCAAAGTTTGATCTTTTATGAGCTTTAAGCTTTCAACATGGTTTTCCCATCTTGTTTGTGATAATGACTTGACTGTAAAACCTTGCACATGATCTTTGAAGATTTGTCATTGCTTGGTAGAAGAAGAGAATAATGAATATATGCATTATATAATAGTGAAAAGGGGCATTGCTTTAGGATAACATTTCACCATATCACATAATGTGAGATTAAGACTATGACATCCATATGGAGGGTAGAAAGATCTAGGATTAATTTGAAGTAATCTACTCTGTACACCCTTGTGCTTTCCTTTCATATTAGATCCATTGTCATATCCTTGACCTCTTATATTATCAATGTCAAGTTCGAAATTGCTCAAAATATTTTTAATTTCTGTAAAAAGCCCAAGCCTTGAAGTTTCATTAACTTTCAAAAATCGAAACTAAAACTCCTCAATTGTTATTGCATTTTTTGAATCATCCACACATCTAATTACATAGGACATTTGCTCTTTGTGACCTACATCCGGAGTTTAATCAAGCATGACATTAAAATACTTTGCATGTTTAATTTTTATAACAATTGAACTTCTTACTGATGGATCATTTTCGGTGTGCTAGAGGGGGGTGAATAGCACTTTGTCGTTTTTGATCTCTACAAAGTCGTTAGCGCAGCGAAAACAATAATATGCAAAGTGAAATAAACAATGCTAACAACCTGATTTACTTGGTATCCACCCCGGACGAGTGACTAATCAAAGAATCCATCGGTGGATCAAACCCCGGATAACCTCCGGCTAGATATGTCGCTCCTTGTGAGTGGAGAAACCTCGCCACAACACTTCGGACGCTCTCTGATCACAGTAGACTACTAACTCACTTTACCCAAGCGAGTTTCGTCAAGAATCTCAGCCACCATAAAGTCCTCTTTAAATAGGACTCGGGCTGAAACTCTCGCTACCAGTCGACTGCCCCCAGGGCTGAAACTCTCGCTGCCAGTCGACTGCCCCCAGGGCTAAAACCCTCGCTGCCAGTCGACTGCCCCCAGGGCTAAAACCCTCGCTACCAGTCGACTGCCCCTAGGGCAGTCGACTGGTGCCACTGAAATTCGACCGTTGCACCCCAACGTTCGAATTCTCAGCCAACTCACCAGCCACCTACCAGTCGACTGCCCCCAGGGCAATCGACTGGTCTAGGGCTGAGACCCTTCTGTGAGTTTCATCAGTTGACTGCCCTCAGGACAGTCGACTGGTCTACTCACGCACCTAAGGTTACCCTTCTTGAGTACATTCCACTCTGTACTCAAACCCTAGGATTTCCCGAGTACAATCACACAGCACTTGTACCCTCACACTCGACTGACTCCTCGTCCGCAGCCTCGACTATTGCCTTCGCGCCCTCTTCATCTTCGACTCCCATCCCTCGGATGCACGCAAGCCTCCAGCTTGCCTCCATGCTATCCTTCACGCATGCCTTGAAGTCCGCGCCCATCAGCTCATCGTCCCTGCTCTCCAAGGTCCCTCGGATGCACACGCAAGCCTCCAGCTTGCCTCCATGCCACCCTTCACCGTACTGAGGTCATCCAGTCAAGTCCATATGTGTAACCTGTACATCCTGCACACTCAACATACACATATGAGAACACAAGGGAAAACCTAACTTAAACTCTTTGCCCAAACATCAAAACACTTGATCACTCCGAACCACAGATTGCCTCAACAATCTCCCCCTTTTTGATGTTTAGCAATACGTTTAAGTTAAGAAAAGCAAGACAGTAGTCAATAATAAAAACAATGCTAAATGAATGCATATATAATGCAAAACTGGATCATATCCCAAGGCATCCCACACCTAACCCTCCAAATTAGGACTTTTCAACACCTAACCCTCCAAGTTAGGATTTTCCACACCTAACCCTCTAAGTTAGGATTTTTCCACACCTAACCCTCCAAGTTAGGAATTTTCACACACCTAGCCCTCCAAGCTAGGACTTTCTCACACCTAGCCCTCCAAGCTAGGAATTTTCACCAAAACGGGCTTTTTAAAGCTTCTCCCAAGCTCCCCTACATTGGACTTACAAAGGCTTTTTAAGAACCTCTCTAAGGTTCCCCTTATGCCAAGAATGGAGCAAACATGCTCCCCCTTAATCTTAGCTCCCCCTAAACCTAGGGTTTCTAGCAAAGGTATGTTTGGTTTCCCAACTTAAACCCAAACTTCTCCCCCTTTGCCTAACATCAAAAAGACCACAATAATATCCCAGTTATTGGTTCTTTCAATCCCTAATGGTCCTAAACAACGTTTATTAACCTCCCTTACACTTGTTTCTTACCAATTGGACACAAAACCAGTTGTTGATACACAGATCATTCCTGGGCAGTCGACTGCCCCCCAGGGCAGTCGACTGATACTATGAATATCAGACTTTTCTGGCCAATTTCAGAAATACGCCAGAAATTCCACAAATCTCTAAAAATTTCAAAATTTCATGGAGAACTTTGTGGTACCCATACCTACTTGGGAAAAATACATTCCACAATGTATCCATCACCATTCCCAAGTTTGACACAAAACCAAAAAATTTTCCTATGAAAATCAAGGCAAACAAGGAGGCAACCTCCCCCTTAACCTATGCCTTCTCCTAATTTCCATTCTCCAAGGTCAAGTTCTATCCAACTTGACGCCAAAAACCCAAGTTAAGTTCTACCCAACCTAACTTCCAAGTTCTTCCCCCTTGACCACCATTAAAGGATTGCTCCCAAGCAACCTTATCCCTAGTGCCAAAAGAACTCAACAAAACTTAAACAATCCCAAAGGTTTGTAAGCACATTTGCTAGGATATACCCTATCCCAGAAAAATACAAATGTGCTTGACTTTTGGTACAACTTCCAATTATCTCAAAAGATTGGCATTTTGTATCAAGTTTCAACTTTATTCATGACTCCTTGTGTTTGTCAATTCTAACCATCATCAATTTACACAAGGAATTATCCTTAACTTTTTCTTTTCAATATCCTCAAATATAAAAAGAAATTTCCTTCTTATTTCTTATCAATCTTTCATAATATCCATATAGTCTCATATTTTATATAATCACCAATAAACCATGAGACCAATCTTTATTTAAGGAATATAACCAAGGATTTAATTTTAAGAACATCTCCTGCTATCCAAAGCCTTTTCTTCCTAACCCTACTGGCTCAGTCGACTGCTCCTGGGGCAGTCGACTGTGAAAACTTACAAAAAGTTTCTAGGTTTGAGATCAGTCGACTGCCCTCAGGGCAGTCGACTGATACCTGATTTTCAGGTTTTTTAGTCGAATTTCAGAAATCCTTAAATAATTCTACAAACCTCCAAAAATTATGAAATTTCGTGGGGAGATTTGTGGGACCAATGTCTACTTGGGAAAAATATGTTTCCAAACAAATGTACTCCGGATCCCAAGATTGGCACGAAACTCAACTTATCCTAAAGTGTATCATTGAAACTTATCCCAAAAGTCTCAATTGTGATTTCTCCTTTATATATCTTCTAATACTTGGTCACAATTTATTTTTATCAGTGAATTACATGATATTTGCCCATTAAAATCTAATTTTACCCAATACAACCGTATTTCCACATTTTTCTCCCTAAATTCCCTTTTAATGTGTCAAAACCTAGGATTAAGACTTACCCAAGTCTTTCAATCACTTTTTGGCACATTTCACCTAATTTCCTAGGAGAAAAACTCTTGAGATCCATTTACCATGGACCCCAAAGGCTCCTAGAGCTCCCCTTTGAGCTCTGAGCCTTAGCCACCTCCCTAGGTGACTCATCCCACACTAAGCCACACCGGTGAACCTCCGGTGATTTTTGGACTACAAATCTAACCTTCTTAACCTTGGACATCTTGTCCTTGGTTAAGCCACTTTCTTTCCCTTTGGATGGCACCCCCTTGTCATCCTTGGACTTTCCCTCCTTGCCATAATTATATACATTCCCAGCATACTTCTGTTTGTTGGCCTTGGAGGTCTTAGATCGGTATCCCAAACCCGATCTATCATAGTTGGGTTTTAAGCTACCCAACACCATGTCTAAGCCCTTAGATCCAATCGTGAATCTTTCTAGGGTCTTTTCTAATGTATCAAGCCTTGCCCTCAATGCTTGATTTTCCCTTTCTAGAGTTCTAACCCTAAAACCCATGTGTCCACCTTAGACATTCCTAGGCCTAACTTCATTTCTAGGCACATTTCTTCCCTTCTTGGGATTAGTGTCATGATCCTTAAATCTAGAGGTCTTGGGTCTATCATTATGCATGCTCTTCCTAGGGTTTTGATCTACCTTGTTAACCCTAGTCCTATCATTATATTTGAAACCAAAATTATGTACCATTAAGCATTTTTCATGAATGTTAGCATGCATGAATGAGTGATTGATTCTATTTTTAATATTCATGGAGGAACTAGAATTTGAGTTGCATTTAAATCTAGAGTTAGGGATTACCTCCCTTACCCTTGTAGTCCCTCCTTGATGTGATCTTTGCTTCTTCTTTTCCTCCTTCTCCCATCTTCTCAGATGCTCCATTTTCTTTAATTCTCTTTTTCTAGGGCACTTGGTGTGGTAGTGCCCTAGCTCTCCACACGTGAAGCATCGGATTTTCTTTTTCTTTTCTTAGGCTCCTTCATTCCTACAACTCATGTTAGATTTAAAAGAACTTGAAATGAGTGTAGATTTTACCTCCTTTTTACCTTTCGGGCACTTGTCCTTGTAGTGCCCCTTTTCATTACACCTAAAGCATGTGATATGGTCCTTGGCTCTTACTTTGGTGGAGGTTGGCGCTTCTTCTTCAACTTTTGATAATATGGATGCCTCCTCTTGATCCGGTACGGTTGAGGGTCTCTCCTCCCCCTCAATTCTAGAAATCGATACCTCCTCTTCTTGAATCATGGAGCTCACTTCATCGGGATCTTCTATTAGTTGAATTCGTGTAGGATTTTCATGGAACGCTACTAGCTTACTCCATAACTCCTTAGCATCCCTATACTCACCAAGCCTATCCAAAATGTCATTAGGTACTAAATTGATTAACATTTTGATTACCTTGTTATTGATTTCGAATTGATGAATTTGCTCCTCGGTCCACTTCTTCTTCTTAAGAATCCTTCCCTTTTTGTCCTTGGGAGAATCGAAGTCTATTTCTATACACATCCAATCTTCAATATTAGTCATTAGAAAATATGACATTTTACCTTTCCAATACGCGAAATCGTCGCGGTCGTACGAAGGTGGGATCCGGATATCCCATCCTAGCGAACCCTCTCCTTCCATGTTTTACCTCTAGCATGTGCTCCCTCGGCGGTTAGTCCGATCAAGAGCAGTCCTTGCTCTGATACCAACTGATGGATCGTTTTCGGTGTGCTAGAGGGGGGTGAATAGCACTTTGTCGTTTTTGATCTCTACAAAGTCGTTAGCGCAACGGAAACAATAATATGCAAAGTGAAATAAACAATGCTAACAACCTGATTTACTTGGTATCCACCTCGGACGGGTGACTAATCCAAGAATCCGTCGGTGGATCAAACTCCGGATAACCTCCGGCTAGATCTGTCGCTCCTTGTGGGTGGAGAAACCTCGCCACAACACTTCGGACGCTCTCTGATCACAGTAGACTACTAACTCACTTTACCCAAGCGAGTTTCGTCAAGAATCTCAACCACCACGAAGTCCTCTTTAAATAGGACTCAGGTTGAAACCCTCGCTACCAGTCGACTGCCCCTAGGGCAGTCGACTGGTGCCACTGAAATTCGACCGTTGCACCCCCAACGTTCGAATTCTCAGCCAACTCACCAGCCACCTACCAGTCGACTGCCCCCAGGGCAATCGACTGGTCTAGGGCTGAGACCCTTCTGTGAGTTTCATCAGTTGACTGCCCTCAGGACAGTCGACTGGTCTACTCACGCACCTAAGGTTACCCTTCTTGAGTACATTCCACTCTGTACTCAAACCCTAGGATTTCCCGAGTACAATCACACAGCACTTGTACCCTCACACTCGACTGACTCCTCGTCCGCAGCCTCGACTATTGCCTTCGCGCCCTCTTCATCTTCGACTCCCATCCCTCGGATGCACGCAAGCCTCCAGCTTGCCTCCATGCTATCCTTCACGCATGCCTTGAAGTCCGCGTCCATCAGCTCATCGTCCTTGCTCTCCAAGGTCCCTCGGATGCACACGCAAGCCTCCAGCTTGCCTCCATGCCACCCTTTACCGTACTGAAGTCATCCAGTCAAGTCCATATGTGTAACCTGTACATCCTGCACACTCAACATACACATATGAGAACACAAGGGAAAACCTAACTTAAACCCTTTGCCCAAACATCAAAACACTTGGTCACTCCGAACCACAGATTGCCTCAACACTTACTTCAACCACCAACATTTGTATCAATTCATTTTAGATTTTAGGCCGAAAATAAGTGTCATGAATCTGTCATTCTTAAACACAACGAAGGTGCTCCTCCATTATTAGATCAAATTCAACAATCATTTTAATTAGCTATAAAAAGATTCTATTAATCTTAACATAAAGTTTCTCATTATCTCCTTGAAGTGCTAAGTTAATTTTCACAATTCATTATACAACTGCAATTATTCTCTTCAATGCATGTTTCTAATATTCTCTCTCCTTGTTAATTGCTACTTACATATTTTCATCAATTATATTTTTCTTTTGAAGTCTTCTTTCTAATCCAATCCAATTAGTTATGCAATCAATATGATCTTTACTAGTTTCATGAAGATTGAGACATCGACTGATATTCTTCTAAACTTTGTATCTTTCATCAGCTAGATGACCAAGTTTTATTATGGTTCTTTGAGTCTTGAATAACATGCAACAGAAATAGAAGATATTGTTTATAGAAATAGAATATGCTTACCATCTTCTGTCATTTTTCTGACCATTTGGCAATTGCCTCTTATAATGTGATAGATTGAAGTGTCTTCTAGTGTTATTAAGACGAAACAAAATAGCATCATCTTTTCTAGGACTTCTTTCAATTAGAAAATCTCTAATATTTTGAATTTTGTCCCAATTTCTAGAAACTCAACATTTAAAGAAAATAAGATTTTTTTGATTTATATCTCATCACTGTCATTTTCAAGTATATTGACTTCACTGTTTATCATTTTTAGATGTTTTGGGTCTTTATTGTAAAGTTTATTCAATTCACCATGTTTTTGATCATTCAACTTATCGTTAGTGCCATCCTGATTCAATTGTTCTACTACTTCTATTTGCTCTACTTTTTAGTTGTTAGTGAAATACTTATTAAAACTTTCTACTAGGATTTGAATTAAAACTTTTTCTTTTTGTTTTTTCTTTTTGTTTTCCTTCTCCAGACAATTGTTTTCTTATAGGGGGCATATTTGCTAAAAACTTTAATCTTAATATGCACTGATAGTTCATTGATTAAAATAGTTCCAACATCTAAATGTAGGAAAAATTCACCAAATCATAATATATGTAAATATCATGTTAAATCATAATCATATTTTTATTTGATCTTAAAAACTATGGCGGACTTAAACAAATAATTTGTAGGTTTTGTATAGATGTCACTATGTGTAAAATGAGAAAGCACCACATCATTGCAATAAGCACTTAAATCGAACTAGACTATAAACCTCTAAACAAATTCAACCATACCGGTTATAACTAAGAAGAGTCAATTATGTTAACCTTTGATATACTTGCAAGTTGTGAATTTGTTTAGGCCAAGATCCTCCTTTTGTTTATTTTCTTTTTACATTTGAAACAATTTTTTTTTCTAATTAATGAGTATAACCATAACAACGCATATCCTACCATTGTCATTAATGATATCTAAATATTTTCTGCAAATAAAAACAATAATAATATAGAAGAAATATCTAGTTTTAAAATTTTGGGAGTTGGAAAAAACAAACTCCACATATGTACAAATAAAAGTACTCACTTAAACACCCCTTTGGAGTATTCTCAATTTTGCCAAATGATGCTTAAAAGTGAGATTAAAAGGATTTAATTTATGTACAAATAAGATAGTGGATTTAATCTCACTTATGAGTCATTAAGTAATATTTATGATGGGAACTGCGTGGACATAGCTATATAGCCTATATTAGTTTTTTTTAAAAGATTTTGATACCCATGAAATTTGTGGGTTTGAAGCACTTGCCTCACATACTATATAAAAGGTCTGAAGTTGGAAATTTCGCGAGCACTTTCCGTTTACCTTGATAGTCGGTGGAAAATTTTTATAGGATCGGACCGATCGCCCGAAATTAAAAAAATCTTTTTAATTATTTTTTTATATAAAAGGTCTGAGCCCATAATAATACTATAATTATAGTTCATGATGGCTATAACATTCAATATTATATTAGAGTAACACTTTAATGCGGATCAATATCAATAACTGTGCTTAGCTGTTAATATGAACCCTAATCAACTATTATATTATAATATGTATGGATCATAACTGTTACGTTATAAACAATTTATCTATGGTCAGCACTAGCTAATATTATGCTGTAACAATTATAGACATAACAATTATAATCTCATCACAGTTAGAATTGTAAAGCACTTATAAAATTATAGTAGTTATCAGTGGCGTAGTTTGGATTTTCGATCAGCAGGGGTAATTTTTAATAATTTTAAATATTAGTGTAGATTGATTTTTATTCTTCAAAAGTCTAAATTTCAAATTTAAGGGGCCAAAAAAGAATTTAAATTTAAAATTTTGATCATAGTTCTTAATTCTAGTTGAAATAATGATTCATCAATTCTCAATTTTTTTTACTCAAAGTCGAAAAATCGATTGAACCCATTTAAACATTAAACTTACTTCGGCCATCACCAAATCAACTCCAAATCAATCTTGATCTGAATCAATATAATTTTTATCTCCGTACTTGAATTTAGTTTAAATCTAATTCAATTTTAATTTAGCATCCTTATCTTATAATTTAGTTCATCTGTTTATTATTATATATTTATTTTAAAATTTTAAAATTTAATTTTTCAAATCATATTATTTTCTTATAAAAGTGATACAAATAGATAGCTTAGGCCATGAACTTTTTAAATATGTGATCAATTTTAATTTTCGATAACAAATAATGATAAATCAACTAATTAAAATACTAATATATATATATATATATATATAATATTTTTTTAATAAAATTTGAGAGGGGGCGATCGCACCCCCTCTCATTAAGGTGGCTACGCCTTGGTAGTTATAATTGCGTAATAGCTATTATATCATAGTTATTATAATAGTATAAAAAATATGGGTAATTTTGAAACCTAAGATAGGTAAAGGTGCGGTAAGATGCTGTTTTAATAATAAATAAAAGTATATATTTATTTTTGATGATTCTAATAAAAGGTGCGTTTACTTTTTTTAATTATTATTATTATTATTTTAAAAAAAGGCGCTTAAAATTGATTGATTATTTATGAAATTAGATTCAAATTGATAAAACTCATTTTTAAAAATTTCACTAAATAACTTAGAATATTACAGTATCGTATTCCGATTCATTTGCAAATCGAACCGGCCCGTTATATTCTCCGTAACGCTGTTACTATAAATTTAGGGTTCGAACTCGCGACTCATCTTCCTTTCTCTCTTACCAAATCCTCACGCGATCCTCTGGTTCGCAGACCCACAGAGACGCGGCGAGCGATGCCGAATGCTCGGCCTTCCCCTCTTCGACTGGAGGATTGCTTTTCTTAGTTCTCAGCAGCGTGATGAGGGATTCGTCTCAGAAGGATCTCGCCGTGTTTGACTTCAGCGCGGAGGAGGAGGCCGTGGAGGAGGCGGTCGAGAGGTACACAGCGAGGTTTCACTCCAGAGTGGGATCTAAGATGGACGACGAGGTCGACAAGTACCGCTATCTGCAAGCCTGTAAGCTCCTTATCCACTTAGCTAATTTTTATTTTTATTTTTAAAATTAGATATCTCGTTTAAGTTTCCGTTGTTTTACCCTATAACAACGGTTAATGGATGGCGGAATTTTCACAGAATGGTTTATGTGGTACTATGACTTAGTTTTCCTTAGCTGCAATAATTGAATGATGTCGACGTTTTAGACTTTGAACTGACCCTATGAAAAACTAGGTAGACTGGTTGGGTTTGCTTGACTTGGATTGGTTGTTATTGGCATATGCTGGCTGCCTATTATGGTTAGTATTTGTCGTATATTCGGTATCATTTAAATATTTTCAGAGTCGATTAAATGTTAAATTAGTTGTTACTATTGGTCTGGCCAACAGTATATTAATTCAGAGATGGATTAGGTTGTTATTGTTTGATCTATGTCCGAAAACTTCATGACTATTTTTTTTTTATAAAATTTTCTTAGTTCCCTATTTAGAATCAACATATAAATGGATCTACTACATGATTTGTTAAGCCAAATGTGGCTACTTAATTGCCTTAAAACACCTTGTTCATATCCTGTCAGAATTAAGTACCCTTAATGATTTGGTTGTTCCTCTTTCAGAAATGATTTCTGTATGAACTATAGACAGCTAACTTTTTGGCTCGTCATTGCTTATTGCCATTGGCAGTCTGGCATTATGTGTGAGTTACCTCTCGAAATAACTGAAAGTCAATTTGAGATTCTCAATTGAACCCACTCATTCATTCTACAAATAAGGGCTGAAAAAAGGGATATATTTTCCACTTTAACTGAAGGGACATCTAATGAAAAGAGTTCAAAGTTGTTTGAAATTAGCTATATGGAATATTTACCTTTTCTACCTTGCACAATTTTATCTTGTTGTAGGATTTTGTCTACTTGAATCATGAGTATTAATATTGTTATCTATACCATATCTTTAACGGATGGGCCATTTCAGTTAACCTACAAAAGGGAAGTGATTTGTGGGTATACAATTTTAAAAAACTTATGGAAAAATTTGAATTCAAATGAATTCTGCAATGTTTAAATGAATAAATTAATCTAGGCAATCAATCAACAAACACTGGTAAAAGCAATGCACACACTTTAATTTATAATGATTTGATCCTCAATGGCCTACTCCATTTCCATACCCATTCACTTTTTTTTTATGATGAAAAATTAAGATATATAGAGTCCACGTGGTTCAATCCTTTCTGAAAAGGCCATATTCCTGAAGCAGGTAACACTAGCTAGTAAAGGGCATATGCTCTTTCGAGGGGTATGCATAAGTTAGAACTCATCTAATAAAATAAATAATCACAAGTTAAATAAAGCAACAACAGTTAAATGTGATAAGGGGAATAAAAATTCACTTGTAGAATTTGTTTCTAGATTTCTCTGGTCACTCTCAATTTTTTAAGAATAGTTTTCTATGATGCGAATGAAAAATGCTCACTGACTAAATTAATCAAGATATGAACCAACCATGAATATCTGAATCAACTTAAAAGCTTTCATTAAAAGAGATTAAATCAAATGCTGTTAAAGACTAAATTTTGAAAAAAGTTCAACAGAAGCTTTCAAAAGTTGAGCCTTGAAAATAAGATTAAACTCGAACTCATGAATTATCGTTAGATATATATTAAATTTTAGATCTTCAGTTAATGTTGGAGATAATATTGAATTTGCATTATTCAATTAAAGTTGCAGAGTGGGTGGAAATTGAATGATGTTAGAGAAGAATTATAATTAAAGCTGACGAAATAAGTGTTACCATAATTGTATGTTGATTTGAATATTGAATAATTTTGTATTACATCACAAGAGAATAAAATAAATTTAGTTGAATAAGAATTGTAACAAAGATTCAAAATTTTATAAGCAAAGTCAAATGACATGTTTGACTAATGACAATTAAATAAATCTAGTATTTGTCTTAATGATAAAATTATGGTTTTAGATTGAAATGTTTAATTAATTCAAAACTTAAGATGCTTATTTAAAATTTGTTAAAGTTGGTTAGAATTGTGATATAAAAACATCAGCAAGAAAATAAGCAACTTAAGATAAATAATTCATTAAAATTTTATAAGTAGTTTTACTTAAGCAAATTATCTTTTTGTTGGGGGCTTTGATTAATACTCAACTTATTTGGAGCTTGATTTGATTTATTCATGGCAATGATACAACTACTAAACAAACAAAAAAAGTTATTCAATTAGTTATCTTCAAAATTGTTGAACGAAACCTTGGGCCAACATCATCTGCCTCATGCAAGAATTTAAAAGTGAATGCTACAATAATGATCTATTGTGAGGACAACATTATGACTTTCTATCTATTCTGATGGATGAACCTATTACAACTAGGTATAATGTATGTTTATGTTATGCATAATTGGTTATAAAGTGTTGCAATCTAGCATTTGGAGATGTTGATATAGAGAGTTAATGAGAAAAGATCCTTTTGGAGTTGTTTCTATTCTTTCTCTCACCAAACTATCCATTAAGGTTTATATGTATTAGTAGAGATGTTGTGTACATATATTAATTGATTAACAAAACATCATCTTGTGAAATAGTAAATGAGCAAATTGATGATGCTACCACCCATGGCATACAATTTCGAGTGCCTATCGATATGGACGACATAGATAGAATTCACCATTTTGCTCGCTTATCGACACTGCATGGGTTTGCGAGGCTCGTGGCGCCTCACCACAACCTTGTGAGGTTGAGAGGTTGCGACCTCGCGACAACTTCGCAAGGTTGCAAGGCAGTGACCCTCTGCGACCTTGCGACAACCTTCACAAGGTCATAGAAGTAGTTGTGATCCTCCACAACCTTGTTGCGGCATCGCGAAGGCAACCGTGGCCCTCCATGAGGTCGCCGAAGTAGCGTCGATCATTTGTGACCTCGTTGCAACCCCCACGAGGTTGCGGAGGATATCGCAAACCTCATGATGCTTCCTTGACCTCGTGTGGACTCCACGTCGTGGAGGAAGTCACTAACCTCTTGGCATCTCCATGATCTTGTGCAACCCTTGTGAGGTTGCGGAGGAGACCGCGGACCTCATGGGTGCTTTGTGAAGTCGTGGGGTGTTGCGAGGTCTGAAGAGTTTTTTTTCTAATATTTAAATCTAAATTTTTTAAACAGTAATTTTGACATCACTTAATTTTTTTTTCCTTCTACATTGTTAATTTTTTTCCTTTCTTCATTCGTCCTCCTACATTGTTAACTTTTTTTCCCTCCCACATTGTTAATTTTTTTTCTTCATTCGTCCATGAGGATAAACAGAGAGGAAAAACCTCATTATGTGTAGTTAATTTTTTCCCTTCTTTGTCAAGATGATAAATAAGAAAAACAAAAAGCTCTTAAAAAATTGGTTAATTTTTTCTTCTGTCTATCCATGAGTGAGGTAAATAGAGAAAAGAATTCTGAGGAAACCGATTCGGAAAAATAAAAAATTTAATTATAATATAATTTCTAACCTTATAAAATACTTATGAATTAAATTATTGTATAGATAAATTTAGTTTAATTTAAATTGATAAAATAAATCCGGTTTAGACCTAGTTAATCCTTCTTTATAACAATCAAATATTAATAAAAATATTTTTTAATTAATATATTTATATTTTAAAAAATATTGAAATTGTATCAGATAAAAGAAACTTCTGCATGACTCAAAATTTTAATCTTTGCATCACCTTTACTGTTCCTATATGGGCATGGAACATTTGTGTGTCGAACCGTACTTTTCTATTTATTCTTAAATTGTAATCTTAAAATTTTCTACCTTTTTTGAGATACTTATGTGAATTTGAGTTGGGTGGGGATGCAATGCTATGATTGTGGTGCATTACCACATTATGCTCCCGAAATAGATGTCCTTGGCATCTTGCATGGATCTAGTGGAAGTAAATGAACTTGTAGATGACCTTGTCTATAGAAGTTTCCTATGCCCTAGTACTCGGGCACATGTGCTTGGCATAAGCATCTATGCATCTAATTCATCATTTTATCAATTGAGAGCATGAGATCAAAGGAATCTAAATGCTGGGACAAGGTCCAATGATCACTCGATGTTTAGTTTATTGGATCAAACTCATTGTCTTCTAATGCTATACTTTAGACCACCTACCAAATAAGATTCCTTCAAGAAGGTTAAATTTGAGAACTTTGACAATGCAGGTATCCGAGAATAGAGATTAACAGTTTTAATAAAAAGAGAGTTTATTAGAGTTATGAGAAGTTAGAATGGAATAGGTCTTTAGGTTAGCTAGGCAAGCATGGGGCTAGGAGGGGCTTGATTAGAAATGGGAAAGGTGTTTTTGTTTGAATTGCTAAATTATCAATTGACACATTATCTAGCCATTCATGTTGTGTATTGATCATCGGCTCAATTTATAGGTTCTTGTCTCAGTGACTAGAGTTGCATCGATTGGTATATGTAACCCTTCACTTGGGCCATATCATACCGCATCCAACTTGGTCCATGTACCTTTTCGTGCACAAACTAGTATGTACTGTCCATATAGGGCAGCATAGAACAGTGTATTTAAATCACTGTGGACGAAATATCCAGGTAACAAGAAATGATGTTTGAATTCATGATGTAACTTATATATACCTCTTTTACAGTAATTGGGCTAGTGATTTGGTTATTGGAAAAATGGATTCTGCATGATTCAGCTTAGGCCTTTTTTCCAATGTAGGCAATATAAACAGTGCTAGGCGACATCTGTCTACTGAGACATACATTTAGTGGAGACTATACTTTTAGTGATTATGAGGATCAAATTGCAGGTAATTGAGAGTGAATCAGACACATCACTTAATTTTAAGCTTCAACAGAAGATTCATTGTCAATAAAGTTGACATGGACAAATTGTTGTAGGTATACATTATCAAATAATCATCAAATTTTGTGTTGGATGGCATGTTTTTTCTATCTTTTTGTAGATGTTTTTTTTTCCTAATCTGATTTTCTCCTTATTCTCATTATTTGTGCATTCTAATGGAGTTGTGCTATCTTCTGATGCAGATACTTCAGGTCGGACTCTCAAGCAAGATGTAACTCATATCTTATGTATGCATGGAAGAGATGATGAGAATGGCTTCTATGCTATAGATCTTCCAGAACAGAGCCATCCTTTGAGCGATGAGAAGATACAGTTGGATGAGATCATAGCTTCCTCTACAAGTTATGTTGAACATGGTCAACTGTGTCAAAATGAATTTGAAGAAGCCGCTCTAAATAGAAACTGTGATCAGGCTATTGGAAATTCTACCAATCCCACTCATGTAGGCAACAAATAGTTTTTTGACATTAGTTCTGATGTATAACATGCTCTGACAGAAACTTTATCTTCTAAATATTCATTTTGCTTCCCAAATTTATCCTCAGGGGATGATTGTGGACATGATTTCAGAAGATGAAGAGAGATGGTCAGTAATGACTGCATCTCAATCAAGTATTTCTTCTGATACTACGGAAGAGGAAGGTATGAAGGTCAATATGTCTTATAGCAGTTTTGTTCTTGTTTAATATCTTCATTTCTGCAATTTAATTTGTTTGTGCAGGCTGTTTGGAGTCTGACGAGTTTAATAATTGTTACACGGCAGACATGTATGAGGTAATAGCAATAAACTTTTATGTTGGAGCTAGTGATAACTTATTTATGAAGAATATATGTGTTTAAGTTTCATGCCTTTTATTAATATATTCAAGATATTTTTGCAGTTGCTAGAATGTGATTTATCTTCTATTTCTTTTGCTAAATTATTCCCAGCATATGTTATTAATGTGTCTAAAAAGTCAGCCTCCTCACTGAATGCTAGTGTCAAAGCTTTCTCTAGTGACGTGGATAAGCCTGCATGCTAAAGCAGTGGAAATGTGCAGTAAAGCCCCTCTGATGTTTAAATTGGCCTCTGGCTATGGTGCTTGAGAGACAAGAGTATGTTGGAGAGAGAATTGAAAAAAATTGAGATTTGGATTCCTAAGTTGATGTTACCTCTTTTATATGATCGGTCCTTTGGGTTGTATGAGTGGTTGTTTCCTGTATTATGAACACTAACAAAGATGTGCCTAATGATGGTCTAGACCCACACGATCATACCCTATCACGGTGCCTCTTGTTGGGTGTTTACCCAATTGTGAAATACTTGTCATGGTTGTATGTTGCTGTGACTCCTAATATACTGCTTACCCAATTATGGTTCGTTCACTTTGGTTGTGTTTGCACGGGGTAGGGCTGTTCGTGTTAGAACCATGTTGGGGGATGGTTGGGGCTAGCGGCCTTAGTGAGGCTAGAGAGTTTTGAGGCACTTGAAAGGGCAAGTTGCATACGAAGCTTAGTTGTAACTATGAGCGGAACTTATGAGTTAGAGATGTTGAGTCAGGTGTTTGGGTTCCTGAGCACTCTAGAAGTTGAGGAAGGTGCTCGTTGAGCATTTTGGAAGTTAAGGGAGTTGCTTGGGCTGCCAAACTCCTTAGAAGTCGAGGAAGGTGCTTGAGCTGTTGAGTGTTGTTTGGGTTGTCGAGAACTTTGGACACTGACGTGGCTTGATACCATGTGTTTCGAGGTATTGTCCTCTAGTCGAACCACATAGATTGAGTTTGATGAGTCAGAGGGGATCATCATCTAGGGTATCACAAGTCCCTCTTCAGGTTAGATTGATGAACGAAAACAAACGAAGTCAGGGACTTCAAACACCACAACTGGGGCCATGTTACCACGCTAGACCACTATTGATTTTTGATTTTGAATTGTCGCCTTGCTACCACACGCCATACTGCCGTCATGAATCATCATCTCCTAGACAACCGTTGTCATCTCCTACACAACCTTTGCTAGCTATGTCATAAGGCTTGAATGACAATCTCTCTCTCTCTCTATTAAAATGGTTTGTCAATGGTTAGCCTCAAGGTTTTAATTCCACCGTTGGATGGGGTGCGGGGATCTTGAGGTTGATCTTTATTTTTGGATCATGAGTAGATATAGCCTGTGGCGTTAGCGCTGCCCAAGGCCTATGATTGGCACATGATTGCTTCCCAACTATCGAATCTCGATTACTGCTCTCCATCCGTCAGATCAAGGGCTTGTGGTAATTCGAGACTACCAAATTTAAGATTTTGGTGGATTTGAGGTGTCTGCTTATCATTTTTTTAAATAAGGGGAAGGGTTTATAAGGTTCAACGTCTTCCTTTCTCCCTTCACTTTTCTTTTAACCTGCTGTTCCCTTTCTGCTCCGTTCAAACTCAGTTTTTGTAAGTCCACCCTCTTTGTCATTTTCCTTTTCCTCTTAGTTTTTGTAAGCCCACCTTCTTCATCATTTCCTTTTCCTCTTCATAGTGTAGATGGCCTCTAAGGGTAAGCACCCACTTGTCAATGGCGGGCACAAATTGGCCTTGCCAAGGTTGCAGTTAGAGAGGATCCTTTGCTTTGGTCGAGGCCCTTGGTTCCATCATTTAGTCTCTCAAAACACATTTGGTGAGAATTTGACCCTCCAAAGTTTGTACTTGCCCGCCAATGTCAAGATAATCATTCCAAAATCCACAGATCTTTCCCACCTACCCTAGATGGGGATTTAGCTTTTTTCGTCTGCCAATTCGTGGGTGACCTCTATTTCCTCCTTCACCACTATTTGTTTTAGAGACTGCCACTTATTTTTCCATCCCCCTCCGGATCTTGGTTGAGACCATTATGCTCTTTCAACATCTTTAACTTTCTTTGATATCTCATGATATTCACTCCATTATTCGAGTTGAAAATGGCCAAGCTAGGGGTGTTTTATTTTATAATTGCCAATTTTTAGGAGTCACTTCCACCTCTCAAAATTCACTTGCTAGGTATTATTAGCTAGATCAGTGGCGTGCTAGATTTTTTTTTCTTTTCTTTTTTTAAAAATTATTTTGACTGATACTACAATATTTTTTAAAAGGTTAAATAAAAAAATAAATTGCTAGATGTTGATGCCATTGAAGGAAGAGAAGTTGGGTGGCCAAGGCAAATCGCGATGTGTAATGGATGTGTGTAGGAGAGTTGTAGTGGTAAATTGAGCTTGAGCAGCCGAGTGCGTTAACAGCGTAATGGAAATCGTGAGAGTGATGAGTTGGTTGGAGCATGAGGTATACAACTGAATTTAGGTTTGGATTTAATAGTGAATGAATAAAGCGAAGCTAATCTAGATATGTAAACTCTCTCTCTCACACACACACAAAAAGAAATAATAAAATTATGGACTCTTTATAGGTCAGTCTTGATAATAAATATTGAAATAAATATTCTAAAAAGACAACATGGTGCACAAAGCTCCTGCCAATGCTGGGTCTCAGGAAAGGGTAAGATCACGTTGGATCTATTGTATGCAGCCTTATCTTTCATTGCAAGTGGTTATTTCCATGACTTGAATATGTGACCGTCAGGTCATGCGATAACAACTTTACTATTGCGCCAATGTTTTCTTTCATTAAAATAAATATTCTAAATAAGAAAAATATGATAATTTTAATAGGAATTATAAATAGGTCCCTATTTATTGCTGCAATAGAAATATTATCCAAACGATAGACAAATCATATCTTTAATTTATTACAGTAGCTTTATTCTCGAATATTCTTCAATTTATTTTCTTTTATTGCCAAAGTATCAATCTGAAAATATCTTCAATTTATTTTTTTAATTATTACTTTTTGATGCTAATTTCTTTCTTTCTCCGACTATTATATATTTTTTTTTCTTTTGCTTGGTTGAAGACATATGCAGTATAGCTCTATACAATATAAATTCATTGTACCAGAATACAATTCTCATTTAATTGCTTTTAATTTTCGAATCTATGGTGTTAATTGCTTACTTTTGCCATGTTGAGGAAAATCTGCCCAAGTGTTGTTTCTTGTTTGGAGCTTTGCAGCTTAATGATGAGTTAACAGTTACGGTCTTCCCTGAGTATGTCATTCATGGTGGCACATTATATGGAGAATCTCAACTTGTTTTCTCCATAGACAATGTTAAGATTGAGTGTTCAGATGCTAGTGGGAGTGACGAGAAGTTTGCTTCTGAATGGGCTGTTACTGAGATAGATCACATTGATTGTCAATGGAATGAAAGTGTGAGTTTCACTCTCTCAGGTGTAAAAGAATTTACTTTGTGTTTATGATTAGCTGTGATGGTGTGTGGTATTTCTTATTACCACAGGTAGCTTCTGCATTAGTCAAACTATGCTTCAGAGAAAACATTACAACTAAATTAGATAAAGTTCACAACAAAACTGGTATGGTTATTATCCATAAATCTTACTTTTTTCTTTTGCTGTTTCTTATATCTTTATTCCATCAAACCACTATGGCGCTCCAAAATTTATAATTCTTCTCTTTTTCTTAATGCTTTATATGGATTTGTTTACATTTCTCTTTCTTACCCATTTACCTTTTTGAGATAGAGTGAGTTGTTAGATAATTTAGATACCCTATCTAATCAAAGATGAGGAGTCTAAGCAGGTCCAATTCATTCCTGTTTTCTTCTTGTGGTTTTGGATTTCAGTTAGGAATGCCATCAGGTAAGATGGGAGGAGCTTTTATCTGCGTTTCTGTTTTGCAGATACTAAAAATCCTGTCTTATTCTTTTGTGCACAAAGAAGTACTGTGAACAAAACCAGTCGAGACATTTATTAAATGTATATCACACATATATAGGAAGTTAACTCTGTAAGTATTATACAAATTTGACATTGGTCATTATTCATCTAAATTTTTTAGGACAAGTAGCATGTGTTGGTTTACCATGTCCTGCAACAGATATTTCTCCCAAATTGGAATAACAGCTGGGAATGACAACTACATGCTGAATGAGGAGATGAGCCTACATGGCACGTTCCCAGCAGAAAGGTTCTCATCCCCTAGGCCTTATTCCAGTTTCCAGATCACTGCCTGTCATACATAACTAAACGTGAGATAATTCTTGTCAATCTGCTGCCAAAGTTCAGTTCATAGGTTTTGAAAGTGAAATCTATTTAGTTAGATCAGAATCGTTCAAGTCCAATCCAGATTAGACGTTAATATCATCCTTGCAAAAGTGAAATGTCATGGAAAGAACTCAATAACTTGCTCCAATGCTGCATACCACAATCCTCCTGTCCAGTTCGATTTAAGGATACTCAAGCTTTTCTGTGTCCGAAAAGGTATAAGAAAATTATTGTGTTATAATTAAGTGCTACTATTTTATTCTCATTTAGGTCATTTAATGTTTAAGTGCTATGCCAAAAGGTTGACAATAGAAGTTGGCGACGAATTGTTAAGTATCGAGAACAAAGGTAAGATTTACACATGATATTCGCTAACTTATAAAAGGAATTTTTTTGGAGAATTCTAGAAAAAAGAGGTGTTAGCATAACATATATTGAACTAATTAAGGATACGTATATTGATGTACAGACAAGAGTGAAGATTTTAGGTAGATTAACTAAAGCATTTCCCATAAAAATATGATTACATAAGGATCAACTCTAAATTCTTATTTTTTTATAATTATCATGGACGAACTCACTTGATACATCCAAGACATAGTAGTAGATGAGAAAGAAGTAATTGCTAAACTCGAATCTTGACGGGAAAAGTTTTAGGCTTAGTAGAGTAAAAATAGAATGTATGAAATTTAAGTTTAGCAATATTAGATGTAATGAGATAATTGTTAAGATAGGAGATGATGTGTTAATCCCAAATAGTAGAGACAAATATGGCTAGATGATAATTACAATGATGACATGAACTTCACTAGTTTTAGTAGTGATAAATGTTAGAAATGCATGTCTTCTTACCTAATTGTAGTCGGTGCAATATTTATTAGTTAACATCTCATAAGAGAAACTAATGACATATAACATGCTTTTATGTGAAGTGTGAGAAATAAGGAGATCTTATGATCTTTCCCTAAGGAATTTCCAATTCCGCACTACTATTTTAAAGTTTACAGCACTTTACTGATATTGTGAATCAATAATTCTTAATAACGTACAAGGTATTAAAATGTGATTCTAAGCGGTAGATGGTCAAGTGATTGCCTAGGGTTAGTCGACTACTAACGCCTAGGCAGTGGGTGAGTGTCCAGGAGGCTAGGCATTCTGCATTAAAATATTATCAAAATAGGAATCAAATACTAACATCAATATTAAATCAGTATTTTCCATCAACTACAAATCAACTATACTGATCAAATATTCACATACTGTTATATTGATCAAATACTGATCTAATTCTGTTCATCTCAGTTTACAATCAAATACTTTTCATCTCAATATTTTTCAGAACAGATATAGATTAAAATTCTGATCATGTCTCATGCTTCAACATTTAATTTCTCATTTCTATTCGTAATATCAACCCAAACCTCGAGAAGAAAGAGCCAAGAAAATAGAGCATATGTACCAATAGAAGAAGGCAGCAGTAACAAAGACCTAGAGAAGAAAGAGCCAAGATGGAGAATATATACTGATAGAAGAAGGTGCTACTGCTGTTGTATAAGAAGAGGTGTTTGGGCTAGTTAGGTGTGAATAGCCATTGGTTGAGATGCTGCATTTTCTGTCGGGAATAAGAAGGGGAGGAGTTGGCTGGAAATTTTTGCTGGAGTCTCACACAGAGCGCTGTTGGGTCGGGAGTACTGAAGGAGTGACACTGCAGAGGAGTATTGTCGGTTCAGAATTAGTGGAGTTATGCTGTAGGAGTCAGGACGTGGGAGAATTGGGAAGAAAAATAGGGTATAACTATATAAGTGAACTGCTTTATTAGCATTTTATCCCTGTGAGACAGTCTGCCACAGGGGGTCGCTTGGGGTCCTAGGTGGGCTACTTGAAAGGTCCATGGGCCTGCCTTACCCCTAGGCAAAGTGGACCTTGTTCAAATTTCCCTAAGCGACTGCCTACCTCAGTTTTTAAAACTAGTAACAAATCTTTGCATGATGCTGTAGGTGCAAATCATTCTTACATTGATTTTTTTTAAACAGTGATATATTTTTTTTTTCAAACACAAAATTATCATTATTTTTTTTTAAACACAAAGTTAACTTGTGTGACTATTTTAAGTATGTGTTTGTACTCACATATCGAATATGCTGTGATGACTTGACTTCAATCCTGGTCATTAGGACACAGAAGCTTCATTAATATTTATATATGTATTCAGATAGGAAATTTCTATGCTTGCTTCATGCAAGATTCTACTTTTTTTATTTTTTATTTTTTGATTTTAATAGTTTAGAAAAAATTTATCGTCATTCATTTTTTGGATACCATTGTATACAGACTACAGTCTTCATCTTTCCCAAAAACAAGAAAAGAAATTATAGTGAGATGTTGGGAAGGGGAAATCAGAAATTGGAAACATGAAATGGTGGACTGTTTCCGAACCAAAACATGTCCATTAGAGAATTTGTCTTAAAATCAGCAAATTGTAATATATATTTGTCTTTTAATTTTTTTGTGCACGTAGACAGAACAATAAATTGTCAATTGTCTTTTAATAGTAATCCAAATGACATTTTCAATTTGGGAAGTTTTATTTTTTTTTCAAGGGATATCATTTCAAAGTTTTGATTCTTATTTTCTAAGATACAAATTCACCTTACCTTTATGATAATTTTTGCTATGGATTGTATTTCTGATAATGCTGTTCCTGTTTCCATTTTTGTTTCTTTGAGGCGGTACAGAAGTGCCATCATGTGTGAAAACATGTTTCAATCACATTAGTGCATAATTCTCCTCTATCCTACCTCTGAATTTTTTTGTGATGCGATATTTGAGCTGTTTCTTTCCTGTAGATGTGTTGAAAGTAATATTTTCTGTGAATGATGTGCATTGGCTGGAGAAGGAACAAAAGATTAGGAATCTGGCCGCGAAATACAAAGTCACATGGAATTTAGGCTCTAGGTATGTTCTTTGCCTTTTGCAATTCTGTCACTACATGAAGCTCAATTTACTTAAAATGATTGCTTTATTTTATTTTATTTTTACTCTGGTTGGGACAATGGCCTCTGCTGTTATACATAGCTTGTAGTGGATTTGGTTGTTCTTTGGAGTTTAATTGGGTTGTCAGATATACAATTCTCTTTAGAAATTTTTTTGCTGATACATAATAGGATGATGAGTGTGCTATATGCTATTTTCTTTCCTCTTAGAGCCTTAACTTGGTGGAATTAGGAATCCACTGTGAAGTTATCGAAGAACATCAATAAATATTATAATAAGCATTGCAGAAAAAACAAATATATTAGAAATTATATGAAAGATCATTTCCTAGTGTT
Organism: Boesenbergia rotunda; assembly: GCA_024364735.1. Taxonomy (NCBI): domain Eukaryota; kingdom Viridiplantae; phylum Streptophyta; class Magnoliopsida; order Zingiberales; family Zingiberaceae; genus Boesenbergia; species Boesenbergia rotunda. Next base: position 76,727 of record JAGFNQ010000869.1, on the reverse strand, counting down.
ATTTGCTAGATGCGTCTCTTCAAAATGAAATAGCTATAAAAAATTGCTCTACTGCGACTAGTCTTTTAGGAAATTGGTACACAAAATGCACATTATATTTCGATGTTTGTTTTTAAACCTTACTAATACAAATTGCTCATATAACTTTTTTGTAAAATATTTAATCTCTAAAATATTCATGTCCTAATATATGAAGGTATACAAAATATGTGCACTTTTGTCAAAATAACTAATGAATTTGAACTTGCAAACTTATTGTCAAAATCAATTACATTTCTTAGTTAAACTACCTAACAATGTTAAGCCAAGCTTTGGGAACAAAGTTGTTTTTTTTTAAAGTTGAGGGATAAAATATAATTTATAAAATTTCAAGGGATACAACAATAATAACAAAAATCAAGTCTATTCTATTAAGTGTGGTTGACTATATCAATCCTTCTATATCATTGGACTTGATCCCCTACTATATCCTTATTTATATTTAAATGAGTTTTATTTTGATTTTCTCTCATGTTCTCGTTTCTTATTTGTTCATCCTTGTATGTCCCACACATCAACCTTAACATCCTCATCTTTGTTACTCATCTTTTGCTTGTGTGTTCGCTATATAGCTCAACATTGCTCTATATAACATAGCAGGTCTAACATCCCTTTTATAGAACTTTTCTTTAAGTTTTAGATATATGATCACAAAGAACATTTGACGTTCTCTTCCATTGTAACCATCTTGCTTGTATCTTAACACATCTCTATCAACCCTTCCATCCTTTTGTAAAGATTATGTTAGCCCTCGGGCTATGGTGCAGCGGAAGGGTGACTAGTTATTATCTCAGGCATCCGCGGTTCTATCCCGAGCTACGACGTATTTTGCAAGAATTTTTCCTCCAAATGGGGTGCGAACCCTGGTACGTTGGGCTTTTGGATCGCTCGCTGCGAGCGCTTCCCGATTTACCTTGGCGGCCAGTGGGAAATTTCTGTGGGGCCAGGCCGGTCGCTCGAAGTTTGACATTACCCAACCTCGTTAATCATTTTTTTTTGTAAAGATGATGTTAGATTAAAATTTTCAGTTACAAGGAACTCATGATCTCATATCTTAATTATTGCTTTGCTTTTTATAATACTACTAAATTTAAATTTCATATATTTTGTCTTTGCTATATTAGTCCTCTATTTATATATTTTAGGGGATAAAAACATAATTGGGAAAATTTAGGTTAACTGAAAATTTTGCCCCAATAAAAATTATTAAATTCCTGGCTTTGAAAGTTTTAGAATGGAAATGGAAAAGTGGATAACTCTAGGGGCAAAGTGAAACCTTCACATCAAGAAAGATAAATTCAAAAACTCTCATCTTTCACCCTATATACATTACTTCTACTAATTTATCTAATGATATGATAGGTACAAGGTATAAGATCTCGAGGGTCGGCATGACAACAAGCTCAACAAGTAGACCTAACTTACTCTAAAATCCAATTGCACGTTGACCTTATTTATCCCACAATAAGTTTGATTCACGTGTAGCTCAACAACTTACCAACTCAAGTCTAAATTTTAAACCCCATTGAATGTGAATGCGCTGCACACCTAACTACCAACCTTAAAGTTAATTAGGCTTAAATCCATTTTTTTATCATTATATGGGAAATCCACCCAGAACACAAATCAAACAACTCATTTAAATTATCCTCAATTGCTCATGCTTTGCTTAATAGATCACGAATAGAATCATTTCCTACTATTGCGACCTTAATTTTTTTTTAATATAATAGCTTCACCAGAGAAGCAGTTCCTGGTTAGTGTTGAAGAAGACGAATTAAGTTGATGCTCAATTGAGAAATTTTTGTAGAAATAGTTTGAGGCTCCATAATCCAAAGTGAAGTCGAATCAAATCTCATTTGATCCAATCATTAAATAGTCAACAACAATCTTGATCTCATCTATATGGATCCTCCTATGCCATTGAATTTGATCTCCTACTATATCATGATCTATATTAAATAAATTTTATCTTTTTTATTATTTCTAACAAGTTTTTTAGTCTTCTCTTCCATGATTAATATGCCTGTTTATCATGATTCCACATCACCTAACTAGAGTATTTATTAGTCATCTAAGTACATATCCATACCGCGACTCTCAGAGTTTTTTCTCAATGGGCGTAACCCTACTCATTCTAGTGTTTTTATTTCTTGTTCTGTCCATGTTCATATGCCCACACATCCACTATAACATCCTCATCACTACGACTCGTATGCTTGATTCATAGCCAACATTCAACCCCATATAAATAGTTAGCAACAAATTATATGTAAAGTTGACCTCAAAATCATTATGTCAGCACTTAAATGTTCCAGTTCTGCAGTAAAGTTTCTGATTATAATAGTTTGTTTCCTATTACCAGTCTCAGAATGTAGCATCTGTTATATGCTCAAGCTCAAGGAGTGTTAAAAGTAATAGAGGTATTAGGGGTAGTGGGTTTTGTCCCACATTGATACCTCTCAATCACTGTTTTATGATGAATCAATATTTTCATTATGATGGTTGTCTTTGATGCAATTGGTTAGTTTCAATTTTCCCAAACTTAACAGATGCCTAGTTAGTTTATCATATCTTATTCCCGTTTATCATGAAATTCATTAATATGTTGTGCAAATATTATTGCATCGTAAATTATAAATCATGCTAGCCATTTAGCTGCAATTTGTCTCCTCCTTGAAGAACTTAATTTTCAATAATGTATCATGTATTGCCATAGTTCAATGTAGCCAATGACTTGTTTGAATTGTAGGTATTTTTGAAATAGCAAAGAAATGGTGCCTCTGGGTCTCTGGTCTGCTAAATATGTTGCTTCAATGATCCCTGTTACTTCATTAGCTTGTTATGGTCTTTAACATGGGCCAACTAATGTTTTTGCACGCATGTACTAATCCATTTCTGATGCTGAATATAGAAGAGTCAATGACTGATTTGCCATGTCTTATATGTTTTAACATGATGACTGCCTAATGCTATCTAAATTAACTTTCATGAATATGTTTCCTTATTATGAATGCCTTCTTATTAAGCTTCTTTACTTTCAGAGACAAGATATGGGAAGATGTTTCAGTGGGTCCCGATGCATTATTTTCTAGGGACAAATTCACAGAGTGCGTACTGCTTGGTGTTTGTTATCTGCATTGATGTCGTTTTCTAATATTCTTATGCATGTGGAAATTAGAGTAGACAAAAAACTCTTGTTGATCTATATTTTCATGAGCTTTCGTTGTGATTATTCTTCTTTTCTTCCCTAAACAAAAGGAAGAAGAAGATGCTTACACCTTACCTCATTTCAATGTATTGGGTTTATGCCCTCTCCACTTAGAGTGTTAAGGGTCCAAATGAAGAAAACTTTGTTTGGAATGATAGGAACAGAGAATTAGGATAAATTTAACGGATTAATGGGTTTATGAGCATGAGTGTTGACGAGGGGTTATCAATGACAAGCGACAATGAGAGACAATAAGTGCCGCGAGCAACAATGTGTTAGAATAACTCTTCTTTAGAGCAGTGGCTGTTCACAATAGGTAATAAATGAGTGAGATAAGTGGTCAAAGAGACAATGACTAATGTTCGTTGGTAATTGTCTATGAATCATGTGTGGGCGATTGTCTATGAAAATTCTTGTGACTTTGTTTTTTTATATATTTAATTAATTATTATATCATTGTTATTATAATTGGAACAATTTTTATTTGTTAAAATAATAACATATTATTATAACAATTATACTAGTGTTGTAATATAGCAGTTATAATTAAATTGATATATTGAATTTATTCACTTATAATTAATTTATAATTTATAACTGTTATGATCAAATAATTATGAAACTTATTCAATGTTATAGTGAATTAATTAATTATAAAACAGTTTCAATATAAATGTTGTTATGACGTTATAATTAATTTTTCATTTATATCAATTAATTCACTGTTATAATTAGCAGTTATACTATTATTTATTAATAATTATACTGATAGACTGTTATATTTAATTAGTTATAACTATCATAACGAATATATATTATATATATGAATTTATTTATTTTTTTGTCATATTTTTTATATTATAATAAAATAAAAAATTGAATACATAAAAGTAACAAAATTGAGTTAAATCAATTAAATCTTAGGGAGCGTTTGATTTGCTTCATTTTTTATTTTCATTTTCTAGAAAATTATATTTTCTTATTTTTTAAAAAATGACTTTATTTCATTCTCTAGTTTTCTAGAAAACGAACAAAATTGAGTTAAATCAATTAAATCTTAGGGAGCGTTTGATTTGCTTCATTTTTTATTTTCATTTTCTAGAAAATCATATTTTCTTATTTTCTAAAAAATGACTTTATTTCATTCTCTAGTTTTCTAGAAAACGCTTTATCTTTTTCTGGAAAACAAATTTGGAAAATGTAAACTAAATACGTTTTTTGGAAAATCATATTTTTGTGGAAAATGAAAATAAAAAACAAGTGTACCAAACACAACCTTAAAGTTTCTAATTCATGTGAAAAATTACTTGTACTATTCTAAAAGCAATATATAATTCTCAAAATATAATTTTAAATATTTAAATAATTATTTTAAAAATACAAACTCTCAAATACATTCAAAAATAACTTTAAATCTCTAAATAATTATGAAAATGATAACTAATTTTTAAAATTATTCTTAAACTCAAATTATTTTTAATATTTTAGATAATTTGAGAAATTATTTTTAAAAAATTAATTATTTTAAGAATTAATATCATATCTTTCAATTAAAAGTTTAACTCTGAAGATATTGAAACCCATGACATCATTTTAGATCAAAGTGCTCGAACTCAATATCAAAATATGAACTTAATAGTTAACACTTGAAATATAAAACTAATAGTGAGCATATATAAAAATTAAATATTAATAAAAATAATTTTTAAAATTAATATACATATTTAAAATGGAAAAAGTATTGAAACCGCATCATCACAATTTGATGCAATACAAAAACTGAATTGTTGCATCCCAAGACTGAAATATTGGCACGACTTGAAATTTTAAATCTTAGTTTCACCATGCCAACGGAAAGAGAATGATTTCTAAATCTCAATATGGGGCTCATGTGGTTGTTGTTGGCCCATTGTTATGCTAATTGACTGAAATGCATAAAGGCTAGATAGTTTCTATTACGCTATTTGGTTAGAAATAAAGAAATTACAAAAAAGCTCATGCAGAAACAATACCAAATTAATGTATACTGGTTTAAGGTGTAGCTACTCTGCCTCACCCTTTTATGGTACTGTTAGATGGTATCTGGTTTAGTATGCTCTAATTCTTACTTTAGTTTTTTTTTAAAGAAAAGAGTGTAGGATTGCACAAAAAGAACTCTTAAAAGTTAAAATTTCTCATGCCATTTGCTGAAGAATATTTTACCGATACAAGTCTCATTTATTTTATTTTAGTGGCGAGGCATTTTGTTTATTCATTGATTTTTGAGTCAGATCTTTAACTTACTCCAATTTTTTCAGAATTGAAGATTCCTTTGAAGATGTTGTCTACCCTAAGGGAGATCCTGATGCTGTCTGTATCAACAAAAGAGATATTGATCTTCTGCAACCAGAAACTTTTATCAATGACACCATTATTGACTTCTATATCAAGTGAGTTCAAATCATTGGTATGCTTAATCATTAGATATCTCTTGATTCCAAGTCATAACCTTATTCTATTATTTTTGCGGGAAGTGGAAAATGTTCTTCATTAACCGGTAAGTTGTATTTGTACCTTCCCATGAAAATAGTTCCAGATTGATCATTCAAATTCGTCATGTTTTTATGGTTTCAATGGTGCATAACCATACACTGGAGAATGGCATACACTTAGATACTAATATCCTCATATTTAAATAGCGGTTGCTGTTACAGAAACACACTTTTCTGTGTCTCTTTGTTGGTTGCATGTCAATCCTAGTAGAGAAATGTCTGTCTGGATTCAGAATTATCACTTCATCTCATGTCTTCAAATCTTGTCTTGTCGAATCGTAGTGTGTTGATATAATTGTCTGCCAATCTCACCTTTGCAAGTTACGTGGTTTCATTTGAAATATTTTTACTTGATCCTTAACAAGTAAAGAGCAAGTTGGTACCAATTGATTTTATCATAAACTTCCTACCTATTAGGTATTATTTACAGCTGATTTTAGCTGGTTTCTTGGCCTTATGGCTAAACATAAATTGGTCACACGTAGTAAATTTGGTCACCAGATAAATTCTGTTTCATTTTTAATTTGGTCAAATTTTGTCAAACAAGAGTACTCTATGCCAAGATGGCTAAGATTTTTTAGTTATATAATGTATCATGTTAGTAATATATAGTGTGTTGTGCACTCAATTGAATGGGTCTTCTTCCTTCAATTAAGGGTGATCAGTTTGCGATTTTGGAGATAAATATAAGGTTTCTTTTAAAATTTTAAATTTATGTAATTTGTTTAATTCTAAGAGTTGTACTAAAATTTTCAGGTTGTTTAAATTTTTAGAAATGTTTGGTAGATTTTTTTATAGTTAAGGTAGGGCGTTATTTCATAAAGAATTGGTCTTATATTGCCCTTTTTTATGAAGTGGAGGGGTTAGTATCCTTGATGTTTCAATCTGTCATTTTTTCTCTTTGTGAGTCTCAAGTGTTTTTAGGAGCTTGTGCTACATTAATTTGGTATTAGCCTAGTGCTTTATGAAATTTATTTTTTGGATGCTTCGTTCTGCATCAATTGATTTAAAAATTGAATTCCTTATTTCTTCACCCTATTAGTTTTGATAGCTTCTTATTTGAAGTTCATGAATCCTACTTCATTCAAATACCCTATAAGCAATTGCGACATCCTTGTGCCCTCTTCTGCTCGTGCTCTTTTTTGAACAAGACTAGCATAATTGAATTCTTCTTGGCGAGCTATCTCAGTCTTCGAATCTCGCTCGGGCAACTCTTTGTTGCTTACAACATTGTCATTGTCATTGCCTAGGCAGTGCTGTAATCACCTCTACGCCACCCATTAGGCATTTGTTGGGATTTTTCACATCCTCTCATCTACTGCCATCTTCATCGACTTATTTCCACCTTCATCCAAACCTCGCTCGTCTCCTCTAAACAAACATAAGGTCTCTCACTCTTCTGTTGCGAGACTACAATGTGTTGGGAGTCATTTCCCCACATCCCCACTTGGATCCTCTTGCATTGACAATGCAAATCTTTCCCTGACATTGCTAATTCATTCCTTTGTCATGCTCACTTGCTAGTCACACCATTTGCTTCGTTGGAATCTACTCTTGATCTCACAAGAAGCCACATTTGTATTGCCTTCTTTGCTTAGTGTGATTAAAGGCCACTAGACTCCATCTTTCACTTTATTTTTCTGCCTCCATGCAGCAATGCCACTTAAAATATTTGACCAGTTGGAGCAAAATTGCAGTTGGATAAGACAAAGTTGATACTTGATAGAATTCGGGTTTCAGCAATGACACATAGGAAAAAGTAAAATGAGAAATAGAGTAGGTATTTTTGTAGATAGTTCATTAAAGGGCATATATCGACCTTAAGTAAGAATATACGAAGTCACCAAACATAGATTTTGAAAAGACCTAGATAAGATAGTCCAAAGTTTTTTAATAAATGAGATGATTTTAATAGGAGATCGTAATAGACATATACGAGTACGAAAGGAGGAATATGATATGATGCATAGGGGCTATGATTTTGTAATAAGAAATGTGGAAGAAAAAATTATATTGGATTTTGCAATAGTATATGAACTTATAATAGCTAATTTATTTTCTAAGAAGAGAGGACAATACCTACTTTCAAAAGTGAGAAAATTTAACACCTAATATAGGTTAATGGTGTTAGATACACGCCTCAAGCATAATATCGGTAGAAGAAAAATGAGTATGACTACTAGGATCAAGTAATGGAAGTTAAAAGGATGAGAAATAACGTATCTTTAAGGAGAGGATAGAAGCATAAGTATTTGAAGAAATACATGGCGACTCGAATACAATATGGGATAAGATGAAATTTAAAATTAGTGGCTAAGAACATACTTGGTGAGTCAAGAGGACATACATCTTCAAATAAAGAATCTTGGTGGTGGAACGAGGAAAATGAGGAAGTACAAGAGAAATTAATTGAAATATATATCCTAGAAGTTACTATATAATTGTAAGAATTTAAAAAGTTTTAAAAAGTATTCAATAACCAAGAAAGAGGTCAACAATAACCAAGAAAGAGGTCAACAATAACCAAGAAAGAAGTCAAGAAAATAGTGAGTAAAGTCAAGGATACAACTTTCGAACGTTTTATCGACGGCTTGATACAAAGAAGGGTAAAGTTACAACTAGATGTCCAATTTAGCTTTAGAAATTTAAGTAGGTAAGATGAATATAAAAATTTAAAATTTTATTGGAGAATTCAAATTTCAGAAATAGAACACATGTTAAATGAAATGCAAAATGGAAATGTGGTTGGATTGCACAACATTCTGATAGAAGTATGGAAGTGCTTAAGGACACACGAATGACTTACGAAGTTGTTCAACCTGATATTAAAAATGAAAAAAATACTTATCAATGAAGGGTAATTCTTAGCCCTCTTATATAAAAACAAAAGAGATGTATAAAATCATGTGAATTATAGGGACATTAAACTAATGAGCATATTATCGAACTTTAGAAAAGAGTGATAGAAAAAACATTAACGGGGAGTCTAAGGTGACCAAAAAACAATTTAGGTTCATGCTTAAAAGCTGGATGATAGAAGCTATACATTTTCTTAATCAACCAATTGAAAAGTATCGGAAAATGAAACAAGACTCATATGATATTTATTGACCTCAAAAAAGCTTATGATAGAGTTCTGATAGAAATTATATGGAGAATTTTATAAAAGAAAGATATTAGCATATTGTATATTGAAATAATTATGGATATATATGAGTATGTAATGACAAGAGTGAATACTCTAATCAAAGCGTTTCCTATAAATGTAGGGTTAATCAAGCAACAACTCTTGGTCTATATCTTTTGGATAAACTCATTGAGCACATTTACAATGTATTATCATGGTTTGTTGTTTGCAAATAATATAGTTTTGGTCGATGAGACACGTAATGTAAATGCTAAGTTTGAATTTTGATAGGAGACCCTAGAAATAAAAGATTTTAGGTTCAATAGAGTAAATGCAGAATATATTGAATTTATAAACATAACATGATAATTGTTAAGATAGGAGATGGTGAGGTACTTATAACCGACAATTTTAAGTATCTAGTATCCTTTTTGCAAAAGGATGAAGGGTTGATATAGAAGTTTTGTATAGGATACAAGTGGAATGATTGAAATGGAGAAAAATATGATTGTAAGTACTATATTATCAAATGATAGTTTGACCTAGAATATTATATGTAGCACAATGTTGAGCTATGAATTGAGTACATGAGCAGAAGATGAGGGTCTCATGTTAAAATGGATGTGTGGATATGTGAGGATAGATAAGATAATGAATGAGAGTCGGGGTTGCACCTATTTAAGGAAAACTCTAAGAGATGCGATTAAGACGATATGACCATGTACTTAGACCACTAATAACGAGATCATAACAAATACATACATTAATTGAGAAAGTGAGAGTTTAAAGAAGACTTGGCCAAGAACAATAAAATACGATAGAATACATTTAAATATAGATGAGCACATAGTAGGGGATCGAGCCCAATGGCACAGGAGGATTCATGTAGCGGATCACTTAATGGGATACAAATTTAGTTGTTGTTTTTGTTATAGGGCTTAGGAGACCAAAGAACACTTGGTTGACAACAATACAACATGGCAAAATTTATTTAAATATAAAAGAAAATATAATAGGGAATCAATCCCGATATTGTAGGAAGATTCATATTGCCTGCCCACTTAATGGGATTGAAACTTGGTGGTTGTTGTTATGGATTAAGCATAAGCTAAATAACTCATCTACTTCAACAACTATTCTATGGACTAAAGATATTAGAATAGCCAACTAGGTTTATCTAGCTAGCTAATTGAACAATACGTGATTACATCCACATATGCAGGCATAAATTTCTGTGGTGAAGAACTATATGTGCAAATGTATATTCTGGTTTCATTAACTGTTTTTAAGAATAATGCCACCATTATATCTCAGTTAAGAAACTTCAATTCACAATGCCATTAGTGGTATTAGAGTCAATAGTATAGTGTATAGAATATGAAACTGCAGAATTGGAATATAATCAATCAGTAGGATTCTATATTTTAGAGAAACTAGGCACAACTTTGTCAGAAACGTCAAATCCAATTGATTCAACCTAAATTTGCAGCAAAAATTAGATAAATTAGGAGGTTGTTGACTATTGTTGACTATTACTTGAGCACCAGCCACTTGTGCAGTTGATGTGGAAGTGTTAAGGCGAAGATGGGAGTGGGAGTAGCCATGAGGAGGGAGATGCTGAGTGATGGTTTGATGTGAGGAAGAGATCTGTATACATGCTGATTTTGTAATAATTCTTTATTCTTCAACATCATGATTAGTCATTTCACCTATTTTTTCACCCACATTGGGAATCAAAGCTATTTCATCTATTTTTCTCACACGCAAAATCATCTTTCCTTCATGAGATAGAATTTATACAAATGTAAAACATAATTAGTATCTCAGATCATTGTGTAATCTTTATTCTTGTTCCACATCATCTCTTCCTCATTTTGTATTTTGATTTGATCTGTTTGTTTCAGGTATTTGAAAGACAAGATTCAATCTGATCAGAAACATAGGTTCCACTTCTTTAACAGTTTTTTCTTCCGCAAGCTAGCAGATCTAGACAAGGACCGGGGTAGTATCTCTGAAGGCAGAGCTGCTTTCTTACGCGTTCGTAAATGGACTCGGAAAGTTAACATATTTGAGAAGGACTACATTTTCATCCCAGTAAATTTTAAGTAAGGATTTATGCAATTTTATCACAATAGAAAGTTAAGATTACATTTTGATTCACATCACTTAATGGCAGTCTGCACTGGAGTTTGCTTATTATTTGTCATCCTGGAGAAGTAGGACACCTGAAAGGTAAGAATGCCCGATTGGATTTATACAATCTATGCAGGGTATATTGTCATCATGTATTATTTTGGTTTTCAGGTGATGAAGTCCATTCATGTAAAGTGCCTTGTATACTACATATGGATTCTATTAAAGGCAGTCATAATGGACTTAAGAACATTATCCAAAGGTATCAATACCTATATTCTAGGCTTTGTTTGGTTACCCCTTTACTAATCTTTGAAAATTTTCACCTCTTGTACTAAATATATTCAAATCAATTAGATTATTTTTGTTACATTAACTTGTTATTTCTTTGGTCTCCCTCTACCATTTGTACTTTCCTAACTAATCCATTAAGCTCTTAGCTATTGAATCTATTGTTGCCTTTGCTGCATATACAAGCAATTTCATATGCAAAATCTAATATTGACAAAATGAAATAAAGCATATTAACATAAAGCAAGTGAAACAATGGTGCACCAAGAGGTTTTAGATCAACCACTTTCCACTTAGAATACTTAAGGATGCTGGAAATTCACAGCTCCTCTCCTAATGAAATCAATAAGAAAAATTCTTAAAACAATAAATCTAACTAACCAGAAGGACTACAATCTAACTAATTACAACTACAAATAACAAATTAAAAGGGGAGTCTAACTTCTACAACAATACAACAAGAAATAGAAAGAAGACAAGATATTGGAATCTAGGTTCATAGATTCGAGTCGTGCCAGAGTTTCTGTTTTTAACTGTAACGATACTATGATACTGAGTCGGTTTCGTGCTGATGGCAAATTGGAAGTGAAAGGGCGAATTGGAAGTGAAAGGAAAATGGAGATGAAAAAGGAAAAATATACTATAACCATATACTTAAATTCAAATTTTATTTACCAACTAGAATGCTATGATTGTGATCTATTGTAGCATGTCAAAAGGTGTTTGAATGTTGACATAAAACAATACTCATCGACATAATTGACACAACGATATATATGAAATTGCATGTGGTAAGTAGTATCAAGTTTTGATAATTTATCGAAATAATATGTTTTGATCATTTTATCTGCACAATATGGGATTTTAAATCATGATTGGAATTATCCTTAAAATCTCCCAACACAAGGTAGCACCTAAGAGGAAAAGAGATAGGAAGGTTAGATTGCATTTGGGTGAGTCATTTTCCTTGTCATTTTCTAGAAAACTGTTTTTCTCATTTATTGGAAAATGACTTTTGAATATTCTCTAGTTTTTAGAAAATGATATCTTTTTTTTCTAAAAAACAGAGGTAGAAAATGCAAACCAAACATCGTTTTCAAAAAACCGCATTTTCTTAGAAAATGAAAACGGAAACAGATAAACCAAACGCTTGGAAAATGACTTTTAGATATTCTCTAGTTTTCTAGAAAATGATTTCTTTTTCTAAAAATAGAGATGGAAAATGCAAACCAAACACCGTTTTTAAGAAAATCGCATTTTCTCAGAAAATAAAAATGGAAAACAGACAAACCAAACACAACCTTAACTTCCCTAAAAAATATACCTCACGACTTAGGAAAAAGAAAATTAGAGGAATATAGGGAAGAGGGGGTCTCATTGATTGTACAGAAAGAACAATCACTCCAGAGTTCTCAAGAGAGATCAAAATTCACAAAAGAAAAAGGAAAGAAGAAGAAATAGCACTGTTCAATGGGCAACTTGCTGGTGCTTCCGAGAGAAAGTCTTAAGAAATTTACTGGAAGTGATTGCAGGCCCAAGAGCATTTGGAGATTGATGTGGGAGGGAGAGGAATCTACAAGGATCGGGATTGAGAAAAGATGTGGGCTCTGGGATGAGTTTGGCGCATGTATAAGAAGAGAAGGAATTGGGGATTAAATAGAACCAGTTAACTCTTAAGTTTGACCCTAACAGGATCGACAACCTCTTGGTCCAACCCAAGTTCATCCCAATTACATCATTTGATTTCAAATCTAATCCAAATTAGACCCTAGCTCAAACCCATTTATTCCATCCAAATCAAATCCTAATTACTCCCTCTTAAAATACAAATCACCCCTAAAATATTCCCCAGTTCAAAATTACTATATGTAATAATTAAAAGACAAAATAATAAGGCATGTGTAGCATGATCTGGTTATCAGATCTGATAAGAGTGAGTTTTGTGACATCATTACACAAATGAGAAAGGGTAACATGGCATCTTCCATTTGACTGAGATGATTATTTTATGTGAAAAACATTGGATGTTAGCATTTTTTATTGATTATTTCATTTCAGTTTGAGGAAGGAAATAAACAATATACACTGTCATCAATGTATGAAGTGAACTTGTACATTCTGAATTAAATCAAGTTACTTTGTCTATACTATTATGCTGTTAAATGGAATACTATATTCAATTTTCATATTTTCTTGATATGAAAATTATTCTGAATATGTGGAATTGTTTTTTAATCATATTTTATATTATTTATCTGATATGATCCAATTTTTCAATTTAAAAATTCACCCAAACGATTCAAGATACTGATCTCGATTTGACATTATTGTTTCTTTATGATGCTAATTTTTATACCCATACTCACTTGTTAAAATTTCTGTGATCACTTGGTTTCAGATTTGATACTCATTGTACTTGTTTGTCTATTCAAAATTGTAGTTGTCTAATATCTCTCACCTTAAAATAACAGTTACATGTGGGAGGAGTGGAAGGAAAGGCATATGGAAGCAAGTGATGATTCTGAAAAATTTTTGAACCTACGATTTGTTTCACTTGAGGTTGGTTTTTTTCCCTCTACCACTAAGTAAGAAAAAGCAGATAATTGAGTCAATTTTGCAATCATTTTTCTATTAATGTTCTATTAAGGATACACTAACTTATACCTTCATGACTCTCCTTTAGAATCTCTAGTATTGTTGATTGGACTGTTTGATTGAAATATTGTTACTGATTCTCTGGTCTTGTTCTTTCCTTATTTTCCTATATCACATCACAGGATCCACTTGTATTGATTGATAATACGATTTCTAACTTTGTCGGCCAAGGTTAATACAAACATCATTCTTGAGTGTAAATTGGCCATTTCTAGGCCTCCTTCGTTAATCGGAGTTTGTACTTGGATGTTTCTTTATTGGAAAGATGACTTGGCCTTTGAATTTCTTTGTTTTATTTTAATCCATAAAATATTATATAAATAACAATCCTTACATTTTGTTATTACATGCATTAAAATTAGTAGCAATGATAGTTGTACTCTTTTCTTTGTTATTTGAACATTATCATTTTTTCCTATTCTCTATGAAGCACACTGTTTGTGAAATACGTTGTTATGTAATGCTTTGTATTACTGGGTTTTGAAATTTTTTTTTTCTTTTCATATGATGAGGGATAATTTTATTTTGTTTCTTGCACTGTAGGTGCCACAACAAGAAAACTCATTTGATTGTGGGCTTTTTCTACTCCATTATGTTGAATTATTCTTGCAAGAGGCTCCTTCAAATTTTGATCCATTCCAGGTCACCAAGTTCTCCAGTTTTGTAAGTTCTTTTCTGTTTTCTAAAAGTAATTCCATCTTCTAACTTTCAAAGACGATTTGCTATCTTTTACGTTATTGAATTTTCATGCTCACACAATTATTCATTGGGAAAAAATCAAGTAGCACACATTTTTTTGTAATTCATTATGCATTTTATATTATTAGCTATGTGGTAACTCAATACGATTTAAAAAGGTGGAACCGCCACCCCGACGGCCCCCTGGTCTCTGCCCCACGAGTGTCCAGAGGGGGTAAATCACGGTGAATGCTGGGATGGCAAAGCGCTCGAGGTTCGAGGGATTTTTGTAAACAGCAGCCAAGGTTTTATCCCTGCGCATACCGTCGACCCTTGAACCCATGACCTCTGATTTAAGCGCCAAGCGCCTTACCATCTGATCCAGCCCGTGAGGGCGTGGTAACTCAATACGAGAACCTCATCAAAGTGGTTTTCACTATTCCTCCTTCTTGAAGATCAAGGAGATGTTCACTTGTGTTTGAATAGTTCCACATGACTTTATTAGGCTGCCACTTATTTTGTTGGGCCTTATACATATGTTGTGACTGGTCAGTTTCTGGAATTTCAAGTTTTTCTTTTACTCTCAAATTGGAGATGATGAATTACCTGTAGATAAGAGTTTTAAGTATTTAGGTTTTTTTTCACAAAAGGAAGGAGGGATTGATAGAGATGTTTTACATAGGATATAAGTCAGAATAGAAGGCGTCAATTGTTCATTGTCATCCTAAGGTACTTCTAAAGCTGAAAGAGAAGTTTTATAAAACAATGGTCAGATTTGGTTAGATCCTGTATGTTAAACAGAGCTGAATATTTGGCTATGAATCGAGCACACAAGTGAAAAATGAGAGTTGGGTGAAAAATGAGAGTCGGGTTGAGAATGTTATGATATATGTGCGAATACAAGGTTTGACAAGATAAGAAATAAGTACATTAGAGAGAAAATCGGAATTGTACTTATGGAGGGAAAACTCCGAAAGACACGTTTAAGAATACTTATTCGACTAATAAATGTCCGATTTAGGCGATGTATGACCGTGAAAAATATACATATTAATCGAAGAAAAGGGAGACCAAAGAAGGTTAGCAACGATAAAACAGGATAACATTTATTTAGATATAGTAGGGGATCCAACTCAATAGTGCAAGAGCATCCATATAGTTGTTTTTACTTAGTGGGGTAAAAACTTTGATTGTTATTGTTGTATTCTCCTTTATGTATTTTTTTTTCTCTTAGCTATTGAGAATTGAGTAACGATTGTCGACTCTACCTAGTGGAATAAGACTTCGTTGTTGTCGTTGAGAATTGATTTTTGTAACCAATTGAGCAGGATCCATTATTTAATAATAAGTCATTGGACATAGTTGAACTGTTTTTCTTGTAGATTGTTGTAAAATCAATTTCTTACATCATTAGTTCCTTTGGAAGGAAAACATAGACGTTAGGATGGAAGCATCACAATTTGTTGTTTAAAAACTATTCAACATTTAATATTTTCTAGTTTCTCATTCATTTCTCTCCAAGTTCAAATAAGACATTATTTCCTTTGGAGCTGACCTAGGTAACCTCGTGTGGTCTTCGAGCTCTCTTCCAATTTGCCATCGTCTTTTCTTTGTTTCTGGTTATATACTTTTATCTTATAGTTAAGTAATGCCGTGGTTACATGGATCTACAAATTGGTTCACCGGTATCTTGTATGTCCGACTAGCATCTGACCATTTTGAGACAAGTAGGCCATATAGTTTTTGGTTTTCTTTTTTCTTACCTGTCCTTGGTAAAAGTGTTGCTGACTAGGGATCATCTGCATGTAAATTTGTCACACTTTCCTCCGATTTTTAAATCCAGTGCATCGTGTATTGGCAGCATGTATGGTAAGATTATTATTCAATTTGTTAACCTTTTTTCTTCTGCCATGACCGTCCATATCTCGAAGTCTATATTTGCAACTTTTGAGAGAGAATCTATCTACCCAGCTAACTTGTGTTGATACCTGCAGCTTAGTGCTGACTGGTTTCTGCCTTCTGAGGCTTCTTTAAAGCGTTCACACATTCGGAAGCTGATACGTGATCTTCTCAGCGAATCCTTTCAGAAAGTTAACCCTAGCACATCCTGCAACGGGAATGCTTTTACTTCTGTGTATCCTGGAGATAACTTGGAGCAGAAACATGGTGAACCGCTTTCCGTTGGTCCAGACAAGGATGTCATTGACGCTGCATCGTCTCCTGACAGAGATGGAATTGAACTTTTGAGATCTGCTATCGTCCCGTGTGAAAAAGAAGCAGGATATTTGTTTCCAGAATTTCTTGAATCAGCACCAGAAAGTAATCTGCCTTTACCTGAGCCTGGCGTGCATGTTCACGAGCATTCTACTTCCTCAAAACTGTTGTTTGCTTCGTGCCCAACAATGGTGTTACTGCTGTTTCATATCTAGTTGATCTTATAGCAATTTTATGGACTAAAATATTCCTTCATGTTTTATTTTATTTTTATTTTATTTGTTTGAACAGGAGCATGCTGATGGGAGTGAGCAATTATCTTTAAACGCGGGGAAAGACAATTGGTGGCCCTTGCATCGAAACCTCAATGCCCAGCTTTCTTCCACCTCTCCTAATGCAGTCGGGACTTCTATAGCACCCTGCATTCTCGTGGATGTGAAGGATGACATCGGTTCCACTCCTGAATCTCCAAATGCTGACGGTGGAAATAGTGATATAAGAAGTGAAGCTGAAAATAAGAAGGCATCTCCAGATGCTTTTGGTCTTGTTCCAGAGACACCAACTTCAACGTCCAGAGAAATGCTGGATAGTATCGTAGCAGATTCTCAGGAAGACAAGTGTTTTGAAGATTCACAGAGGACCACTAGAGCAGATTGCCAGATTGTAGATTGCCAGGAAATTGTCGCAGATCCATGTGAGGTTGTTTGTGAATTACCCAAAGTTACAACAGTGGATGTAGATGATGAATGCCTGGAACTTGCCACCATCAATGAGGTCGGAGGCGACAAAGGTGAGTTGCCCCAGGAAAGTAGTTCAAAGTCCCCTAGACATGATGATAACGTTCATGAAATGTGCATGGACTGCCACGAAAATGTTTCTTCCTCCCAAGGTATCATAATCACTGGCGATGACGAAGTGACTGGTAAAAGATCAGCGCAAACTTCACACAAGAGAAGGAAGGTCGTGATCCCGCCCGAAGGAACGAGAATGCGCACCCGGAGCTTTAGCAGAGAAAATGATACGCGACCCTAAACCGCTTTTATCACAGGTAATCACTAGTATCGCTTTTGTTGCAAACTGTACATGTTTCTGTAACATACAAGAATAGTGTTGGTGTTCAATAGATGGACTTTCTGAAGAACAATTCTACCTAAATTAGTTATCTAATAATTCGAAACCAAAGTAAAGCATTGCAATCTGTCATCTCATTTGATTATATGTTGCGACTCCATAATTTTAATTACAATTTAAGAACAATTTATAATGCTGTGTATGATAAATTTAACGTGGTTTAATTTTTTTTTCCGGAATCTGTTTTGCATATATTTAAATTTTTTAATTTGATGAATAGAAACAATTGTAATTGATAAAATTTAAATTTGATTTAATTATTTTGTTTTATCTATTTGAAATTACTTGTTGAATAATTTACAATTAAGTGGAGCATTGATACAGTGGTTCGATTTTTCAATGTGGTTCGATTTTTTTTTTTGGGTATTGGTTGAATTTTTTTTCGGTTAAATTATATCGATCGAATTTAAAAATCCGATCGATTTATTTGAAATTTATTTTTTTTAAAAAATTAATTAAATCAATTTGGGTTTGATTTTTAAAATTTTTATTCGATTAATTGAATTTTAGATCTAGATTTTATTTTTATCGAATTTTATTAAAAAATCAAAAAATTTTTTATTTCATTTAATTTGGTTGAAAATTAAATTAACTGATAAAATATCGAATTGGCTTGTTTAATTTTTTTTATAAATTTGGTTGATTTGAATAATTTAGTTTAGTTTTAATTGAATACTTATCCTTGCATATTATGTTATTGACTAATATTTCGTAGAAATTTCATGTAGAGTAATTTATAATTAATTAAGCAATTAAGATACGAGGGTATTGCCATTTTTTATACACATTTTATTCCTATATATTTAACAAACCTAAGTGTTTTAAAATTATCTTATTATTATTTTTGCAATATCATGCTAACATTTAACGGAGTCGTATGGTCAATACGAATTTGGATTTTGGATCATTTGTTTCATAAGATAATCGTGTCTAAAATAAATTAATTTTTAAAAATAATGATTCAAGTTTGATTTAATTTTTTTTGCAAATTTGAGTTTGAGTTGTTTAGATGTTATCCAGCTCACAATTTAAGTTTGACTTGAGTTTTATTCGTTTAGATATTTCGAGTTCTTAATTTATACTTATTTGATTATTTGAAATTTTTACTTATTTGATTAATTATTGAGTTTGATAATTCAAATTTATTTATTCATTTTAATTTTTTTATTTATTTAGGAGGCTGATAAGAGTTTTATTAATAATATTATTTACGAATATTGTTCATAAATATTAACGAGCCGAACACTTATATTCAAGTTTGTTTGTTTAGTTTAATGAGTTGCTTAGGTTTATTTATTTAATTGATCTTGTGTGTATTAAATGAATATAAATAAGATCTTACTAAGTCAAACATCAGGTTGGTTTACCAATGTTCAGTTCATTTAAAATCTTAGTCATATGATGTAATGTTAATAATCCTACTTGTACACCTTCGAGGCAATGATGCAATGTTTGGACATCCATCGAATAATCAAGAAATTTAAAATTTAAGTTTTAGCTATGGTATGATTTTTTTTCTGGTGAGAAATGTGTCTATGAGTCTCTATGAATACTTCTCGATTTATCCTGGTGGCTAGTAGAAAAATTCCATGTGGTTGAGTCGGTCAACTTAAGATTAGTCGATTTGAATAATTAATTACCTGGTGCTAACTAAAAACATGATATATAAAATAAAAAAAATACTCTCACATAGCTATGGAATTATTTATATTAATTAATCGGGCAATAGTTTGTGGTAGGATGACTTCTCAGGGGCACCTGGTATACATTCGGTAATGGGAATGATAATGAGTTTTGATTGAGGGGTTTATGAGTTTAGTGATAATCTAATGGGGGCTAGATTATAAAATCAGGGGTATGATATCCATATTTTACTTCTGATTCCTGTATACCAAGCATTATCAATGGGTTTCATTCCCATTCCCGTATTCTAAACCCGCTTACCAAGCACCCCCTCAATTTCTTAGGTATGTAAGGATCTTAACTTTAATAAATTAATGAATGAATTTCTCTTAATGAGTGGTTAAGCTAAAAATGATAGATTGATGAGCCACTCATTGTGAGCCCTCCTTAATCACCTGGTAGGGCGACTAGTCGCTAAACCAGGCATCCTCGGTTCAATCACTAGCTACGGCACATTTTGCAGGAATTTTTCCTCCAAATGGGGCGCGAACCCTGGGACGCTGGTCTTCTAGACCGCCCACCACGAGCGCTTCCTGATTTACCCTGGTGACTGGTGGGAAACTTCCGTGGGGCCGGGCCGGTTCAATTTGTCTGCTATCTGGTTAATATTTTTTCCCTTAATCACCTAGTGGTTGATGAGAAATTTTTATAGTGCTGGATCAATTATTTTCAAAATTAATTGATGTAAATTGAATATATGATGTCAATTTAAAAAATTATTTAAATTGAGATAAATTGATTACCATTCTAGGTATGATTAACAATTTATATGAACTTTTAGTGGCATTTTATCAGAGAGCAATATAGATTTCTTACAATTTTAAATTTTGCACTACAGTTTTATTTTTTAATCAGCAAGTTCTGTCAATTTGAATTTTAAATTAAAATAAAAATTGTTTTTAAAAATAGAATTGAATTAAGGAAAAATAATAATAATAAAATTTAATTTTTTATCATACACTAATCATTGATAGTCTTGAAAATTTTAAATTTATATCAAATTAATATTGTTCTCTTAATATCCCCTTACTTTATTTATAATTTTTTAAACTTCTTAAGTCATTAACCAATTTTGAATAAAATTTATTAATCTTACTATGTAATTAAGAATTTGAATAACATTTTTTACTAATCAACTTTCAATTAATTTAGTAAAATCTAAAATTAAATATATTAATATCTTTTAAATTGAAAAGAATTTTAAAATTTATTAGTAATTTCGACTTCTTATCTTTTAAATTTTAAAAATATAAAATATAAAATCATAAATTCAAAAGACAAATCTCGAATTACAAATCTTAAAAGAAATATTCAAATCTTATTAAAAATTAAAATTTTAGAAAATAATTTATCAAATTCAAAAAAATATAATTTCAAATTTTAATTTAAAATTATATTTTAATATTCCAAAATTAAAGTTTCAAATTTAAAGGTAATAAATATTTATCTTAGGGTGAAATAAAATTTACACGTCATACTATATATATCTTCTTACTATCTAATTAAGAATATGAACCCTTTCCTAATAATCTCTCAATTATTTTGATAAAGCCCAAAATTAAATTACATTAATATTCGTTATTTTGTTTTCACACCGAAAAGAATTCAAGGATTATTAGTAATTTCAACATCTTATACTTCAAATTTTACAAATTTAGAAAATAAAATCATGAATTTTAAAAACATAAATTTAAAAGATAAATCTATAAATATAAATCTTAAAATGAAAAATTCAAATCTTAATCCAAAACTAAAATTTTAGAAATTAATTTATTAAATTTTTAAAAAAAGGTAATTTTAAATTTTAATTTGAAATTATATTTTAAAAATTTAAATTTTAACTAAATAAATTCTTATTTTAGGATGATATAAAATTTATGTGTATTTATGTTACACACGAAATGTGTGTGTGAGATTGCTAATATTGATAAAAAATTTAAAGTTAATTTAAATTTAAGTTATTAGAAGATTTGGGAGGTTACCTAAATTTAATATTAATTTTGAAATTTTAAAAAAATAAAAATTATGAAAGAACGTTAATAATGAATGAAAAATTTAAAAAATATTTTTATTTTTTTGGTTTTCTGGTTTTAATAGCTATATGATATAAAAAAAGGGAAAGGTGAAAAAAAAATTAGTATTGTTTGAAAAATTATTATCATCTTTTAAGTCTATAATAAGTTTTGTTAGATTGATGACACTAAAGAAGTTAGATTTATTTGAAATTTACTTCGTTAAATTTTTTTTAGTCTCTGAATTTATCCATATTTTTATTTTAAATTTTAGAATCTTAATAAAAATAAAAAATTTAAAAATACAAATGAATATTGTTCCGAAAGGAATCGACATCGACAACCCGTCTCAAGAGTCCAATCCACCGAGATGACGACGAGAAAGGAAAAGCTCCTATCCTGCGAGATTAACACGAGCGTTAATGGTAGCACGCCGGAAGTTATCCGGCGGAGCCCACTCCGACACTCAAGTCAGTGCCTCAGTATAGGAGATGGTAGAAAGCAAGGAGAATGTGTAAGTTAGAGAGTGCGTAACCCCTTTACCGGAGAGATTGAAGTACTTTTTATACTTGAGGCGGCAGTCCCACGCGTCCCCACGTTCTCCTCCACATCCCCTCCATGTTCGATTACTGGATCACCCTTGTAACGATTGCCGCCGCCATTAAATCTGGACCGTTGCGATGATGAAGACGTTAATGGCCGTGTATTACGGGTCATGATTATCCTGTAATTATTAATAATGATTATCAATAGATCCGAAGAAAGGGGACCATTACTTGAGGTCGAGTGCTCCTTTGGCTCTGATGTCCCGAAGTGATCTCGCGGTCTTTTGGCCGGGGGGGGGGGGTCCCGGGCGTTTACTTTCCCTAGATGATCTTAGGGACCTGACCGCCCGAGGTGATCTCGGGCGTGTGTCTTCCCGGGTCGGCCTCCAGGGTATGCCTGCTCATGGTATTTTTGGAAATCCACCTTCCTAAGAGAGTGTCAGGCGCCACGTAAAGAGAGTTGTCCAGACTCGGTAGATCTTGCCACATAGCTTTTTCAGTCCACGTATCAGCCACGGGGTGCACAATCCTATCAAATATTAATAAAATATAAAAAACCTATTAAAATTATTTTTTATTTTGTATTTTTTTAATAGTTAATTACAATAGAAATAAAGGAAAGTGAAACAAAATTAATAAAGAAAAAAATAAAAAAATTTAAAAAAAATGAAAGAAAAATCAAATGGAGCTATCCTTAAATCTAAAAATTGGACCCCAAATGTAGTAAAAGGCACAAGCAAAGAGCAAATGTTGTGACTACTCTCCAATACGTTAAGATTGTTTTTTTTTTAAATAATAGTTGGCACCAGTATCAAATTTTGTCAACTAATCCTGCAAGTGAACGAAAGTTTTGTATTGACCATCAGCAAATTAGAAAGCTTTTACAACGGATAGCTTATCAATTTAACAATTTTCGATTAACTATCGATTCAATAAATCATCGATTAATTCATGGAAGTAAAATATATATTTTAAATATCTAAGAAATTAAAAAGACGTTTTGCATTCAAAGGAGGAGGTATGAAAAAGGTTAATCGAATTACACGAAGGTTTGCATGATTAAAAAAATGCTAAAAGAGATTTATTACGTAGTCAATTGTAAAATTTTAGTATTAAAGCTGGCATAAAATTTTGTATTAAAGAAGGTGAAGCAATAACTCAGTTGCATGAGAGATTCAAAAGTTCTTAAATTACCTCTACGTTCTTGGATAAAGGTTAGAAAATACAAAATATAATAAGCTATGTGTTAAAATCATTTTTAAAATTAAATTATGGTCTTTTGAGTAGATACGTACAAAGTTGCTAAAGATTTATTTAATCAAACGCTTGATGAAATATTTTGAGTTTGAATTTCAAAAATCTTTATCAAGCTTGTAGTTGATGAAATTGACTGATAGGGTTGAGCATCCCGTAGTTGATACGTAGACTAAAAAAGTTATGCGGTAAGATCTACCAAGTTTGGACGACTCTCTTTACGTGGCGCCTGAGGCCCCCTCGGGAAGGTGGGTTCCCGAGAACACCACGAATAGACATACTCTGGAGATCGACCCGGGAAGACACACATTCGAGATCACCTCGGGAGGTCAGGTCCCCGAGACCACCTCGGGAAGGTAAACGCCCGAGACCCCCCCCCCCCCCCCCCCAAGATCATCTCGGGATAGCGGAGCACAAGGAGCACTTGACCTCAAGTAACGGTCTCCCTTTCTTCAGATATGCGGATAATCATCACTAATTATTACAGGATAATCATGACGCATAATTACCGCAACGGTTCGGATTTAATGGCTGCGTGGACCGTTGCAAGGGTTATCCCGTAACCGACAATTGGGGGGACGTGGCGAAGATCGTGGAGACACGTGTGACTGCCGCATCATGTATAAAAGGTACTCCAACCCCTCCGGTAAAAGGGTTACACACACTCCAACTTACATATTTTCCTTGTTTCTTTCCATCTCCTAGACTGAGGCATTGACTTGAGCGTCGAAGTAGGCTCCGCCGGACAACCTCCGACGTGTTCCCATTAACGCTCATGTTAATCTTGCAGGGTGGAAGTTCTTCCTCAAATGTCAACATCCGCGTGGACTGAACCTTGGTGACTGACCATCGACGTCGATTTCTTCCGGAACAAGTTTGGCGCCGTCTGTGAGAAACCAGTAAAGCACCATAAGGAGCACCGATGGCAGAGCCTGCGGGATAATCCATCGTCCTGACGAAAGAGGAACTAGATCGCTTGGTGGCCAACGCCATCAAAGGGGCATTCGAACAACATCAAATTGAGCAGGCCGCCCCACGACGAGTCGCTTCTGTGCAGGAGGAGATCCCCAGAATCTCCATCTTGCAACCCCAACCACAAAGATTTGTCTCACCACCGAGGAGACACACCGGAGCAGTCCCGGACCACCGGCGGGATTCCCCAGGAGATGTGGAGAAGGCCAACTCAGTAGCCTCCAGTGTGCTGAGACAGGAAGATGGACCAGGGATGAGGGAAGAACTTAAGGCCTCCCCAAAGGCTCCTTCTACCCCTTTCTCATCGTAGATTGTAGAAGACTCCATGCCTAAGCAATTCTGCGAGCCTGGGATTGCTTATTATGACGGGAAGACAGATCCTAAGGTTCATGTTTGTAAGTTCAAGAACGCGTCACTCCTACACCGATGGTGTGAAGTGCCCGGGTGTTCTTGAACACCCTATCCGGAGCAGCCCAACAATGGTTCCAGAGGCTGCCCCCGGGTTCTATTAACTCCTTCATAGAGTTTAGAGCCGCATTCCTCCACCATTTTGCCAGCTGCCATCGTTATCAGAAGATGACATTAAACGTATTTGCTCTCAAGCAATAGCCGAAGGAACCACTCAAGGAGTACATCCTGCGGTTCAACCGAATGACACAGGATGAGCCAACGGCGACGTCGGAAATCCTCGTCAGTGCCTGCACCCAGGGGCTCTCAGAAGGGGATTTCTTTCGATCTCTGGTGAAGAAGCCACTCACCAGTTTTGATGACTTGCTAGGCGTTTTGTTAAGCACGCCAATGTGGAAGAAGTGCAACAAGCTCGCCGCAAGGAACCAACCAGGGTCCCTCCTCAAGACGTTGTACGATCGGAAAGGAGGGAACCTCCGGCTCTAACCCGATGAAAGGATCTCCGCTTGGGGAAGGATCAGTGGGTTGGTAAGCGGAAGCTGGTCGAGACAGTGGACACCGAGCAACCAGAGCCACTGATGAAGTACTGTGACTTCCACGGCAGTACGACACACTCCACCGAAGAGTGTTATGCCTTGAAGAAAAAATTAAGTGAGGAAGCAGACACCAAACCTCGGAGGAAGTGGAAGAAGACGGGGTATCGCCGGAGGTCTCCTCGATGAAGCCTCTCTCCCTGACAACAACAGTCGGTAGAGAATGAGACTGGATATAGGCCTCGGTCACGTTCAAGGGGGAGAAGTCGGGGAGCTGTAGGTCTCCTTTATTGGAAAGAGTCCTCGGAAGGGCAAGGCCCCTGCACGTGGCCCGCCCTCGGGACACATGGGGGTGATCTCCGGAGGGCCAACCAGGGGAGATTCCCATCGGGAGAGGAAGGCTCACACCCGACGGCTAGAGAACTACGCAATTGGGATGAGTTAGAGCCAGGATCGCGGCCCTACGATCTCCTTTGGCCTGGAAGACTTGGAAGAGGTAGAATCTCCCCATGAAGATGCCCTGGTGATCCTTGCCCGCATCGCCAATTATGAGGTCAAGCATATCTTCATGGATTTAGAAGTTCCGTGAACATCCTATACAAGGCTGCTCTGGACGAGATGCAGATCAACAAAGATGAACTACTTTCGATTTCGACCCCGCTATTCGGCATCATCGGGTACCGAGTACAGCCGATAGGGCAAATTACCCTATCGCTGTCGTTGGGCAGCGACGTGCTGGAGTGGACCAGGAGGACCCCCTTCTTGGTCGTGGAGGCTCCCTCCTCCTACAATGCCATATTGGACCACCCCGCGCTCAGTGTCTTTCAGGCGATGGTCTCTGTCTGCCACCAGAAGATAAAAATCCCAGTAGGTGACCAAGTGGCGGAAGTTAAAGGGGACTAGTTGGTGTCTCGGCGTTACTACAGTGGGGAAGTCAGATCGGAGTCCCGAAAAAACCCGAGGGATCAAGAAGGTTAACCAGAGGAAGCTACCATTCACAGGAGGACAGGGACAAAAAGCTGAAGAGGCCAGGGTAGTCCAACTATCTCCAACCCTGTCACCCTCGGTAAGATTTGTGAGACATGCTATGTACTTGCTTATGTATTCTTGCTACCTTGCAGTGCATTAAATAAATGAGACATGTCATCACAAAAGTGCCAGTACATCAGTCTAAAATCCTACTACCTCGCTGTGCTGCGGATGCCCAAGGTATGTTGGCTTGGTCTGGGTGCTGTGGATGCTCGATCAAGAAATAAAACCCTACTACCTCGCGGTGCTGCGGATGCCCGAGGTATCCTTGGTCTGGGTGTTGTGGATGCCCGAGCAAGAAACAAAAACCCTACTACCTCGAGGTGATGCTGATGCCCGAGGTATGTAGGCTTGGTCTAGGTGCGTGGATACCCGACCAAGAAACAAAAACCCTACTACCTTGCGGTTCTGCGAATGCCCGAGGTATGTAGGCTTGGTCTAGGTGCTGCGGATGCAGGACCAAGAAATAAAACGCTACTACCTCGCAGTGCTGCGGATGCCCGAGGTATGTGTTGGGTTTCCCCACGGACATTCCGGGTCGCGCATGGGAAACCTCTCCATGTCTACATATTAAAATTTTTCAATCCGAATGGAGACCTATTTCCCAAACGACCATCTCATCATCGTGCTAACCGATTCGAGCGACCGCTTGAACAAACGTGTTGTTCTAGCGATCAATCTTGTCAAACCGATTAGCCGCGAAATAGACGATGAGTGGATCACTAGTTTTTGTGTTTATCATCGGGGGCCAAGATTATTATCAACATAAAATAATGAATAATAATCAACATGAAAAGATAATTGATTAAACAATAATCAAACAAGATCAAGGAACCATGAGAGAAGATATACTTTCCCTTTTACCTCGCAATCTTCTACTGTATGACCCCACCCTTCTTGGACGTCGTGTAGGCGACGATCTACCAAGAACCGAAGTCACCAAGGCACCCTTCCAACCTCTTGCTTGCGCTGAACACAAATAAGGAAAGATCTCCTCCTTCCATTACCTAGCACCGCTGGCCACACCTCCTTCACCTCAAGCCGCCGTCCCTCTTCCTTGCTCCAAGTATGCGCCGGCCAAAAGGGGAAGGATAGAAGAAGAGGAAGAAGATGATGAAGAAGAGAACTCTCCTTCACCAACCCTAGCCGAATACTTCTTCTCCCTTCTTCTTGCTTGCGGCGCCAACACCACCAAGAAGGCCCTTCCTCTCCACAACTGGCCACTTGTTCTTCTCCTTCTTATTACCGTGCACCACAAAAGGAAGAGAATGACTCCTCCTTGTCCTTGTGATCGTCGAGCAAGAAGTAGGGAAGAAGTTGAGAAGAAAAGAAGGACCTTCCTTCCTTTCTTCCTACCGCCGGGTGACCTAGGAGAGAGAAGGGAGAGAGAGAGGAAGAGGGGAGAGGCTTAGGGTTCTCTTGTGTTGGATGCATTGGTCTCATGACTCCATGGGTATATATAGAGTTAAAATAGGGACCATGAGGAGGAGTTGGGTCTTGGCCACCTGACCTGATCCATTAATGAAGATCCATTCCACTAAAGGATCCTCATTGATCTACCTCACCAACCCTCATATTTAAATATGAGCTCCACCTATTATGAGTACACAAGAACTCCCTGTGTTTAAGATATCGAATGTCCGTTAATTAATTAAATTACTGATAATTTAATTAATTAACATCTAACTCCTTGAGTAGTACCACTCAACCTTATCATCATGTCAGACCAAGCCCATCTGTAGGATTTAACATGATGAACTTTATGAGCACCTCAAGGGGACATCATCAACCCGACTCACCAGGACACGATTTACTTCTATAATCAACGGCATACCATGTAAATAATAATATTTCCCAACTCACTGGGCCTATTGATTTAACAAATAAATCTCGCCCATTGGTAAATCAAAGAAATAAATATTAAGTACATGTGCCCGTTATTATATCGGGATTAAGAGCATGTACTCCATAATAACTGAGGTCTGATTCAATTATAAAGTCAATATAAATTGAATCACCTCTATGTCGATCATGCTCAATACACACAAAGTGCACTAGTATAATTCTATGATCAAGATAAACCAATACCAAATTACACTACAACCATCCCGATGGTTTGTCCAAATTCATCTCGGTTGTGAGCCTCTACTTATACTTTACAAGGGACTGATAACAATATCTTCTGTGTGACACCACACACCATGTTATCTACAATGTAATGTATTATACAATATGTACATAACTAATATAAATATGTAAACAGTGATAATGTGATTCTCTTTCAAAACGTAGATATTTATATAAAATCAAGGCTTTTAGTATACATCCTAACAATCTCCCACTTATACTAAAAGACTATGTTGTCCTCACAATGCCATACATCTGACTCCCATATCCTCCACATGTCTATCAAAAGCTCTCATTGGAAGGGCCTTAGTGAAAGGATCCGCCAGGTTGTCCTCTAATGCAATCTTGGCGACAACAACTTCTCCTCGCTTTACGATCTCTCGTATCAGGTGGTACTTGCGCTCTATGTGTTTACCGCCTTATGGGCTCATTGTTCCTTCGAGTTTGCAACTGCACCACTGTTATTACAATAAATTGTGATAGTTTTGGGCAAACCAAGAATCACATCCAAGTCCATCATGAAGTTCCTGAGCCATACAGTTTCATTGGCCGCCTCAGAGGCTGCCACATACTCAGCTTCCATGGTGGAGTCCGCCACGCACTTCTTCTTGACACTATTCCATACTACGGCTCCACCTCCTAAAGTAAACACATACTCCGAGGTAGACTTACTTTTATCCCAATCTGATTGGAAGTATGAATCCGTATAACCCACAGGGAGTAATTGATCTGCCTGATAAACTAACATATAATCCCTAGTCCTTCTCAGGTACTTCAGTATATGCTTTTTACCGCAGTCCAATTGTTGGGTATGACTTGGCGGGTTTGCTAAGCGAATACTTGGTCGATCCGAGAGACCTCTTCACATCTACGGATTAAAAATTAATCCAAGTGGAGACCCGTCTCCCTACGTCGACCATCTCGTGCCGTATCGAACGATCCAAATTACAACTCGGCCAATTACCAAAATTGGCCTTGTAATTTGTTCGATCGTTCAACCGCGGAAAATACAACGATTTAATCGCCGGCTTTTGTGTTTATGGTCGGGGTCCAGTTAGTTAATTATTAACTATGATATCTAATCAAAATAATTAACTTTCACACATGAAATGACGAGGTTAGTAAACACAACACAAAATAGACATAATGATAATCAAAGGAGCATAGGAAAAGATATACCTTCCCGATCACCCCGCGGTCTTCTACCTTATGCCCCTCCCTTCACGGGCGTCGTGTGGGTGACGATCTACCGCGAACCGAGATTACCGAGGCACCAAACAATCCCTTCTTCTAGCCGACCAAACCCTAGCCTCTAGGATTCAAGCCGCGACCCTTCTCTCCCTCTCCCTTGAGCCGCCGACCGCCGGAGCCTCCAAGGGCTTGCCGACTCAGTAGCAACCTTCGAGAGGAGACCAAAGTAACCCAAAACCAGCTGCTCACCTTCTCCTCTCAACCTAGCTCCGCGGCTACCAAAGCCGCCCGCCGGCCCTCCCTTGCGCGCCTCTCACCGGCCTTCCTTCTCCTCGCTGTTCACCACCAAAAGGAGGAGAAGATCCTCCCTATCCTCGGTAGAGAACAGAAGCCAAGGAGAAGAAAAGTGAGAAGAAGAGGAAGGAGTTCTCCTTCCCCTATTCGGCGCCCTAAGAGAGAGAAAACCAAGAGAGAGAAGAGAGGAAGCCTTGGGTGGTTTAATTGGATTGTCTAGCTTTGGTTTCATGATCTCATTGGGTATATATAGGGCTAAGGTAGGGACCAAGAGGAGGAGTTGGATCTTGGCCCACCAATGGATCTAAACCCGATCCATTAATTAAGATCTATTCCACTAAAGGATCTTAATTGAACTTCCTCACCAACCCCCATATTTTCATATGAGCTCCACATATTACGAGTCATCCATCCTCCCGTGTTTAAGATCTCGAATGTCCGTTAATTAATTTAAATTACTGACAATTCAAATTAATTAACTTCTGAAACCTTGACTAGTACCACTCAACCTTATCATCGTGCCAGATCAAATCCACCTGCAGGGTTTAGCACGATAAACCTTTTGAGCTCATCAAGGGGGCATCGTCATCCCGACTAACCAGGACACGGATTCTATCAATAATCAACATCACATCATGTTATTAATATTATCTCCCACCTTACCGGGTCCATCGATCTAACAGAATAGATCTCGCCCATTGGTAAATCAAAGAAATAATAATTAATAATATATGCCTGTTATTATTTCAGGATTAAGGGATCGTACTCCATAATATAAACTGAGGTCCTATCCAATTATCGAGTCAGTACAAATCAGATAACCTCAGATTTTGGTCCTGCTCAATGTACTCAAAGCACACTAGTGTAATTTTATGGTCAAGACCAACCATACCTAATTACACTACAACCATTCCGATGGGTTGCCCAATTCCATCTTGGTTGTGAGCCTCTATTTATACTAAGCAAGGAACTGATAACATGATCTTCCGTGTGACACCACACACCATATTATCTACAATGCAAAGTAATTGGACTTCATGCATGTACTAATATAAACAGGCACCTAGTGTAGTTGTGGTTCTCTTTTCAAAACTAAGATGTTCATATAAAGAAATTCATGTCTTTCAGTATACACATCTTACACCAATGCCCCTGACCTGAGTAACTTTGATATCTGCTAACCATGCCCACGACAAAGCAGATACCCAGTCTCGTACATAGCATAGCATTCGTGAGACTTCCTACAGCTGAAGCATAAGGAACCACCTTCATCTCCTCTATCTCCTTTGATGTTTTAGGACACATCTCCTTAGATAGAGGAACTCCATGCCTGAAAGGTAGAAAATCATTCTTGGAGTTTTCCATGCTAAAACGAGATAGGACAGTGTCTATGTATGAAGCTTGAGATAAGCACAACATCCTTTTCTGGCGATCCCTTATAACCTTGATCCCAAGGATGTGCTCTACTTCTCCCAAGTCCTTCATATCAAACTGTATGGACAACCATACCCTTACGTCTGATAATACATTGACATTGTTGCCAATGAGCAAAATATCATCTATGTATAGTACAAGAAATACCACTACGTTTCCGTCACATCTCTTGTATACACAAGACTCATCTGGACTTTGAATAACTCCATATGACTGGATTACCTCATCAACCCTGATGTTCCAAGATTATGAAGCTTGCTTCAATCCATAAATGGACTGATTAAGCTTACACACAAGATGCTCTTTGCGCTTTGCAATGAATCCCTCTGGTTCATTCATATAGATGTTTTCCTCAAGACTTCCGTTACTGAAAGCTGTCTTGACATCCATCTGCCATACCTCATAGTCCATATGAGCGGCAATAGATAAGAGAATCCGGATAGACTTAAGCATAGCTACCGGCGAAAAAGTCTCCTCATAATCGATACCCTCTTTCTGAGTATACCCTTTCGCAACAAGCATTGCTTTGAAGGTCTCAACCTTCCCGTCTGATCTTTTCTTTCTCATGTAGATCCACTTGCATCCAATGGCTTTTACACCATTGGGTGGTTCTACTAGCTCCTAGACACGATTAGAATCCATAGATTCTATCTCAGAATTCATCGCCCTTTGCCAAGATACCGCATCTTTATCTTGGAGTGCTTCATCATAGGTCTAGGGATCAGGTTCATGCTCGCCAGTGACCAAGTTCGAAGACTCTCCCAAGAACATGAATCTCTCAGGTTGTCTAACAACCCTCCCACTACGACGAGGTACCACCTGTGTATCTTCTGTGACACGCGGTGCAGTCACTTGTGGTATATCCTCTTGTACCGTTGGTACTGAGTGTAGGACCGGTGCCGTCGATAGAGGGGGGGGGGGTGAATATCATCCGTTCGAAATCATTCGGAAATCTTCGTTTGTAAAACTATTCAGATCGTTAGTGCAGCGGAAAAATAAAAACAAAACGAACACAGGTACACATCAGATTTTACTTGGTTCCCGACCCCCCAGGGTCAGTACATCCAAGGCCTATGCACGGGAACGCCCGTCCACTATTGGTCTCCTTCCCGGACTTTCCGGAGGCAGAGAAACCCGACTTACAGTGTAGGATTTACAAGCAATAATATAGAAAAATTAAGTGCATAATTAAATGAAATCAAACCGAACAAAAATCTGAAACTCGGCCGATCTGGACCTCCGAAGTGCCGCGCACCTCCTCCTGGAGCCTCCCGGCCGTAGAGCCTTGTTTCTAGCGCGTTGTCATCGGTCGGAATGATCAAAATCGCTCTGGAATGTTGTGTCTGAAGCTGAGGGGTCGAGGCCCCTTATAAAGGCCTCCTGGGGGCGCCCCGGACGCTGGGGGCGCCCCGGATGACTCGGTCAACACTTATCCTTGCGCCTACTTCGCCGCGGGTGATAAGATCGTTGACCAGGGCGCCCCGGACATCCCGGGCGCCCACCTGAGCGCTTATCCTTTGCTTCTGGCTTCGAAACAGCGAAACAGTGTCTTAGTACTGCCTGGGGGCGCCCCGGACACTCCGGGCACCCCCGTGAGGGCTTATCCTGTGTTCTGACTTCGAAACAGCAAAACAGCTACTAATCCGGGCGCCCCGGACGCTCCGGGTGCCCCCGTTGACACCTATTTTGCCTGCTTCATAATTACTCTGCTTTTGTGATTTACTGGGGGCGCCCCCACTGCTGGGGGCGCCCTGGTTAGGGCCTTCAGCAAGCTGCTCCATCTTCCAATCTTGATACCTGCAAGATATATAACCACAAAGCATAGATACATATAATAGTGGTCTTAAGGACTTGGTTCTGACTTTGGATTTGCATGAAACCCTAGGTCGAACCGGCACGAGTTCCCATCCCCTAGAACTCGCCCTTCACCTACTCCTTTCAGGAGACGGTTGCCACCCAGCCCTTCGGGTGGACTTTTACTTAGCTTCCGATTACTCCGGATCTCGAGACGCCCAAACCCTGACCCGTCTCTACTCCTGTCCTTAGTCATCGCTCAGCTAAGTTGCTTAGTCCCTCGGACCAAGTCTTCATTTCCTAGCAGTCCTTCGCCAGGTGCCTAGCAGCCCTTCGCTAGGTCTTTGTTACCAAGCGGTCCTTGCCTGGTGCCTAGCAATCCTTCGCTAGGTCTTCTATGCCTAGCAACCCTTCGCTAGGTGCCTAGCAGCCCTTCGCTAGGTCTTCTATGCCTAATAGTCCTTCACTAGGTGCCTAGCAGCCCTTCGCTAGGTCTTAGGGTTACGATTCCTAGTAGCCCTTCGCTAGGTGCCTAACAGCCCTTCGTTAGGTCTTAGTGTTTCGATACCTAGATTAACTAGGACTTTTCTTCAGCCTTGGTTACTTCTCTCTTACTCCCCTTTGTCTGTTCAATAGATCACAGACTTAAGTGAATTGTCAAACATTAAAACACTTAAAGAGGAACATCATTGATGCAACTTGCACCAACACTGAGGTTGGAACATCCCCTTTTAATTCCTCAAGATTATTCTACTCATGGGCTTGTGGTTCATCACATAGTCTTCCTCTAAGAATCTAGCATTCGTGCTAATGATCACCCTCTGATCCTTAGGACTATAAAATAAACCACCTTTCGTTCCTCTAGGATAGCCTACGAACAAGCGTACTTCTGTACGAGATTCCAACTTATCAGTATCTCCCTTCAGCACATGTGCTGGACTATCCCAAATCCGAATATGTCTTAAACTAGGCTTTCACCCAGTCCACAATTCTGTGGGAGTAGAGGGGACTGACTTAGATGGTACCAAGTTCAGTATGTACACTGTCGTTTCCAGAGCATCTCCCCAGAACGAATCTGGCAACTCGGAGTAACTCATCATCGATCTAACTATCTCCATAAGAGTCCTATTCCTTCGCTCTGCTACACCATTTTGTTGGGGCGTACCGGGTGCAGACAATTGGGATTGAATCCTAGCCTCTGACAAGTAAGTCCTAATTTCTCCCAAGAGGTACTCACCACCACGATCAGATCGTAGTGTCTTGATACTTTTACCTTGATGTTTCTCCACATTAGCCTTGAATTCTTTGAACTTATCAAAGCATTCAGACTTGCGGCGCATTAAGTAAATGTATCCATACCTTGAATAATCGTCTATAAAAAAGATGAAGTATTCCAAGCCGCCTCTAGCCTGGATAGATATAGGACCACACAAATCAGAATGAACCAGTTCTAACACATCTTTGGCTCTATACCCCTTGGCCTTGAAAGGCCTCATGGTCATCTTACCTTCCAAGCAAGATTCACAAGTTGGGAAGTGTTCCACCACCAATGAACCTAAGGGCCCATCGGCTATCAATCTTTGAATCCTACTAAGGTTTATATGACCAAGTCTTAGATGTCAAAGATATATTTGGTTCATCTTTGAAGGTTCTTTTCTCTTATGGATAGACGATGAGTTATTTACTTCTATTTGTATCGTGGGAGTTTTTGGTTTAAGAGTGTTCAAAGTGCCAATTAAAGCACCTGAACAGATAATCTCTCTATTCCTTTAAATAACAACTCTGTCATTAAAAGAAATAGAATACCGATCCTTTATTATTTTAGAAACTAAAATATGGTTCTTTCTAAAAGAAGGTACATAAAGGCAATTTCTCAAAATCAAAACTTTATTTTTATCAAATGACAAATAAACGTCTCCCACTGCAATAGCCACCACCTCCGTAGCATTGCCCATATAGACGGTAATCTCTCCATCAGCTAGTCGTCGGGTTTCCTGGAACCCTTGTAAAGAATTATAGACATGATCAGTGGCCCCCGTATCTACACACCAGGTACCGGTAGATAACACCGCTAAACATGTTACAACAACTAAATAAAAAGATATATCTTGATTATTCTTCTGACGGCGAGGACAGTCCGCCTTTCAATGTCTAGTCTGCTTGCACGTGAAGCACTTGCCTTACAGCTTCTTCACGCCATCCTGAAGTCCCTGTAATCCAACCACTTTCTTTGCCCCTGCTTGTTTCTTCTTCTTCTTGCCTTTCGGTTTAGAAGTAGAAACCTTCTGAGCAACGAAAGCATGTGCACTCTGAGGAGAAAACCCTTATGCCGCCTGGAGTTCTGTCAGAAGTTCCGCTAATGAATATGCCCATTTGTCCATATTATAGTTCAAGTGACTGCTCAAAACTCCTTGGTAGAGATTGGAGTATGATATCAACCTGAGTTTCCCCATTGATTTCCACTCCAAGGACTTCCATCTCATTTAACCGAGCCATCATTTTGAGAACATGTTCCCTCACGGGCATGCCGTCAATCATGGTGGTCGTCATCAAGCTCCTCATTGCCTCTTGCCTAGCGGCCCGATTCTGATTTCTGAAGAGTTCTTTGAGATTGAACGTCATATCATAAGTAGTTGAAGAAGCCTGATGTTGATGTTGCTGCACATTTGAGATAGAAGCCAAATTGTGACACTGCGCCATCTCGTCTGCTTTTATCCACTGCCTAAAACGCTCCTTCTCCTCTTCATCATAATTCTCGCTTAGCTTTTCAGGACAGAACTCAAAAAGTACACATTTGGATTCCTCGGCAGTCAAGACAATGTCCAGGTTCAGTTTCCAATCATTATAGTTAGGGGCAGTAAATTCATTTTCTTTTAAAGTCAAAGCAAGTGGGTTGAAAGCCATTTTGAAATTTCCTGAGAATCACAATGATCACAAACTTTAGATTTTAAAAAATATTAATTCCTCAAATAATAAATTTTAAAATCAACCAACACCTCAAAATACCGAGAATATTGCATGCCACGATAGTGTGGACGTATACGAATTCTACATTTGTAAGAGGAGGTTTTACCCATTAATTTTATTATCTTGTCAACCTAATTTTTTGACAAATAAAATTAATAGTTGGTTCCTTTTCGGCCCTACAAATAATAGCAGTGACTCCGATGGGGAGGATACTATTATTTGCATCTATGTGTTTACCATTACATGATACTAAGGCAATTATCTAGGATTATGTGTCGTCTGATGGGGAAAATCACATGCTCCTAAATAACTTCCTATAATCATGTCTGGCCTAGTGATCCGCACAACAAGCTCATCCGATATGGAGGAAGGTACTCAGAGCTAACGCGCAAGCTTGTTCGCATCATATGTCAAATTAGTAATGGAGACCATGGGGCTCTTAGAGTCCCTCTCCCACTTAGTTATTTATAATTGAGGAATTTTCACATGCATGCACGACAAGCATATAAACTAAAAGTAATAAATAAGAAAAAACTAATTTTTCCAACTATTATGGCTTTAGTCTTCAATATGTCTCCAGTCGTGTCGCCACCTCGTCTCCACCTCCTATCACCATGCGCAAGCTCCATGAAGGGGTTCTTCGAGACGAGATAAAATGTTGTTTAATTTACATCCATCGATCCTATACTCCACAAAGTAGTGTACAGAAATCTAGATCGAAAGTAAATCAAAAAGCATGGCTAAACAATTGTCGTATTTACTTATAAAAATTAAATACCAAAATTAGCCTCGTCAACCCCGAGGATTCAAGTAACATTACACACATGCACACACAATTACATACACACATATTTAGCCATAATAGTCGGATCTCGTGCTTACAACCAAAGAGTTAACATATGCACATCCTACTATTATCCGATAAAATAAAATATATGATAAAGTGCAAAAATGTAATCGAATCCAAAACACACAAAACGGGAAACCATTGGCTCTGATACCAATTGTTGGGTTTCCCCACGGAGATTCTGGGTCGCGCATGGGAAACCTCTCCATGTCCACGTATTAAAAATTTTCAATCCGAATGGAGACCTATTTTCCAAATGACCGTCTCATCATCGCGCTAACCGATTCGATCGACCGCTTGAACAAACGTGTTGTTCTAACGATCAATCTCGTCCAACCGATTAGCCATGGAATAGACGATGAGTGGATCCCAATTTTTGTGTTTATCATTGGGGCCCAAGATTATTATCAACATAAAATAATGAATAATAATCAACATGAAAAGATAATTGATTAATCAATAATCAAACAAGATCAAGGAACCATGAGAGAAGATATATCTTCTCTTTTACCTCGCGATCTTCTACTATATGACCTCACCCTTCTTGGGCTCCACCTATTATGAGTACAAGAACTCCGCGTGTCTAAGATATCGAATGCCCGTTAATTAATTAAATTACTGATAATTTAATTAATTAACATCTAACTCCTTGAGTAGTACCACTCAACCTTATCATCATGTTGGACTAAGTCTACCTGCAAGATTTAACATGATGAACTTTATGAGCTCCTCAAGTGGGCATCATCAACCCGACTCACTAGGACACGGTTGTTGGGACCTTGACGTACGACTAGAGGGCCCACTTTAGTCGCTGATTCTTCCTATAATGTTGGCGTGCACAAGCGGAAATACTAATAACACAAATAAACAAACGCTAACACAAACCGTTTACGTGGTTCGGAGATAAGACTCCTACTCCACGGCTGCCCGTAAGGTGGACGATCCTGATCCGTTAGCGGATGAGTCCCCGGAAGACCTCCGGCTAGCTCTTGTCGCTCCTTGTGGGTGGAGAAACCTCGCCACAAACTCCCGACAACACCTGAGCACTAGGAGACTACTAATAAGCTCTAACCAAGCTTATTTCGTCAAAACATCTCAGCCAAAATTGAGCTCTCTTAAATAGTGCTTGATGATGAAAAGACCGTTCCCAGTCGACTAGTCCAAGCACCAGTCAACTGGTCCACCTAGTATTCGAACGTTACAGCTCAACGTTCGAATACCAGTTGACTGCACCGAAGATCAGTCGGCTGATCTTTCTGTGCACTTTATCTGTCGACTGATCCAAGCACCAGTTGACTGCTCTACCCTTAAACCTAGGGTTTCCCTTCCGAGTGCAATTCTCTCAGCACTCGGACCCTCACGACTCAGTTAACTCTTCATCCAGTAGCCTCGACCTGTTGCCTTCAAGCTTTCTTCGACTTTGACTCTCGTCCCTCGGATGCATGCAAGCTCACGGCTCATCTCCCCATGCCATCCTTCATGTATGCTTCAAAGTGCGCTTCCCTCGGCTCATGTTCCTGCTTCTAGCAACCTCGACCTGTTGTCTTCAAGCCTTCTTCGACTTCGGCTCTCGTCCCTCGGATGCATGCAAGCCCACGACCCGTCTCCCCATGCCATCCTTCGCGTATGCCTCGAAGTGCGCTTCCCTCGGCTCATCGTTCCTGCTTTGTCCACGGTCTCTCGGATGTATGCAAGCTCATGGCTCATCTCGTCATGCCATCCTTTACCGGTCCCGAAGTCGTCTAGCTAAGTCCATGTGTATCCTGCAAACCTGCACACTCAAATACACACATCAAACATAAGGGTGAACCTAACTTAAACCTTTTGCCCAAATATTAAAACACATGGTCACTCCGAACCATAGATTCCCCCAACAATGATTTCCTTCTATAATCAATGGCACACCATGTAAATAATATTATTTCCCAACTTACCGGGTCTATCAATTTAACAAATAAATCTCACCCATTGGTAAATCAAAGAAATAAATATTAAGTACATGTGCCCGTTATTATATCGGGATTAAGAGCATGCACTCCATAATAACTGAGGTTTGATTCAATTATAAAGTAGTATAAATTGAATCACCTCTATGTCGGCCCTGCTCAATACACACAAAGTGCACTAGTGTAATTCTATGGTCAAGATAAATCAATACCAAATTACACTACAACCATCCCGATGGTTTGCCCAAATCCATCTCGGGTGTGAGCCTCTACTTATACTTTACAAGGGACTGATAACATGATCTTCTGTGTGACACCACACACCATGTTATCTACAATGTAAAGTATTAGATAATATGCACATAACTAATATAAATATGCAAATAGTGATCATGTGATTCTCTTTCAAAATGTAGATGTCTATATAAAAGCAAGGCTTTTAATATACATCCTAACAGTATGTAGGCTTGGTCTGGGTGCTGCGGATGCCCGACCAGGAAATAAAAACCCAACTACCTCGCGGTGCTGCGAATGCCCGAGGTATGTAGGCTTGGTCTTGGTACTGCGGATGCCCGACTAAGAAATAAAAACCCTACTACCTCGTGGTGCTGCGGATGCCCGAGGTATAAAGGCTTGGTCTGGGTGCTGCGGATGCCCGACCAAGAAACAGAAACCGTACTACCTCGCGGTGCTGCAGATACCTGAGGTATGTAGGCTTGGTCTGGGTGCTGTGGAAGCCCGACCAAGAAACAAAAACCCTACTAATTCGTGGTGTTACGGATTCCTGAGGTATGCAGGCTTGGTTTGGGTGTTGCAGATGCCCAACTATGATCTCAAATCCTACTACCTTGCGGTGATGCGGATGCTCGAGGTATGTAGGTTGGGTCTGGGTACTGCGGATGCCCGACCCAAAGCCAAGCAGACCCTACAACCTCTGACCATGAACTGTGGGAGGCTAGGGGGAATGTAGGAGAAGAAAGTTAACACATAGCCGACCAGATATGAAACATCGCCCTCAGACAAGGGAAACAAGCATGATATTTGATTATTGCTCGAAGCGCTTACATGTCAAAGGTAACAAGTGTCACCCTTCATTTCTATGGGGGAAAACACCGGCTCTCCAATCCCCTTGGTCCTCACATCAAGGACAAATAACACAAAGAGCCAAACAAAAAAGATACTCAGGGCAGTAAGGCGAAAAATGTTTTTTCATTACGAATCAAGATGGGTACATTGGGGGAAGATAATAGGCCTGAACAGAAAGAAGGCCAAGCTCCCGCAGGGAAAATAGTTCTACAGCTCCTTGTCTTCTGACGGAAGCTCCTCCCAGACTCGGGCAATACTCATAAAGCTTAGGTCGGCGTTCGGCGATAGGAGTTATGCCTTCCTTAGCTGGTCGATGGCCCCATGGAAGCCCTGCCTCAAACGCTTCATTACTTGGCCGACCAGGATGTTGCCAAATTCGTCTAACTCCAAGAAGTTGGCCTTGAATTCCGCCTCAGCCTCCTTGAGATGGGAGTCCTCGGCCGCTCGGAGATCGTGTATTTCGGCCACGACTGCCTCATGAGCAATCTTTAACCGAGCCACCTCAGAAGACATTTTGTCCTGGTCTTTTAGGGCTTCTCTGAGTCTTTTTGATGTAGCCAGAGCCTTCGATCGCGCCTGGGCCACGCCCTCCTCAAGGTCAGTCACGCGATCAGTTGCCGCCATGAGGGCGTCTTCCTTCTGGGCCAACTGGTGCGCATGATCCTTGATGCTCTCATTCAGCTTCCAGGCCGAAGTCTCTAGGAGTCGGACATCCCTCGACAACTTTTCCTCCCTCGCCTGAAGCCGGTCCCACTCTTGAGTCACCCGGAGCAGGTCATCTGTAAGCGCCACAGCCCTCTCGGACGTCAAACATTCTCGGCGCTGGGAACTCTATAGAGAAGACTCCATTGATAGCAGGGTGTCCAGTTGATGCTCCACCTTTGCTCAGAGAGCTTTGCTGACCCCCGCTTGCATGAGTCCCACTCTATGCTCATGGTCGATTGTGACCTCTGCTCTCAGTGCTCGGTGGTTCAAGGCCTCAATCTCTGGCCAGGCATACAAACCGCGACCGGTTGTCAGGCAGTCTTGAGCCGCCTATTATAGTACAAAAAGAGTTATAAAATAGGAGAGGAAGTAAACTATGGAACAGGGAACACTTACCTTCAAAAGAGACTCACGGAGAGTAGTGAGAGGCCCGGCGAAGACTCGCACGACTTCTCCTCCTGAGACTCCTTGACTTCTCAGGGGTCAACCCGGCTCACAGAGGATAAGAGGACTCTGTTGGTGCAGGAAGCACCATATCGAACCTTGTTTTGATATTGGCAAAGGATTCAAAGTTAAGTGTTGTGTGTGATCTAATGTTGTTACTCAAGTGTGCAGAGACAAAGCCCTAGCGAAGGACTGCTAGGCACTGGTGAAGGACTACCAGTATCCAAGCCCTAGCGAAGGACTGCTAGGCACCTGGCGAAGGACTGCCAGGATACAAAGCCCTAGCGAAGGACTGCTAGGCAACTGGCGAAGGACTGCCAGTATCCAAGACCTAGCAAAGGACTGCTAGGCACCTGGCGAAGGACTGCCAGTATCCAAGCCCTAGCGAAGGACTGCTAGGAAACTGGCGAAGGACTGCCAGTATCCAAGACCTAGCGAAGGACTGCTAGGCACTGGGCGAAGGACAGCTCGGTATCCAAGACTTGGCGAAGGACCGCGAGGCAAAAGTCCAACCAAAGGAACGGTTGGCATCAGGTAAACTCTCCCGAGAGGATTAGGTGAGGACGCGTTCCCTATAGAGGGAACAGTAGGCGTCGGTTCGACCTAGGGCTCCATTTTGGAGGCCCAAAGTCAGAACCAAGACAGCTAAGGCTGTATAAACATAATACTCTAATGTTTTATATTGTTTTAGACTAACCCTAGATGCAGGATCGAAGGAACGTGTGTCTACAGCTCAGAATGCCCAAAGGAGAGAGGCAAGTAACTGAGCAGGGCGCCCTAAGTGTCCAGGGCTCCCCCAGGGGCAACACAAAATAAGCGAAGCAACAAAGGCTTCGGCTGCTCACTGGTCAGAGCGCCCACAGCAACCAGGGCGCCCTCAGCGCCCAGGGTGCCCTCAGCAGCCAAGGCGCCCCGCGCCTAAGCCAGCGAAGCCAATCACCCTTATCCAGCCGAGATGCCCACGAGGAAGGAGTCAAGCAGGGCGCCCTCAGCGTCTAGGGCGCCCCCTGTGTCAAACCTTATCCCTATTTGAGTGGGATAGAGGTTGACCAAGCTAATCTCGGATCAAGTGACACGTGGGGGGGGGGGGGGCCCGACGTCCAGGGCGCCCCTAGGTGCTATAAATAGCATCTAACGCCCAGGCTTCAGAGAACATCTCGAACACAACGCTTCTACGCTCTTCTGCTCTCACGCCTTGCTCCAGAAACTATCCAACTCGAGCCGGCGACGTCCCGCTG
Organism: Boesenbergia rotunda; assembly: GCA_024364735.1. Lineage (NCBI taxonomy): Eukaryota > Viridiplantae > Streptophyta > Magnoliopsida > Zingiberales > Zingiberaceae > Boesenbergia > Boesenbergia rotunda. The sequence continues at coordinate 34,208 of JAGFNQ010000869.1, read as the reverse complement.
CTCCGGAAAAGGTCAACCCACAATCGGACGTCGGTAAAAGAAGAGTATTTTTAATTATTTAGTTTACCGCACTAAATTTGTAAATCAATTCTTGTAAACTCTTATTGCGCCTAATATAGAATTGCCCAAAGTAAACGGTCAACGACCGTGGGCCTTGGAGTAGGAGTCGACCCAGGCTCCGAACCAAGTAAAATCGATAGCGTCTCTGTGTGATTGTTTTCTTAATTTCTGCTGCGTACTTGCTATAAGTTTTCCGAAAAACGATTTTTCGATATTCACCCCCCCTCTATCGGTTCTCTCGATCCAACAGACTCTACGCGGGGGGGGGGGGGGGGGGGGGGGAGTGGCTGGACAGTGGATCCCCAAGTGGCACTATAGAGGGCCAAAATCATCCTCTTCTGAACTGGAGGCCCCCTCGGGAGAAATGCCCTCGTCAGGGACCCCTTAAATTGCACCGGGGGGAAAGATTGAATGGCAGCCTCCGAGGCCACGTCAAGCCTTTAGTGTAGGCGGTCAAACTGCATTCGAGGGTTGGTAGGCAATGCTTGCTTGCCTTTCGGGGCCTCGGAATGATCGACCGGGGAGGAACCAAGGACCTAACCACCTGTCTCCTTAGAGGCAGTCAGCTGGGGAGATGGAGACAGTGGGACGACATCCTCATCATCGGAAGTAGGAATGCCTTCCTCAGGGATGGAAGGGAGCGTGCTCGGGCTAAGGGCACACAACCTTTTCCGTCTCGGGGATAGGTCTTCAGGGATTTTTCTCTTATGCCGGCTAGAGAGTATGGACATTTGTGGGTCAGCGGGAGGCGGCAACCTCCCTGTGGCCTCCCCCGTATGGACGGCGACAAGAGGTGGATCGGTCACCAAAGGGACGCCGGTGCTTAGGCTGGCAAACACACCCGGAGTCCCTTGACCGGTAGGTGTCTGAGGCACAGTAGAAGCCTCTGCCTGCTCTTGCGTGGCATACTCACTGGAGTATTCGGGAGCCCCCTCCGAGGACTCGGCTGAAGCAGAGGGCGAGGCGTGAAGGATTGGAGGGGGATCCAGGTCCCCCTTTTTGGCTTCATCCCACTTGAGGAGCCGGTTAATCGCCCTCGAGAGCATGATTTCCTCTGCAATAAACAGACAACAGAACATTAGTTAGAATTAACAGACATTGATGGAAAAGGTAAACTTACCAAGGCTGGGGCTGATGCAGGTCACTTTAGGGCTGAGGCCCGCGCAGTAAATAAGCTCCTCGCTCTGTACCAAGCTCGGGTCGTTGAACTCCATGACGGAGAGAATGCTCCTAGCTCGCTGGTAGCTAGGATCGTGTAGAAAATTCCATAGTATAGGGGGAGCAGGCAGATTCTCCGTCCAGCGATGGGAGCTGAAAGGACTATGGGGCAGCCAGATGAAGAAAAACTTCTTCTTCCATCCTTTATGCGAAGAAGGAAATCCTCCTAAGAACCTATGGCTTGGGCGCGCTATAAAGCTAAACGCCCCTCGCGAGCCAATCAGAACGAAGAAGGAATGGAAAAGGCGAGGGGTCAAAGGCATGTCGAAGAGTTTAAAAATAATGTACGCCCCGCCCATTGATAACAACCATTTTGTTGATTATTTTAGGCTCTAAAATCCATGTTTGATCCACATTTTACATTGCATAAGTTTGCATTTACTTAAGGTTTCATGAATTACCTCTATTTTGACTTTTAATTCAAATCTTTCTATAATTGAGATATTTTGACACTTAAATTTGTATATCATTTTGTAGGCTTTAATTGACCATGGACCTAGATCAGATTAGGTCAGACTTGAGTCAGAATTGAATCCGGATCAAGGTGATCAAGCATCGGATTAATATGGGTCGTCCATTCTAGAGAACAGCTAGATCTGAGCCATTCATTAACTTTTGATCAATCCGAGTTCAGGATAGGGCTAATCAAGTCAATGGAACAAGATATGAGAATATGGGCTTAATCAGAGATCATTCAACCGTTGGATCAAGCTCAAGAGGATCTAGACCACTCATTTGAAGATCAAAGCAATCTGAACCATCCGATGTAAATCTGGAAGATCCGAGCTACAGATGGATAGATCCTGACCATTGATCAAGATCTGCGGAGTTTGGTTTAGATCAGAACAGATCCGACCGTTGGATGAGTCTGCAACAATCTCAGCCGTCTAAATTAAATGGCATAAGTTTAAATGCAAAATTCCCTCTTCAGATCTGGGTCGCTGTTGCGTCTTCGCAGCAGCTGCTATTCTTCCGAGTTCTTCACATTTCTTCATCAAATTTGTTGTAGTTTTCTTCTGAGGCGTGCGCGACCACATCGGATTCAGTTCTGAGCAGGATTTCAGATCATCCAGGTATAATTTTTGGTTAAGATTGCTAATAGATTGTGTTTTAGGAAGTTTCGGAGAGGGTTTCACCGGAGTTGGTTTTCACTGATCGAATCACTGTCGATCACTGGATCTCTGTCGTCCGGAGCTGCCGAAGCAACAAAGAGGGGTTCTCGAAGCTGCCCCGATAGTTTCTGAGGTCATTCGTCATCCAGTCAGTCGATGAGGAGATCGCAAGGTGAATCCAGTCCCAGAACGTTCACTTTGATCGGACAGTCACGCCTCTGATCGGTCCCCAGACCGATCAGAGGAAGTCCAGATCGGTCCAGCGACCGATCAGGGAGATCCAAATGCACCAATCCATTACAGCTTGATCCGGGAGATATATTCCTCATTGGTTTTTGAGCTAGGGGGTTCATAGCTCATCTTTTGTGTGACGGCAAAGGGAAGTTTTGTCGAGAAACTGATTTGATGTTTAATTAGGATTATTTTCGGTTTTAAACGTGTATTTCTTTAAATTGTGCTAGTTGATACCATTACACTTCAAGCCATGTGCTTAAGCTAAGATTTGTTCTAGTTTTCTTTAATCTGCAATTTCTTTCATGCAATTAGTTCTCTGCAATTTATTACCTGAAATTAGCTCTTTAAGTTCAATTCTATAGTTCGAATTTAATTGCTCAAGTGTTAATTAGGTTAAGTTTAGTTCTTGCAATTTCCTTATTCCTACCATGCTTTAGTTAAGTTAAATTCATTTCATATTGTCATTTCATCTCTTATCGCAAAATCCCCATTTTATCTAGAAAACCCAAACATCAAACGACAAATAAACTTGTAAGCTCGAGTTAAACATTCATTCAACTAGTCCTTAGAAAAATATGACCTGAGGCCCCTCTACTACATTTTTATCTTTGTTAGCCACAGGGTTTTCAGCTTTATAAATTTCTAAATTTGAGACCCACATTCGTGACAGTCTAATTTGGGTCCATCAAATTTTTGGCGCCATTGCCGGGGAACACAACTAGTTGAGTTTGTTTAATTTGAGCTTATGTTTAATGTTTATATTCGTTGATTCTATTTCCATTTGTTATATCTTTTTGTATACGGGTGTTGCCATTTTGTTTGTTTTGTGACAGGACTGCAGGAGATATGGCAGAGTATCAGTATTTTCAAAACATTCAGCAGCCTTGTCAGAATTTTCAGCAACCCTATTCTAAATTCTAGAATTTTCAACAAAATTTTCAACCAATCCAGCCTTATCAAAATATCCAGCAACCCAATTATCAATTTCAACCATAATTCCAGCAATTTCAGCAATGTTTTCCACCAAATCGGAATTTTCAGCTACCCATACAGAATTCACAGCAATATTTTCAACCTTAGCAGCAAGAATTTCAACCATACAATCAGAATTTTCAATTTCAAAATCAAAATTTTCAGCCCCAACATCTTCAGTCTTTTGGTCAACAATTTCAGCCCTATGATCAGAGTTTTCAGAACCATAATTTTCAGCAACCTCCACTAAGTTGTCAATCAAATTTTTAGCACTTTAATCAGCCCATTCAATAATTTGATCAATCCCAACAATTCAATTTTCAGAATTCACAGCCTAGTCATGATTTTGAGCAACCTAATGCTACATGTCAAGTTCAACAGGGGTCCTATATTCATTAAGGAGATTTTGAGGATTCCAGTGAGATTGATGCTCAACAACAAAGGCTGGAGGAGATGTTACAACAACTCTTGCATCAACAAAAATATGATTCTCCTCTTAAAGAATGTGAAAGACGCCTTAGACAATTGGTTAATCAAATGAATCAAATGCGAGCCCAAGAATCAAGCCACTCACCCTCTCAAGCTATTCTTAATTCTAAGGGGTATGATTGTGAACTAACTTTGAGGAATGAAGAGGTTGTTTTAAGTCTAAACATTCCAAGGGATGATTTTTCTGAAGAATTTCCATCATTCCATTTCCCCATTCAAAACATCCCCGGAGTTGATTTTATATCAGTTCAAGATGACCCTAGTGCAAGCCTAAGACCTTCTTCAATTGATCTTACAATTTTGAGGGAAGAAGAAGAAGAAATCAGCAAACTTAGGGCACCTACAATAGTTATTCCTCCTGAAATTCCTATTCAGAGTTCACTTCCAAAATTTTCAGCTCAAGAGGAGGAGCTAAAAGTCTCTTTCACCTTCTCCCGGCACCCTAGAGAGGATCCTCCTAGCATTAGCATGGGCATCCCAGATGAAGTTGTTGAGGCAGAGTTAATTGCTGATGAAGTGTTACTTGACATAGTGGGAGGAGATTTGATTTCAGAGAATGCTGAGGATGATTTAGTTATGGATGAAGTGGAGGAGATGGATGGAAAAACTTGTGACAGCCTTGAATTCGAAGCTGAAGCTCCTTACACTACAACAAATATTACTTTCCGCGGCGTATCATTAACAACACATTTTTTTGGCGCGCTATTAATAATAGTTTTCGCAGCGCACCAAATAAAGCATGCTGCGGATACTATAATATGTTTATAAATAACAGCATACAAAAATAATAAGCTGTCAAATATAATTTTAACAACGCTCAGTGTACGCTATTAATATTAATTAATAATTGAATATCTACAGCATGCATGATGTGCTGTTAAAATTAAATTTAATAATATATTCGCAGCGTGCCACATATATGCTGTTAAAAATTTAATTTAATATAAAAAAGAATGTTTAAGGTTTTCTTTTTCTTAACCTACCCACCTCTTCGCTAAAACATTCCGCCGACTCCACATTCTCCGACTCCATCTTCGCACGACGCCGCCCCATCGCCGCTTCATCTTCTCCGATCCGCACAAGCATTTCCTCTCCAACATTCCGCCGACTCCATCTTCGCACGACGCCGCACATCACCGCTTCATCTTCTCCGCACAAGCGTTTCCTCTCCGCACAAAATTCGCACAAGGGTTTCCTCACCGCACAAGAAGTTCGCACAAGGGTTTCCTCGCCTCTCCATCTTCGTGCCTCACAAAGGTTTCCTCGCCGTAAAGCCCTCACGGTCAGACCTAATTTGAAGCTTCTCCCCCATTTCTTCAAGGTATGTCTCTTCTCTTCTTATAATTTTAATTTAGCACACATAAGATAGTATTCGGCTATCAAAATGGTATTATAGATTTAGCTCACATACTCTGTTTTATCAAAATGGTGGCCTCTGGAAGATGCACCACTGGAACGAGCAGAGGAAAACAACAACTTTCTAGTCTTGGAACGAGCAGAGCACCATACACTTAATTATGAAGGTATACAAGTTTGAACGAACTTGTAATTTCACTTCTTCATGGAATTCAGAGCTAATGAATCAGAGGAGTCTCGGGTCAGTTGATTTTATTTCTTGTTCCTGATGAGTAATAATCAAATTTTTTGTATGAACATTTTGAAAATGTGAAGACCAAGGAATGTTATGATGATACAATAAATTTGTACCAGTATGAATGCCTACAATTTGTTTCTGTAGAGACGTAGCCTTATTACTTTAAGGTAACTCTTAAGTGTACGAGAAAAGATTATTGGTTGATTTATGATAATTATAGTCTACCAACATTAATAGGCCATGGGATATTTTCATATGTTCCATCCTTACATATTAGCTTTGTGATTTCTGTTATGTGCTTATATCTTCTCCACAATTAATAAATAGCTTGGTATACTGAGCGGCTAGATTAAAGGCTGTTTCTACTCACAGAAGGAAGGAAACTCAATGGAATATAAGCAGTATTGCGTCTTGTGTTGCTCATTATTGATGTTCATATTCTCAAGATCCCGAAATTCGGCCACTTGTTGAATATGATTCTATTGCATTGGAGAAAATGTTTCCAGAAATTCCCTTATGGGTGAAAAATCCAGACTTTGATCGAGTAAGAAAACTCTCCTTTTCTCTCTACAATTTAGGTTCTGATTTCTGTCGACAATTTCTCTTACACTCCTTCTCAAAACTAAACGTATTATCATTGTCCTTTTAGGTTGACTGGCTAAACAAGTTTCTAGAGTATATGTGGCCTTATCTTGACAAGGTGAATGCCCTTAGAATTCTAAAATTATTCTAAAGTATTTAGTGGATGTGATAGAAATTCTTGTATTCAATAATTATCTTCATTGTGCTTGTGCAGGCAATTTGCAAAACTGCAATGGAGATAGTAAAACCAATTATTGCTGAGAATACTGCCAAGTACAAAATTGACTCTATTGAATTTGAAACACTCACTTTAGGTTGTTTGCCACCTACACTTCAAGGTCAGAATTTTTGTCACTGGTGTTACATGGCTTCTAGACTTGTTTTTTGTTAATTTCAAAATATTAGATATTAGATGAGCTAATCCCTTTTGCTGAGAATACTGCATCATCTCACATTTGATCTCTAGGAAATTAATAAACGAATTATTGGACTTTGTTAATGCATTTAAAGCTTAGAATGATCATATACTTTGTAAATGTCCATGTCATTTCATGTGAATTTTATTATATATATTTTTTTACTCATAGAACTTTGACTTTGTCTGCTGTGAAACTTCAATAATGGTTTTTAATGGAATTATATTATCATTTTATCTTAGCATTCCATAAAATTGATATTTGGTTACCTTAGCATCTATATATATTCATGTAGAATTCTTTATGTACCTTTAAATTGTATTTCAGGAATGAAAGTTTACACTACTGATGAAAAGGAACTGATCATGGAACCATTTTGAAGTCATTATGTTAATGTCTTATAAAATGAATATTAATTGTATTTGCAGGTGACAGTTAATAAAGAAGACTTCTACTAGGTGCATGAGTTAGATTTTTAATTTTGTTGATGTGTGTTGTCTTTCTTTACGACAAGATTAAACCTGGGTGTCATTGCACAAAGTATCATAAATATTTTTATCATACCACAAACTGCTGTCATATCAAATTTGGCATAGAAACTCATCCATATTTATAGAAACATCGATGGTTGTACAACAACAACTCTGCTAGTTATTTGACTTTGACAAAATGGATTTCATCTTGCTGCTCGTTTTATGTGTTATATTGCTAGTGATACTCTGGTCATTTAGAACATTTCCAATTATTCAAAATAGAGTTCTCTTTGATCTTCTTTACCCCTAAAACCTTCAACTCTGGTTAATTCAACTGGTATACCTTAACTGTCCGATGCTTCTTGAATATTTTGCATTGACAAGAACTTTTTTTTATATATATCAGATTATGAATTGTTAAAAAAGTATGTTGCACAATTATATCAATTAAAAAAGTATGTTGCAGATTTAACTTACAAATTTTGTTGATATCACTGTCATTTATGGAATTTTTTTGATATAACTGTCATACTAAATGTATTTTCTGCATTGATAATTTGTAATGTTGCAGATTTAACTTACAAAGCTAGATTATGAATTTTCTTCATTGACAAGAACCCTTTTTCTGTATTTATCACTGTCATACTACTATTCGTTGATATAACTTACAAATTTTTTTGATTATACAGTTACAACTAAAGAACTTGAGTCATGAAGATATCATTGATGATACTAAATGTAAGCTGCTTCATTGGAGTATTGACGGAGTTGTTGCAGAAGGTCGTATTATATCCACAGATCCCAAAGTAAAAGTGCATCACGTTCCTCTTAGTGGAGCTTGTTGGAAAGTTTGGATTGATAGGGTGTTTGTGAACAAGCTGGACCTCATTCGACCAAATGATGAAATGTTGTTTCTCGAAGATGCAATAGGAAGCACAGTTGCTTGGTTATCTAAGTTTATAGTTTTTGACTCAGTTACTTTAGACTTATGACTAGCTAGTTTGTAATTTTTTTTTGTTACTCAGTTATTTTAGACTTATGACTAATTTGTAATGGTTTTTGCTAGTAAGTGAAATGCTATTTTGGTAAAGTGTGGTGTTGATGATTAATTGTGATATAAATGTTTTAGTTTTGGATGTTGTTAATTGAGAGATGTGATGTGATATATTTATTGTATTATCAAATTGTGTAAGATGTGTATATGTGCGATTATAATTATATTGAATATATTAGTATCCGCAACGTACAAATATACACTGCGGATATGTACATCCGCAGTGGTTGGCCGCGCGCTGTGCTTATTTGAGATGCACTTATCCGCAGCACGCAGCCACTCGCTGCGGTTGTAATTTTCCGCAGTGTATTTTCGTGTGCTGCGGATACACTTATCCGCAGCGTGTAGCCGCGCGCTGCGGATAAGTGGATGCAACTTATCCGCAGTGCGCAGATGCACGCTGTCGAAATGTTGTGACTTTTAACAGCTTGGAGTTATGCAGCATTCAATGCGCGCTGCGGATACAATTATTGCGCGCTGAGAAAAGACATATTTGTTGTAGTGTTAGGACCTTTCTCATTTTTTATTATGTGAAGATATAGATTTTGTTGGTCCTAATTTTTCTAATATGGCTGTTGCAGATATGGTTGATGAGCAAGCATGCGTTGGAGATGAGTCTACAGGTGTAGGGGATTGCACTGAGCACCAGGGACCACCCATACCTACTAAAGATACATTAGCTGTGAAGGCAATGGAGGATAGTGATAGTAAAGCTTGTGACAGCCGTGAAGTTGATTCTAAAGATCTACAAGACCATTCTAATATGGGTGATGAAGAAGGTGTTACAGATGATTCTACAGGTATAGGGGATTGCAAGAGCCCCAGGGACCACCACCATTGACTGATACATTAGAAGATTCGGAGGATCAGTATGAAAGTGTAGGGACTTACATGGTGGAAGCAAGGGACCAAGAATCACCTGAGTTAGTTGAATGTTCATCAGAACCTGAGCTTAAAGTGGAGCTTGAACATGACCAGGAGGAGACCACAGTTACATCTATTCTTGTAGAATCTCCAGGTATTCTTCCGCATGATCAGGTAAGTATTTATCCTATTCCTTTAGAAGAACTCATAAAGGCACCTGAGATTGATTTTGTTGGCTGTGATGAAATTCTTGATACATCATTTGTAGCGGATAATTGTGAAAATTCCTTAGAGGCACCTGAAATTGCATTTGTTGAATGTGATATATTTCTTGATGCATCTTATGTGGAGACTAAGACTGTTTGTGAAAATCTGATTGAGGTACCTAGCATTGATTTCATTGGCTATGATACGATTCTTGATACATCATATGTAGAAATTAATGGTGAGAAACTAATAAAGGTACCAAAAATTGATTTCATTGGTTGTGATAAGCTTCTTGATATACCTTTTGTGGAAATTAATTGTGAAAAACTCATTGAGGTACCCAAGATTGATTTTATTGGATGTGATGTATTCTTGGATAAATTTTATATAGAGATTGATGGTATTACACTTCTTTCTTACCCTGCACACTTAAGGGAGGTATTGCATGGTTTTGCAGGGCATCGTAGACTTCTGGAGTGGGTGCTCCATCTAAACAGACTCCAACCTCCTGGAAGGATTTCCAAAAAGCATCAAGAGGGAGGAGATGATCTTACTTTAATTCGAAGCACTCCACCTCTTACATGGATGTTGTACCTTAATCGCCTTCGGCCACCTGAACATTTTTCTGTGAAGTTCAAGTGTGGGGGAGCAATGCACCATGACATTGATCACATGAAAAATGCTTTCTCGACCACCCATACTCCTCCACTACCGCAATGGAGGTTATTTCTTGATCGACTCTGACCGCCAGAAATAAAGGGGAGTTTGTTCCTTCTTGCATTTTATTTCATTGCATGTTTCATTTTTATGTTTTCTAGAAGTAGAATTTTATTTTAAAATGAGTTCTTGTTAATAAATGCTTGATTAGTGTAGATTAAATAAGAGTACCATTTTATTCCTTTTGGCATTTTATTTCTTGCATGACTAGGAATAAATGTATCCATCTAGATTTTCTTATATCATTTTAGAGTCCTTTGAAAGCAAATTAAATTTGGTTGTTAAAACTTAGGATTTGAGCCATTGGATGAAAATTCTTGGATGCTTGAGTACTACTTAGCTATGGACTCTAGAGTGATGATTTGAGATGAATTCTTTTTACCTAGTGAGGATTAGCTTAATAATTGTGATACACACATGTGATTGTACTCTTAAACTTGCTTGGGTTCTTTTAAAACTATAATTCTATGATTGAATCACATTTATAGAGGTAAATCATTTTGTTTCCTTTCTCACATCATTTTTTGCAAAGTCTTTGTTGATACACTCTTATTCCATATTTCCTTTCCATATTCGTCATGTTCATCATAATATTTTCCATTGACTTGGGTGTCTTAATGTTTCTTAATGTTACTTTGCCCGATATGGACAAAAGTTTAAGTGTGGGGGAGGATGCAAGCATTTTATCAAATTTTGAGGAAAATTAAAATTTTTGGCAACATACAAGAAAAGGTGTCAATTGAAGGAGCTAATTATATCAAGAGTGAGTTGCAAAAGTTGGTTGGTGAAGACTACATGTGAAACATCTGAATTCCTAGTTATAATTTGAGGTTTCAAGTCTTGGAGGCATACTCCGAAGAAAATTTTTGTAGCATTTGGTAATATACAAGCAAAGGTGTGTCAATTTGAAGGATTTTGTATTAAGAATGAATTGCAAGTATACCTATCAGCTCAGTTGCATGGAAAAGGAAATTTTCTTTGTTTTGAAGAGTGAAGCAAAAGAAAAGAGTTAGAGAGCAAAGTTACATCTTTAAGATCAAATTATGGATAAGAAACAAGCTCCATTGGACCAAGTATCTGTTGGTGTAGTTTACACTAACGGTCAAACTCAAGTTTTGATGAATGACAAACAGGTTAAAGTTAGGTTGTTATGGTTCTAACCTCTTTACCAAGTGTGCAGGGTTGAAAGACTTAGGACCAGACACTAGGCTGAAGTCCAGGATGGTTGAGTCCTGGCAGAAAGTCCAGTTGGGTCCGCGAGGCCTGACAACTGGCTGAAGACCAAGTTGGTGGAGACTTGGCAGAAAGATCAGGGTGGTTGAGTCCTGACAAAAAGTCCTGGTAGGTCAAAAAGTCAAGTAAAACTGCACAAAGGGTAAGTAAGGTAAGTCATTGGAGGAGCGAACCAGTGAGGACGGGTCCCATTTTGGGACTTTAGGCGCGGTCCAACTTAGACCCATTTGGGTGATCTAAGTTGAGTCCTGGTTAGATCCTGGTCCGGATGTGGACGGGATCTAATTACCTTTGAAAATTTCACATTTTAGTCCATTTTATTATTATACTAACTCTGGTTTACAAGGTTTATTTGGTATATGGACTAAGTTGATTTTGCAGGTGAATTCTGCAAAATTACTCCTCATTATTTTTTTAATTTAAAATTTTATTAAAGAATAAATTTATTCTTATTAATAATAATAAATTCATTCCTATTATTATTATCCACAGCTTGGGTAAGATGAATTTCTATTCCTATTATTATTTTTTTGTTAAATAGAAATTCAAATGATGGATAAAGCAGATTGAGTTGTGCTACTTCAAATGATGGATAAAGCACTGCACAAAAATAGGATCGCTGCACAAAAATAGGATCGCTGCACAAAAATAGGATCTGGATGAAACTCAAAGCTCGAGAAGTCCTCTATAAAAAGCATGAGAATTAGCACAGAAAAGAAGTGATAATTCGAACAGTGCCATCATCTCTTCTTCAAGCTTTCACGCTCGGTGCTTCCACGCTCTTTTGCTACGGCCTGTCTTCCAACTCGTCTACGTCCAATTACTGCTGGAAGACCACCCTTAACATCCAAACTCATTCAGATAATTTGTTTTGGTAACAATTTTATTACTGCATTATCTGTACTCATTTCTATTAGAGAGTGTGAGGTTGTCACAATCTCTATCGTCTGTATTCGCCTACTCTACCGGGGGTGTCCGGTAGAGAGTTTTAGTGAATTGCCCACAGAAAAGGTCCGAGGGACCTGGGCCTTCGAGTAGGAGTCGCCGAAGGCTCCGAACGAAGTAAAACTCGTTTGTGTTTTGTGTGTTCGTTTTTTTTTTCGTTTCTTTTGTTTCCGCTGTGCACGACTTTACAAACACATTCTTTTTACTCTAAAAAATATATTTTNTTAGTTTATCCTTTCCCGCACTACTAATCCAAGACCCAGTCTTGGGATATTTTTTCTACTTTTATTTCGTGTGCACAGAATTTAAATGGCCCAAGGTGAAGGCTATAGCACTGCCCGCCCTCCCCTCTTTAATGGGGAAGACTTTCCCTACTGGAAGAGAAGGATGGAGGTTTATCTGAAGACCGACATGGATCAGTGGTTCGCAGTTCAAACAGGCTACACACCGCCAATGGATGAGGGAAATAATGCTCCACTGAAGCCCGACAGATGGAACCCGGAGATGAAGAAAACGGCTCAGACCGAGTTCAAAGCTCAGAACACCCTCCAGTGCGGACTTACCAAAGAGGAGCTAAATAGAATTGGACCAACCGACTCGGCGAAGGAGCTATGGGACAAATTAACAGAATTGCATGAAGGCACTTCTGATGCAAAGGTAACAAAGAGAGATTTGTTATTAAATAAGTTATTTAACATAAAAATGCAAGAAGGAGAATCAGCAAGTCAACTCCACGCCCGGATTAAGAACATATTGAATGGACTCCACATGATCGGGCACAAACAGGAGAACCGGGACATCATAAGGTATGCGTTAAATGCGTTCCCTAGAAATTCACTATGGGCATCTATTATAGATGCCTATAAAATTTTTAGGAACCTTTCAAAAATTAATCTGGATGAACTATTTTGTGAATTAGAGCTGCATGAGCAAACTAACGCCAAGGTCGAGAAAGGGCTAGCTTTATTTGCAGGTTCACCAAAAGAAGCCAAATCAAAGAGAAAAATTCAAGAAGAACCTGAAGATGAGTCAGACTCTGACTCAGATGAAGAAGAACAACTGGTGAACTTGGTAAGAAAAATGTTCACCAGAAGAAGAACAAATTTTCAAAGAAAGATATTCAAAAGGTAATGAAGCCCTCCAGCACTGAAGGTAAAAGCAAAATGATCTGCTTCGCCTGTAACAGAAAAGGGCACTTCAAACATGAATGCCCTTACAAGAAGGAGGACCAACCCCACTAACAACAAAAAGAAGAAGGCTCTTCAAGCCACGTGGGGATGAATGCTCGGACGATTCCGATGATGAACAACCAAAGAACGCAAGCTACCTCGCACTGATGGCAATCGGACCAGAATCGGACTCGGAGCAAGACGAGGATTCCGAATACGAGTCGAGCCAAGAGATCGGACTATTTTCGGACGGCTTCGACTAAGGTATATTTAGATTCAGTGAATGAAAAGTTCTTTAAAATTATTTCTGTCTTAAATAAGAGATTAGATGCATCTGAGCTTAGGACTGATCAGCTCCTTAAGGAAAATCAAGACCTTAAGGAGCAAATTCTAAATCAAAACACAACTGAATTAAACTCAAAAATTTCTGAACTTGAAAATGAAAACTCCACCCTTAAGGGTGAAGTTCAAAAACTTAAGGATCTACTAGCAACTTTTACAACTCGATCCAAGAACCTTGACCTTATACATGGATCACAAAAGGGCATGTACAATAAGTCTGGGATAGGTTTTAAATCAGGATCGGCCCAAAGATCCTTTCTCTCCTTTGTCCACTCACGCAAAAAGCAATGTAAAGCATGGGTCCCAAAAGCTTACCTAACAAAGCAAGTAGGGCAGAATCAATATTATGTTCCCAAAAAGGATCTTCATTACATTGACCCTAAACACCCCACCTATCATTTAGGGGGAGGCTCCAAACTAGTTGGCACCTCAAAATCAGCCATTGCCCAGTTGGGCACTTAGGACTAGTCTTAAAAGTTAATCTGACTCTTGACCTACTTAGTATTAGGGTGGGTCAAGATAACGGTACGATAGATAGACTCTCGGGGAGAACTAGCCGAAACTATCTCGACACATCCTAGACTAGTTAGACCAGGGTGTCTCAACAGGTAGGGTTAAAGTACAACTACCTTAAGCAGCTTTGTCTAGAAAGAGGTTGTTGCTCCAATAAGGCTTCGGCCAAAGAAGGCCCCTGTGCCTCGCCTCCCGCCTGGAAGCTAATTATCGAAGTATACTTTTAAACTACTTCTTGTCAAACTTGAATCTAACAAAAGGTCAGATTAATTTCTTTTATGAATCAAACTCAAACTCATCTCACACAAATCATAGGATCCCTTTATTTGATAACTTAGATCAAGTGAGATGAATAAGGATAATAAGTTCAAATCATTGATTGATAATTTAAAACTCAAACTTGAATTTAAAATCTTACCTTTTAAATCAAAATTTAAATATCAATTAAATCAAAATTCAAAATTTAAACTTAGCTCTTAATTAATTCAAATTTCAAAATCAAATATTAATTCAATTGTTTTCAAAACTCTTTTTAAGTTTTTTTTCTCAAAATTTTTTTTTCAAAAATTTTTTTAAGTTTTTTTCTCAAGTTTTTTTTCAAAAATTCTTTTAAGTTTTTTTTTTCAATTTTTTTTTTCAAAAATTCTTTTTAAGTTTTTCAAAATTCAAATGTTTTCTGTTTTCAATCTTTTTCAAAAATGTAAACTTAACTTAAAATTAACCTTTTCAAAAAGATTAAACTGAACTTCAACTTGAATTCTAATCAATCCTACTTAACTGTAGGAAAATAAATGGATTATCGACAGTGGGTGCTCCAGACACATGACTGGGGATCCCACCAAGTTTACAGAACTCAAGTACAAACGACAAGGGACCGTTGCTTTTGGAAACAACGATAAACTTAAGGTAATTGGTCTAGGCAATATTGAACTTGAATCTGATTTTATAATTAAAAATGTCTTACTTGTTGAGAACTTCTATTTTAATTTACTAAGTATTAGTCAATTATGTGACACTGGATCTAAGGTTAAGTTCTTATCTAATGAATGTCTGATCAAACACACGGACAACCCCGACATCAGACTTAGAGGACATAGGCACAATAACATTTATGAAATTAGATTAACCCGACCCTTAGCAAACTGCCTTTTAACCCATAAGGATGAGAGTTGGCTTTGACATAGAAGACTTGCACACATTCACTTTAGAAAACTACCTACACTAAATGGCTTAGTTAGAGGCCTACCAAAATTACCTAACCTTGAGTCAACCATATGTAATGCTTGCCAACAAGGAAAACAAACTAGATCAACTCACAAACCAACTAATCGAACTCAAACTAAATCAATTCTTAAACTAATTCACCTAGACCTGTTTGACTCACATGGGGTAAAATCAATTAGTGGGAACCTATATTGTTTAGTAATCATCGATGACTATTCAAGATTCACTTGGGTCAAATTCTTAAAAAATAAAGATGAAACATTTGAAATATTTACTCAATTTTGTAAACTAACAGAAAATGAAAAAGGGGTGAAAATTAAAAGACTTAGGAGTGATAATGGCGGAGAATTCAAAAACCAAAAATTTAACCAATTCTATTTAGAAAATGGCTACCACCACGAATTCTCCTGCCCTAAAACACCTCAACAAAATGGAATTGTAGAAAGGAAAAATAGAACACTACAAGAAGCAACCAGAACAATGCTCAATGAATTCAACCTACCTAAATACCTTTGGGCTGAGGCTGTCAATACAACCTGTTATGTACAAAATAGAATAACTATAAATAAAAATTTAGGAAAAACCTCATTTGAAATTTACTATAACAAACAACCTAATGTTAAATATTTTAAAGTATTTGGATGTAAAGTGTATATACTAAATACGAGAGAACACTTAGGAAAATTCACATCTAAGGTTGAAGAAGGTATCTTTTTAGGTTATTCTCTTACCAGTAGAGCCTATAGAGTTTATAACAAAACAACTCTAAGGATTGAAGAAACTACAAATGTAAAATTTGATGAAAAATCTAGTCCAAACAAATCTGATCAAACCATCTATCAACCCATTGATTTTATCAGGTCCAGCACCAACCCAGATGAAAACCCAACTGAGGACCAAGACTATGATCTAATTGAACCTGAACCTGAACCCAACCAAACTAGAACTGTTCGAGTTAGCTCAGCCCACCCAACTGATCAAATCATAGGTGATCCAGAATTAAGGGTTCAGACTAGGTCAGCTTTTAGAAACCTTAGCCAGATTGCCTTAATTTCCAAAATTGAACCCAAGTCTGTAGAAGAGTCCTTACTTGACCCTGATTGGATCATAGCTATGCAGGAAGAGTTAGCCCAATTTGAACGTAATCAAGTCTGGGATTTAGTACCCTTACCTAAAGGTAAAAAGTTTATTGAAACTAAATGGGTCTTTAGGAACAAGCTTAATGAACAAGGTGAAACAGTTAGAAACAAGGCCAGGTTAGTAGCTAAGGGGTTTAGCCAGGTAGAGGGACTTGATTATGATGAAACCTATGCACCTGTAGCTAGACTTGAGTCCATTAGGATTCAAGTTGTATCAAATGGATGTTAAGTCAGCATTCTTAAATGGTCTAATTAAGGAAGAGATTTATGTAGGTCAACCCCCAGGTTTTGAAAGCTTAGAATATCCTGACTATGTTTTTAAACTTAAGAAAGCTCTGTATGGACTTAAGCAAGCCCCTAGAGCTTGGTATGAAAGACTGTCTAACTACCTAGTATCTAAAGGCTTTAACCAAGGTAAAATTGATCCAACTCTATTTGTTAAGACCTTAAAATCTGATATTTTATAGCCCAAGTATATGTAGATGATATAGTATTTGGCTCAACTAACTCAAATTTTTTGCAAGAATTTATAACTTTAATGGAAAATGAATTTGAAATGAGTTTAGTAGGTCAATTAACCTTCTTTTTAGGGCTACAAATAAAACAAACTAGTGAGGGTACTTTTGTCTATCAACAAAAATACACTAGAGAACTACTTAGAAAATTTGGAATGAATAATGCAAAAGAAATCAAAACACCTATGTCTACCAATCAGACCATAGACAGTGACCCAAATGGCAAACCTGTTGATCTTAAGTATTATAGAAGTGCCATAGGCAGCCTCCTTTACCTAACTGCAAGTCGACCTGATATTCTCTTTGCAGTTAGTATGTGTGCTAGGTATCAAACCTGTGCTAAAGAATCACATCTAACCCTAGTTAAAAGAATATTTAGGTATCTTAAAGGTACAGAAAATTTAGGATTTTGGTACCCTAGAACAACCCAATTTGAACTTATTGGATTCTCTGACTCAGACTATGCTGGCTGTAAGTTAGATAGAAAAAGTACTAGTGGTGGGTGTCAACTACTAGGACCCTCACTAGTGAGTTGGTTCAGTAGAAAGCAACATTGTGTTGCCCTATCTACCACTGAAGCTGAATATATAGCTATGGGAGAATGTGTAGCCCAGTTACTTTGGATGATGCATACCTTAAAAGACTTTAACTTAGAGTTTAAGAAAGTTAAAATCTTTATAGATAATCTAAGTTCAATTAACCTAACCAAAAACCCAGTCCACCACTCTAGGACCAAACATATAGAAATTAAGCACCATTTTGTTAGAGATCATGTAAATAAAGGGGAAATTGAACTTAATCATGTTGAATCTAAGGCTAACTTAGCAGATATATTTACTAAACCGCTACCTGAATCTGAATTTAGCAATTTAAGGAGGTTAATAGGAATGTGTGTTGTAGACTAGGACTAACCTGATCATTTTTACCTTTTTGATAAATCAACTCACATATTCTGCTTGACACTTAATTTTTTTTGAATTAACTTAATTTTAGTATTCAAACTTCAGTTTTCAATACTAACCTGATCATGTATTTCCAAAATTGAGTTGAATGTTTAAAACTTGACTTCGAAGTTGGAGGACTTAGCTTAAGTTTGACCCCTAGAACTGCATGAACCTATAGATCTAGGTAGCCACATCTCACAAAACACATTAAGGTTAATTTGCTTGTGCCTGCAAAACATAGAACGGTTGTGAGATGCATAGGACTGCCTGGACTTCAGAATGCTTAAGTCTGTGCATCGTAGCAAGTCTGGGCATTAAATACCAACTTCATATTGATCAAGTCAAGTAGTTTTTCTTAGCTAGACACTAAAACTTGACTTGACTAATCTGGTGAACACTACTATTCTTTAGATAGTTAGCTAGTAACTAAAATTAGACATCTAGAATGGACTAAGATTCTTACTTAGTTTAGGAGGAGCTTAAGTCAAAATCTTTCTTATTTTGTGTGTCTTTCAAATATGTTGGTTATTTTTGAGAATTTTACTTAACCTTGAAATTAGTTTTCAAACTATTCCTAAATTTTTTTAAGCCTTTTTCTCTCTTTTGAAAACTGTGTTGAAAGAATTTTTTTTGGAAAATTATCCTTAGCTTTCACTTATTTTGTTAAACTAGCTTTATGAAAATCGTTTGAAAATATACCTTGAATCTAGCTTGTTAAAACCATGCTTGAAATTTGGTCTTACAATCTTATCCTTAAACACTATCTTCAAGAAAGAAATAAGAACACTATCTTCAAGAAAGAAATATACATGGGGCGAATTTTCTTTACAAAATACTTATTACCCCTATCTTCTACAAATGCCTTAACCCTTGAAATATTTTTTTAATATTTTCACCTATTTTGAAAAACCCTTGTAAACATGTTTGACTATTTTGTTACTCCTTGAAAATATTTTGGAAAATCCTTTTTGCTAAACAATCATTTTTTGTGGTTTCAAATACTTAGATTTTTGTCTCTAAGCATTACATCTATATTTTTTGGAAAAAAAAAACATGATTTATTGAAGTCAAATTTAGACATTTATGTTTTTAACCTAGTCCATTTTATGTTAAATTGAGAATTTGACTTCCCCCTTCTGGATTAGTTCAGAACCTTGGTCTGTTTTTTAAGCACCATTTTTATTTTCTTAATCCTTGAGTGCTTATTATTTGTTTAAGACTTGGTTGCCTAATATCTCTTTATGTTGATGAATGCCAAAGGGGGAGGGTTATACGGTTAAGAGTTAGAAATTAAAACAACCTTGATTTTAGAGCATGTCATTTACATATTATGGGTGTACTTATTGCTGTTACATGCTATTTTTCTAATTTTAACCCAGGTTGTCATTGCATCAAAAAGGAGGAGATTGTTGGTGTAGTTTACACTAACGGTCAAACTCAAGTTTTGATGAATGACAAACAGGTTAAAGTTAGGTTGTTATGGTTCTAACCTCTTTACCAAGTGTGCAGGGTTGAAAGACTTAGGACCAGACACTAGGCTGATGTCCAGGATGGTTGAGTCCTGGCAGAAAGTCCAGTTGGGTCCGCGAGGCCTGACAACTGGCTGAAGACCAAGTTGGTGGAGACTTGGCAGAAAGACCAGGGTGGTTGAGTCCTGACAAAAAGTCCTAGTAGGTCAAAAAGTCAAGTAAAACTGCACAAAAGGTAAGTAAGGTAAGTCACTGGAGGAGCGAACTAGTGAGGACGGGTCCCATTTGGGACTTTAGGCGCAGTCCAACTTAGACCCATTTGGGTGATCTAAGTTGAGTCCTGGTTAGATCCTGGTCCGGATGTGGACGGGATCTAATTACCTTTGAATATTTCACATTTTAGTCCATTTTATTATTATACTAACTCTGGTTTACAGGGTTTATTTGGTATATGGACTAAGTTGATTTTGCAGGTGAATTCTGCAAAATTACTCCTCATTATTTTTTAATTTAAAATTTTATTAAAGAATAAATTTATTCTTATTAATAATAAATTCATTCCTATTATTATTATCCACAGCTTGGGTAAGATGAATTTCTATTCCTATTATTTTTTTTGTTAATAGAAATTCAAATGATGGATAAAGCAGATTGAGTTGTGCTACTTCAAATGATGGATAAAGCGCTGCACAAAAATAGGATCTGGATGAAACTCAAAGCTCGAGAAGTCCTCTATAAAATGTTGGGACCGGGTGCATGATAACAATGATACGTGTTTGTAAAATTTTAAATTTTTACGTGCAGCGGAAGAATTAGCATAAAATAATTTCTCAAATTATTCTAACCACGTATCTAGCATGCAACCTTATGGTGTGTGGACATGATCATAAAATAAAACTTTGCGGAAAAGTAAACAAATTTACTTTGTACCTCGCGTAACTCGAAGAAAAGGGACGAGATCCAACCGTAGCGTCCCTTGGAAGCTTCGCCTCTATTCGCGTCCACGCCGAGTTCTCTTCGGGATGACTTCGCAAAGCCACGAGTTTTGTGCCGATGAGAACTACTAGATTCTCTAAAGGCACAACTTGAAGATCAAGAGAGAAGAAAGGAAACTAACCACCAAGAGACGGAATCTAAATTCCGAGAAGGAAGGAGATGTGATCCGCTTCTTCTTCTCCGAGGTCGTCTTGGTGGATGAAGCTCACGCCCACCTTGGGAGTTGCACCGGCCTTAGGGGAGGAGAGAGAGCCGGCCCTAGAGAGAGAGGGGTGCCAGCCCTAGAGAGAGAGAGGCGTGTAGAGAGAGAGAGAGAGAGCAACTAATCTCTTGATTAATTGATTGATTAGAATTCAAGGCTTGCCTTTGGTTCCTTATATATAGTTGCTTCTCCCTTGCCAAGTCTCTCTCTTAACGGAATTAACGGAATTAATTTTCATAAGAAATTTATCTTATAATCTTTCTTATGAATAATTCCGTTATGCCTAGTTTTATTATAACTAACTTTATAATAAAACAAATACTTCTCTCCTTTAATTATGAAATAAATTTTATAAGAAATTTATAAACTTTCTTATTATGAAAAAAATCAATTCATAATTGATTTTATAAAATTAAAATAAACCATTCCATGGATCATTTTAATTTCCATAAAATGAATAAATTTCTATAAATTTATTTATATAAATTTCTTTATACAAATTTATTTATCCATAATTTATAAAACAAATCGCGCTAGATTTATTTTATTAATTAAACCAAATAAATTGGTTTCTTCCCCTTGTTGTGGCCGGCCAAACCAAAGGGGGTTAACACCCTCTTTGGCCGGCCAAACCGAGCCGAACCGATCGCGAATTAAACTCATTTAATTCGCCCAATAAGCCTTCAAAAGACTTTGCCATTTTAAGTTTCCGTTGCGCCTCTGATTAACTCAGATTTGACTTATTTCTTTTAACTCATTTTAAATCCCCCAGATTACTCGTAGTGCGTGTGACTAAATAGGCTTTCGATTTATGTTGGCCGTCTATAATTAACCAATTATAGAACGGTCATGAGTGACACCTAGTAGTACATCATGACCCCCAATTAATCGAAAGATCAACGGTTTGACCTCAGAAGTAATTCCGAAACCCTTCAGCAGCTCTAATGAATCATGCCCCATTCCCTTCACCATCTTATAACCACATGGTTCAGGACACGGTCTATTTGTGTCAGTCCCCACTAGGCTGACTACGTCACACCTAGCCCAAGTAATGTCTTTCTCGTCCTTTGGATTTCTAATTACTCTCATGTATTTAAGAGACTCGCACTCTAAACATGATATGCTCTGGCCAGAGGCTTTGAGTAACAATCCGACGATAGGCCTGGGTATACATCTCCTCGCAAGGAGTGGTGAATCCTTTGTAGGCTGTTCAAACATCTTCGGGCACTTCGGCTTATACCCAATCATCCTGGGTCCACACCTCCTTGGAGATGCTTGCTTAAGATGTTAAAGTATAAGTCTCCATGACCAAGATGACTTGAACACCGCAAGTCAAAGGAACATCGCACTTAAGCTGCAGTAATAACTTCAGTGACATATCTTTATAGATTACCATATGAAGTTTTACAGCTAGTCACTCCAATGAACTAGTTCCCTTAACTAGCATCCATGTTTATCTCTGGACATCCCAATGTCACCAGCCAGTGAGAATCAGCTGATTAGAGAATAACACATGCTAGTCTCAACAGAATTGATAGTGTCCGTATTTATCAATTCATCGACTAGGGATATTTTCAATACTTCACAATTGCACATTTAGAGATAATCACTAGTTGTGATCCCATAACAAATTCTCTTATGCTGTGAATTGTATTGCGGACATTCAGTAGATGAGTTTAAGATCCCAATCAAATACACAAACATGTATACTCAAATAGTGAATTATCATTTATTAAAATAAATGTTTACAATCATAAGGCGATTGCCTTAGGACACTTCTCTCATATCACTAACATAAAAAGCATGAGAATTAGCACAGAAAAAAACACAACACACGCCATCATCTCTTCTTCACGCTTTCACGCTCGGTGCTTCCACGCTCTTTTGCTACGGCCTGTCTTCCAACTCGTCTACGTCCAATTACTGCTGGAAGACCACCCTTAACATCCAAACTCATTCAGATAATTTTTTTTGGTAACGATTTTATTACTGCATTATCTGTGCTCATTTCTATTAGAGAGTGTGAGGTTGTCACACTCTCTATCTTCTGTATTCGCCTACTCTACCGGGGGTCTCCGGTAGAGAGTTTTAGTGAATTGCCCATAGAAAAGGTCCGAGGGACCTGGGCCTTCGAGTAGGAGTCGCCGAAGGCTCTGAACGAAGTAAAACTCATTCGTGTTTTGTGTGTTCGTTTTTTATCGTTTCTTTTGTTTCCGCTGTGCACGACTTTACGAACACATTCTTTTTACTCTGAAAAATATAATTCTTTTTAAACACATGTGATTCACCCTCCCCTCTCACGTGCATTCCGATCCTACAAAACCTACTGCACAAGTATAAGCAATCATGCATAAAGATAACGTGAATATAAAGGAAATAAGCAAGATGTACCCGTCTCAATGGAAATGCTCATATCAAAAGAAAACCTCCCGTCTAATAATCAACAACAAATCAGTGTTCTGTATCAAAGGACATAGTTTTAGCAATCATAACAAGTATTAAGTAGCGAAACAAATCCCTAAACTGTATTAGGGTTAACCTAATCATCTTTTTCATTTAATTGCATCTAACTAGATGATAGATTCTTAATTACTCCATGTAATCAAGATTAGGTTTAATCCTAAACTAATCCAAGACAGAGTTTGTAGATCGAGATGGATTCAATGGATTAATCTACAAATTCATCCACCCAGGGAACTTATGGAAATAACTCCCAACACAGAATCACAAGGACTCAATTCCAAGCCAATATGAAGACTAAAACTTGTCACATCAATAAAGAGAAAAACCAATCATCTAATCCCAACTTCAATTCTTCATTCGATCCATCACAAAACTAGGATAAATTCCCCACCAAGATTAGTAGACAAGGAACTAGTGGCAAGAATTTCAATTGGAAATTGAAACCAAGATTCATCAACAAGGGAAGGCTCACGGTAGCTCTAAAGATTAACGAAAACAACCACCACATATTCAGGTCATGATTTCATCAAAATAAAGTAAAAATTGAATTCCAACATAGATGTAACGTCAAGATTGAAAAATCAAAAATCTAAATCCAAACTCCAATTACAAACTCAAGATCACTAACACCCTGTTTGGAAAGTTTTTAAGTAATGGAATTGAATTGAATTCCATCAAGAATTGAATTCCAACGGGAATTGAATTGAATTCTTATGTTTGGAATGAGTCGGTAAACAAAGGAATTGAATTCAAATCCTTTGTTTAGAATGAGTCTAAAACTAAATGAATTTGATTGTTTTTACTATTTTACCTTTTATTGATAGGTTAGGAATCAAACATTATATTTATGTGGTTATTTTAGTATTTTCATTTGTTGGAATTCAATTCCCACACTAAATCGCACCTATTTGGGATGGAATTGAATTCCTTAGTTTTGTTGGATTTCAATTCTTATGAGAATTCAATTCCTTCACTTATGTTACTTCCAAATTATGGAATTCAAGGAATTGAATTCCATGGGTTTCCAAACATGGTGTAAGTTCAACAACCCAAAATAGTAGAACTGATTTAATTCAAACTGATTTGACCTAACACATAACCAGATCCAAATCAAAAGCAACCATACAGCTCACGGCAGCTTCCTACAATCCACCACTAATATCCCAATCATACAGTCACTACAAAAAAAATCAGTGATTCAGGGATGAATTTTTTTAAAAAATTCATCTTAGAAAATTTAGGGATGATTTTGGCAACAAAAAAATTTCATTGCAGATTTGTCGTCGCCAAATTTTACGACAAAAACTAGATTCGTCCCTGGATTTGGTGACAAAATTAATTTTTCGTCCCCAAATTTGTTGCCAAATTACATTGAAAACAAAATTTGTCCCAAAATCTATCCCAAAATTCGTTGCCAAATTGCAACAAAAACAAAATTCATCCTAAAATTCGTTACCCAAATGACAGATTAAACTTTGCGACGAATCTATTTTTTTATAGAATCTGGGACAAATAGATAATTTCGTCCGAAAATCTGGGTCGAATATACTAATTCATCCCAGAATCTGGGATAAAAAAATATATTCGTCCCAGAATCTGGGAAGAATTTGTAGATTCGTCCCACATATTTGCGAAGAATCCTTTTTCTTCCCAAAATTTAGGACGGATATAGATTCATCCAAAAATTTAATTTAGATAATTTTGTAACAAATCATTTTTCACCCCAGATTTTGGGATGAATCAGTGAATTTGTCCCTGATTTTGGGATGAACTCAAAAATTCGTCCCAAATTCAAGGATGAATCAGTGAATTCGTCCCTGATTTTGGGATGAATCCAAAAATTTGTCCGAGATTCAGGGACGAATCAGTGAATTCATCCCTGATTTTGGAACGAATCATAAAATTCATCCTAGATTCAGGGACGAATCCAAAAATTATTTTGGGTCGAATCCAAAAATTTGTCCTAGATTCAGGGATGAATTAGAGAATTCGTCCCTGATTTAGGATGAATGCAAAAATTCATCCCAGATTCTGGGACGAATCCAAAAATTCATCCTAAAAATTGAGAGGTTAAAGGGTTACGATAAGTTGGCGATGAATTTTTTTTGTTGTAAAATTCATCCCAAATTGATCAGATTTTTTGCAAGACCACTCTTTAAATACAATCAATATTATCAATTTAACTACACTGAATATATCATAATCAGATATATAACATCCACATATCAGCATATCATCAATTTAACATACATATTCTATTTCAATCAACATATCAATCCATTTGCAAATTAAAATCCAAATGAAACCATGCAAATATCTAATCCATATACATACATATATATACCATTTAAATGAAACGATATCTAATCTAAATATCCATACAGATATATAACATCCAAATAAAACATATCATCAAATCAATATCGATGTAGATAGATAACATCCAAATAAACTACAAGATATGTGATCACATCCAATCCATAGAAATCCATGAAGTCATGAAAAATACTACAAGAACATCAAGATATCAACCTCTTCCATTGACAATCTTGCTTCTTTCATTTTATTCTTTTCTTACATAAACAAACAAATAACAAAATGAATCATTTGTAACATAAAAACATCTAGTAAATTAATACAAAACTTAACAACTATATCAATTCACTTGTCGTTGCCAATCCTATTCAAAATAAATTAACAATATTAATAATAAATAGAATCATTTATATTACAAAAAAAATTATTAAATTAACACAAAACTTAATATTTATACCAGTTTAGTTATTGTCACCAACCCTGTTCAAAATAGAATAATGGTATTAATAAAACATACAAAAATGTTACATAGAATAACATCATTAATAGGTAAACTTTCTAACATAGCATGCATGGTTAAATAAATAACATGCATAATAGCTAAATTATCTAACATAGCAATAACATAGCATGCATGGTTAATAGATAAACTTTCTAACATAGCATGCATGGTTAAATGAATAGCATGCTTAATAGCTAAACTTTCTAACATTCTAACATAACATGCATGGTTAAATAAATAGCATCCTTAATAGCTAAACTTTCTAACATATCATGCATTGTTAAGTAAATAATAACCTTAATGACTACCCCTATTTAAAACAAAATAATGGTATTAATAACATACAAAAACAAAAATTTCACAAACAAATATTAATATTCAAAAATACTAATTATGAGATAAGCAATATTCATACATAATAAAGTCACGAAGAATCAATACCATGATCTACATCATCGTCGCCACCATCATCACCTGAACGGGGAGAATTCTACATTGGAATGGAGTTAATTAACTGAAGATGTCGCATGATCATGTCCTGTTGCCGATGTAATGCTCTAATTTCCTGATTTCTTTATAACATTTGTTCATCCCTTTGCGACGTTTCTTCATCTCTTAGAAATATTATCCTCTTCAAATGGGATACCTCTTCAGTCAAGCTAATTATCTGAGCCCTAACTGCTGGTGGGTTAGAAGAGGAAGATGTGCCAGCAACTCTTTGGGTTCTGCTCAAGGAACTCATTCCTAATATTCTTCCCCCTTTGGGTCCCCCACTAGCTTCCAACCATAAATTCATGTTGTTGCCAACAAAAAGTTCAGAGCCGTCGGTGTTTTCGCTAGCTTGCGAATTTATCAATGCTAGCTCTAACTCATCATATTTGTCTTGCATTGTTATAAGAAAAATTATAATACAATGACAATAATAATATTTTAAAATCAAATAAAATTAATCCTAACTTTATTAATTTGGCTCTATCCTCACTCCAGGTCTTGTCTTTTTTTGTAAAAAAATGAATGAAAGTTTCAATGAATGCAGGCTCCTTCCCCATTTCCTTAGTCTAAAAAACACCATTAGAAATAATGAAATAATTTGATATAAATTAAAAATTAGTGGGAGAGTTAAGTAAATTACCAATCTGCGTCTGTGCATATCTATATTAATAGATCCTCCCGCATATATAACAGATGTGTCTCCAGAATTAAAAGATTGATTTATCTTATTATGATAACTTCTGCTTTTGCTCTCATCCGTTTCCCAAACATTGCAGATCTTGACCCAATTTTCATCAGTGATGCATGGTGGTTTTTCCCCCGAGTCTTGGCATGATTCAGTACATGTCTAATGTGACCGCCATATTTTTTTAAATATTCTTTTTATTTCCATTTCTGCACTCGACTCCCAAGTGAATATTCGCTAAAATGAAAAAGAATAATTAATTAGATACTAACTTTAATTTCATAAATAAACAAAAGGCAATATACCTTGATTTCATTCCACCATAACTCCTTAATTGTAGTTGAATAAGATGCTTTTTGAATAAAAAAAACTCCTTAATTGTAGTTGGAGTGCTTGAATATGACATTGAAGCACCTCCCCCATGATTATTCACGATTCTATTAATATTATGAATAATCCATACAGAGTTTTCAAATATATCATAAAATTACAAATAAACTATATTAAATAATTATGATAGTTGAAAAAATAAGATATTTTACAATACTTCTGAATCTCTAAAGGTCCAACACCTGATACTGGCGACAACGAATGAAGGTGGAGATGAAGGTCCTATATCGGGTGATGAAGCATGTGTTGGGACCGGGTGCATGTTGGCATGGATGCAGGTTCATAATTTTGAAATTTATTATGTGCAGCGGAAGATTTAGTATAAATAATTTTCCAAATTATTTTAACCACACATCTAGCATGCAACCTTATGTTGTGTAGACATGATCATATATTTAAAATTTTACAGAAACATAAACTAATTTACTTGTTACCTCGCGTAACTCGAAGAAAGGGACGAGATCCAACCGTAGCGTCCCTTGGAAGCTCCGCCTTTATTCACGTCCACGTCGAGTTCTCTTCGGGATGACTTCGCAAAGTCACGAGTTTTGTGCCGACAAGAACTACTAGATACTCCAAAGGCACGACAAGAATATCAAGAGAGAGAGATGGAAAACAAAGAATCAAGATCCGGGAGGAAGGAAGGAGTCGCGACCCGCTTCTTCTTCTTCTTTGGCACCTTCTTGGTGGAGATGACTCACGGCAACCCTAGGGGAACCCTCTAGGGCCGGCGCCCACTAGAGGAGGGAGAGGGAGAGAAGGAGAGGAAGAGAGGCTAGGCAAGAATCCCTTGATCACTTGAATTAATTTCCAAGCATTGCCTTGGTACCTTTATATAGTAGCCTCTTAATCGCCAAGTCTCCTCTTAACGGAATAAATTTTTCATAAGAAATTTATCTTAAAATTTTTTCTATGAATTATTCCGTTATGCCAAGTTTTTATTATAACTTAATTTATAATAAAACAACCATGTCTCCCCTTTTATTATGGAAGGAAATTTCTTTATATAAATTTCTTTATCATGGTAAATCAATCCGTTATCGATTTTATAAAATAAAATAAACCAATCCAAGGTTTATCTTAATTTCCATGAAAAATAAATCTCTTTATATAAATTTCTTTATATAAATTTATTTATATAAATTTCTTTATATAAATTTCTTTATCATGGTAAATCAATCCGTTATCGATTTTATAAAATAAAATAAACCAATCTAAGGTTTATTTTAATTTCCATGAAAAATAAATCTCTTTATATAAATTTATTTATATAAATTTCTTTATATAAATTTATTTATATAAATTTCTTTATCAATAATTTTATAAAAAAACCACGTGCGGTTTATTTTATAATTTGAACCAAAAATTCGGTTCTCCCCCTTTTAATTTGGCCGGTCAAACAAAGAGGGTGGGGACCCTCTTTGGTCGGCCTAACCCAAGCCCCGACTTCACGAATTAAACTCATTTAATTCATTCAATAAGTCTTCAAAAGACTTAGTCATTTTATGCTTCCGTTGCGTCTCTGAAAAATTCAGATTCGACTTATCTCTCTTGATCGAAAAATCCAATTTTCAACTCGTTTTAAATCCCTCAGATTACTCGTAGTGCGTGTGACTAAATAGGCTTTCGATTTATGTTGGCCGTCTATAATTCATCAATTATAGAACGATCATGAGTGGCACCTAGTAGAACATCATGATCCCTAATTAATCGAAAGATCAACGGTTGACCTCAGAAATAATTCTGAAACCCTTCAGCAGCTCTAATGAATCGTGCCTTATTCCCTTCACCATCTTATACCCACTTGGTTGAGGACATGGTCTATATGTGTCAGTCCCCACTAGGCTGACTACGTCACACCTAGCCCAAGCAATGTCTTTCTCGTCCAACGGATTCTAATTACTCTCATGTATCTGAGATATTTATACTCTGATCATGTGATGCTCTGGCCAGAGGCTTCGAGTAATAATCCGACGATAGGCCTTGGGTATACATCTCCTCGCAAGGAGTAGTGAATCTTTTGTAGGCTGTTCAAACATCTTTGGGCACTTCGGCTTATACCCAATCATCCTGGGTACACACCTCCTAGGAGATGCTTGCTTAAGATGTCAAAGTATAAGTCTTCATGACCAAGATGACTTGAACACCGCAAGTCAAAGGAACATCGCACTTAAGCTGCAGTAAGAACTTCATTGACATGTCTATTTGTAGACTACCATATGAAGTTTTATAGCCAGTCACTCCAATGAACTAGTTCCCTTAACAAGCATTCATGTTTATCTCCGGACATCCCAATGTCACCAGCCAGTGAGAATCAGCTGATTAGAGAATAACTCATGCTAGTCTCAACAGAATTGATAGTGTCCGTATTTATCAATTCATCGACTAGGGACAATTTCAATACTTCACAATTGCACATGTAGAGATAATCACTAGTTGTGAATTCATCACAAATTCTCTCATGCTGTGAATTGTATTGCGGACATTCAGTAAATGAGTTTAAGATCTCAATCAATTACACAAACATGTATACTCAAATAGTGAATATTCATTTATTAAAATAAATGATTACTTTCATAAGGCGATTACCTTAGGACACTTCTCTCACAATACTAACAAACTCCCACTTGGCCTAATGCCAATCGCTACGGTATCCAATACCACAGGCACTAACATGACCCTCAAACTTGCTTTGAGGCAAGGCCTTAGTTGAAGGATCCGCTACATTCCTTTCAGTGAGAATTTTCTCAATTTGTATATCATTCCTACTTATAATCTCTCTGATCAGATGATAGCGGCGAAGAACATGTTTGGATCGCTGATGAGATCTTGGTTCTTTTGCTTGTGCAATAGCTCCATTATTGTCGGAGTAAACCGGCACTGCTACATCAATGGTTGGAACCACACCAAGTTCTGAGACAAACTTCTTGATCCAGACTGCTTCCTTTGCTGCTTTCGAAGCTGCAATATATTCCGCATCTGTGGTAGAATCCGCTACGGTGTCTTGTTTGGAACTTTTCTGTAACACCCCAAATTTGTCAATGTAAAATCATGACAATGTATGAAAATGGTTATAATGAAATGATATAAATTTCATGCAATCACATGCTATGAAATGTCATGAATGCATGAAATATTATATTCATGAAATATTATTATCATGAAATATTAGCATCAAATATTATATTCATGAAATATTATTATCATGAAATATTATCATGAAATAGTATATGCATGAAATATTATTATCATGAAATATTATCATGAAATATTATATTCATGAAATATTATTATCATGAAATATTATCATGAAATATTAGATTCATGAAATATTATTAATATTATGAAATTTCATGATGGGCTTGGCTTAATGGGCTTTGATATGGGTTAGTGCAAATTGTGATAAAAAGAAGAGCTAGAAAGGAGGAAGCAAGGATTGAACCTTGAACCTCCTAGTTGCACTCACCATGTCATAACCAATGAACCAAGCAATATTTCATGTAGAAGGAATAAGGAACATGCTTATTAAAAGCTAGGGAAGTGAAGAGACATGTCTTTTCATGAGAAAAGTATAAATAAGGGAAGTTGGAATAATTTCCTCTTCTTCTCTTCTTCTTCTTCCTTTCCTCTTCTCCACCGAAACCTCCTTCATCCTCTTCCCTTTTTCCATTTTCGAAAACATCATCCTAGGGTTCTAACCCTAGGGTAATTGCAAGAGGGAGAGTCCAAGTGCCATTGCTCTCTACCAAGACCAAGGAACCTAGAGGAAATTTGGAAGAAAAGGATTGTCACGTACCCTTCAAGTGTAGGGTACCCTACGGTTTAAGAGAAGGCGAAATTCCAGCGCTAGGATATAAGTGTCCTCTCGCCTGCAACATAATTGCTATTGAATGGTTACTTGTTTCATCCTTTTGAAAATTCACAAGAACTTCCCTAGTGGAAGTTTCGGCCACCTCTTGTAAGGGGTCCAAGAGAAGGTTTTTGATCATACTTTGATGCATGCTAGTACCCCTAGGAACTTTATACTCATATGTGATGTTTCCAAATTTTTGGAAGGACAAAAAGTAGGGTTTGGTACCCTACAAGGTTTCGGCCACCACCAAGCCTTGGGTCTTGGTTACTTTTTGTTGCATGAGGAGATCCCTAGGAACTTAGGGTACCTATGTATGATGACTTTCCATCATGTTGTGATAACAAAAATTAGGGTTTAGCCACCATGCAACATTCGGCCAAGAGGAGAAAGGCTAAGGGTTTTTGAGTTGCTTGCTATCCTATTATGTTCTCATGAATAGTAGTGTAGATAACATGTTTGTGTGAATGTTTGTGTGAAGGTGGGATGTCAAAAACCTAGCCTAGCCATTTTACACCATTCGGCCATCCTTGTAAGTTAGGGTTAGTGGGAGCTAACCCCTCTTTGAAGTATAATCCATGTTTTAATTGTTAACATGAAGTACACTTGAGGTGTTTGTAGAAATGCATGAATGAATGTTGATTGAAAAACCCAAAAGAACTCCCTACCCTTGACTTTAGACCAACCATGGTTCTAGGGTTGGGAAGTATTTAATGAAACTATGAAGCATGCTACCACTTATATGATGTGTGTATAAATTATGTGACCTATCTTGTTAGGTATAAAAGCATGCCTTATAGCCCATGGGGGCACTCTTATGACATGAACATGATGTGGTTGAGATGTGGTTGATAATATGCTTAAAAAAGGGATACTCTATTGAAACTGGGATCAAGAGCACCCGAATGTGTGGTGTGTCCCTAGGGGATCAAGAGCACCCTTGATGAGTGGTGTGTCCCTTTAAGATGTGATTAAGAGTACCTTTAGGCATATACATATATGAGTAATTGCATGATAAATTACTTTACTTTGAAAGTTGTGTACCCGACTCGGAAGGGGGTCGTTAAACAAATCCAATGTGCATGTTAACTGAAGGTCATGGCATTGGTAGGACGGAAGGGTCCTGCTCTAATTAGATTGGTGGCTCGCTACCCCAATTTATTAGGGAACGCGCTTGATGTGGTACTACAACTGGGCCCTAGATGATGATATGATATTTTTAAGTACTTACCTTTATGGAACTTTTTGAAAAGCATATTTTCTCATTATGTGATGATCTTGTTCTGTAAGTACTTAGAGATATTTGATGTGATGTTTATGATGCTTTGATGAGATGCTTATGATGCTTATAATCTTGTTCTATCTTGATTACTGAGTACATGATATGATGTATCGATATGGTTTTACGAGTAGGCCCGGATTCTTACTAAGCATGTTTTGCTTACTAGTTCATGTTGTTTTTCTTATGCTGCAGATAGCGGTAAGAAATACTTGAACTAAAGGAAGAGGCAGAGGGAAGGCTAGAGGATGTGTGTGGTGATGGCTCGGGAAAGAACGAAAGATTCTATCTACCTTGTTTTTTTGTCTAGAATCTAAACCGCTTCCAATGAAAGATTGAAATTGTATTGCTATACTCTGAATGTGTGATGATCATGACTACTCTACTGTGATTAAGTTAGAGATATGGAACCTATGTCATGCTAGACAACACTATCATTAATGTCTAAATCTTGTAGTATGCATGCTAAGTAAAATGCTAGATATTTACTATTTTCTATTTCTTATGAATGCTTCTTTTGCATGTATCTAAGACTAGATAACTCTTGCTATATTCTTACTTGAGATTCCATGCTATAGTGTGTTAAATGATCTTCCTAT
Source organism: Boesenbergia rotunda (assembly GCA_024364735.1). Classification (NCBI taxonomy): domain Eukaryota; kingdom Viridiplantae; phylum Streptophyta; class Magnoliopsida; order Zingiberales; family Zingiberaceae; genus Boesenbergia; species Boesenbergia rotunda. The sequence goes on along the minus strand of JAGFNQ010000869.1, from coordinate 949 downwards.
TAGGTTGTAAATGCATGTAGATATAAAAGAAATGAAAAACCTTGCTTGGTAAATTAGTCTTCAATAAGCATGCTTACTACATTTCTTGTATTGTAACTGTTTTGTTTGGATACACATGCTTAAGATGATAAATGATTGGAATGTATGGACCCGTAACCCCGCCTTAAGGGTAGATATAAGGTCGGGCGTTACAAGTTGGTATCAGAGCAGATTTCCCCTCCACCACACACACATCAAGCTTCCTCCTGCCGCTTCCAAGTAAGAAATCCTAACTCGCTTATATTATTTCATGTACAGTAATGATATTGATAAAGATGATTTATGCTGGCATGATATGAAGGTGATTAATACTTGCATAACAAGTGAAGGTAGAATTAAGGCTTATGTAGTCATTTACTGTCTATATGATAGATATGGCTAGAAGGCGTAGTATTAGGGGTAACGAGACAGCACCCCCACCTGACCTGATGCAGGTGATCACTGAGCTGCAGCGCCAGGTCACTGAGCAGCAGCAGATGATAAACACTCTGATAACCCAGCAGACTAACACTGCCACCCCTGCGGGAAGTCAGGACGCCATAACCACTGAACCTCCGGCTGCACAGGCGCCCTCGGACACTATGGCCAGAGCAGTCCGACAAGAGGCCTATTTGATACAGTGGCAACGACTGAAGCTGGATAAGTTCTCCGGCATCTGCGAGCCGTGGGACGCCCAGTCCTGGCTCAAAACAGTGGAAAGCACAGTGGAACTTCTTGACTGGCCGGAACACGAGAAGGTCAAGTGTGTCTCGTTCTGCCTCTCCGGTGATGCTCGGATGTGGTGGGAACGGGTGAAGGCCAGAAGATCGGTGGACCAGATGAAATGGAAGGATTTCGAGTCTGAATTCTGGAGGAGTTCTTCCATATGAGGGTGACCAACAGGCATTTTGATGAGTTCACCGAATTTCGA